>QEPC01012741.1:726895-761067 GCA_003113815.1 Sphenodon punctatus
AAATGAAAATCAATCTAATAATAATCCTACTCTAAATAAATCCAAAACTTAAAACAGGGGAAGGGAATCAGGGATGGAATAAGAGGGAGAGGGAAAGGATTCAATGGAGGGGGGAGGGAGGAAGGAAGATTGAACACAGGGAACACAGGGAGGGGTAAATACAAAAAACACCACCTAAATCTATCTAATCTAAGCTAAATAAATGATAATATGGAGGTAGATGGGTTGGATGGGTGAAATAGGGGGAGGATTGCAATGGACTGAGGAGAACAAAACTACTGGGAGAGGGAGCCTTCTGAAACGCCTGCTGTTCAGGAACAGTGACTAGCTCAGAAGGTGTTGGGAAGGGGGGAAGCAATCCGTTTTGTTTCTTGCTGCACCCGCCTCACCGCAAGCCCCATTTGCTCCGTGCAGCCTAGCCTGTGGCCAATCGCAAACTGCGAAGCCAGTGGTCTGAGGCAAAAAGGGATGGTGATTCGGCAGGCTGGCTGCTACTCCAAGCCTCTCCACCCCTCATTCCTGGAAGTCTGCTCCTCAGCTGACTCCACCTCCCTGTCACATTTTGCCTTCCAGTGACACGTTTTTGCCACCCAAACTCACCCGAACACAATCCGAACTGACCGAACTGTTTGGTCATTTTGACGTTCGGAATTGAGTTTGGTTCGGTCTGTTCAGGTTCGGTCGTCCGAACAGGCCAAGTTTGGGCCGAATTCTGAACTTCCAAACCGCGTTCGCCCATCCCTAAATAAAATGGGAAGGAAACAAAACTGTACTTTATCAAGAATATAATCATGCCCCTGACACATTCCCCCACTGGCCTGAGGGGAAAATGTTTGACTAAGTGTAACCATCACAACAGATATTTTCCCATTTTGTATTTCATACCTTTCACACCGGGATCCTGTGTAGCCTGGAGGACACTTATCACAGATAACTTCACCTTCACTGTCCAAGTGACAGGTAGGACTGAAACTATTAACAATATTTGGAAGATTAGTATCAATGCGAGCAGTTTCACAATACTATATAGATTTAATAGGTTTGTAACTCTACTACGCTGCTTCAATCTCTGCAATCATTATGGTTGTAATTACTTAACTGTGTGGAAGTGCCTAGGAGGGCCAGTCACAGACCCGGACCATATTTTGTACATATACATACAAAAAGGTCAGCCCTGTCCCAGAATGCGATAAACCTTACTTCATTTTATCCACGTAAACAAGATTGCATAGCCACATACAGGACTGTTGTTTTCAGCTAGAATCTCCAAGAAAGGCTTCTGTGTTCCAATTTTAAACGTTTAAAATGTTTAGCATGGCCCTTCCCTATTATTCCTACCATGACCCTGCATCTGGCTGAGCTTTTCTGCAGGCTAAATCTTTGGTCTGGATTCTGATTTCACTAAAACCCTTTAAAAACATTCTGGCAGAGTAAAGGGAAACATTTTTTTTACCATCACTTTAAGGTCCTTTGAACACTGTTAGAGCAGGGCAAATTGGCTTGGATGTAAAATGAGAACCAGACTCCTCCTGCTAAATTGTATTGTAAGTCTCAAAGGGTGTAACTTTTACCTTGTTACAACCTCTCCAATCTATAAATTACCTCAGCATATGATCAGTTACTCTTACAGGTTCATTGTACCCTTTTTGTCTTTGCCAGACTCTTTTCATGAGTTTCTCTCTCTCCTGTGGATTTCCCCCCTCGTTTCTTCCCACTGGTTCTATTTCACTGCTCTGTTGATGTTGCTGAAGATGCAAATACAGCGTTCTCCACAAGCATCTTACTTATTTGTAGCAGTTTTCAATGGACAGGCACATAGCTGGCAGTCCTCAGGCATCCCTCTGGATGGAATTCCATAGAACCCAGGCAAACACTGATCACAGGAAGGTCCCGTAGTGTTGTGTTGACAAGCCTGTGAGATATGAAAGAAATCTTTTCATTTGTATTCTGGATGTATTTTCTTTCCTTACAGGATCTCAGCATGAATCTTCATTCAGCATTATGTTAAAATTCATGAAAAAAAGAAAGAAGCAGACCAACTGACAGTACGTTTGTCCAAGGCAGTAGCAACAATTTATAGCCATGACTTGATGCAAAACATTCTACTTCTACTTCAAATTACCTTTACAACAAGACTAAGCCAATGTTGCTAAAATCATAAATCTGTAAAAAAAAATATGTAATACTATTGGAAGCCATTATAAATTTTTGTTTATAAAACAACTACAAGAATTGTTTCAGGGCTGAATTATACCATCAGAAGGCAATGTTTCCTATTGGTGTCAATGAAAATCAACATACAGCTCAGAGATCTGGATATGAAATTCTGCTCCAAGTTTCTTCCCATTCAGTTTAATAGGGGTTTTTCATTAATGTGGATAAGAGAAGGATTTGGGCTCTCATTATCTAATAGAGGACAGTAATGGATATCATTATTACAGCTTTTTTTAATATGCCTCAGTTATGAAGAGTGAACTGAAAAATTTCACTGAAGCTGTAAATCTTTTATAATTTCTATCGATAATGCACATTTTAAATATAATTGCTAGTACAGCTAAAATGAAATAAACTTCATGACTGCACCCACTAACCGCGATATCCAGAAAGAAATAAAGTAAGGTCCGTGGTAAAAGTTCATTCATATGCACATTCCAGAAAAGTAAAAATGATATATTTGGTCACACAACCAACATGCTCTCCAGTTCTTACAAAGGTAAATTAAAATGTGAGCAATTTACAAAATAACTTACAAAACAAAGGCCATGAATGTCACATTCAGTTGCATGGTTATTGCATTCACAGGGCTGGCAAATTCCTCCGAAGAGTATTCCATCCACACGGTAGTACCCAGGGAGACACGACTAAAGCGGAAAATATACAGTATGGGATGCAAGTTGAAGAATGCAAATAAGAGAATTGTTAGAGAACATTTCTAAAACCATAATGCCAGTTATATCATGCAGTTAATTGAATGTTTTTAACTCTATTGGTATCAGTGGAGTTACTTCTAATTTTCACTAGTGCATTTGGGAATGAGAGTCATAAAACTTTCATTCAGCTCTCCTCAGATAGATAAAATGAGTTCTGTGCAGATCAGCATATAAGTCTTCATCCTATAAGACAATAAGATGTTCCATCTGCTTGGCATAGTCAATAAAATCCAAAGAGCAGGAATTTGCCCTGGCTTTGTTTGTAGAAAAAAGTTCCCTTTGTTCCAACAATGCTTCCAGTCTCAACACCCCTTCCTCTCTTATTCCCACTCCCTATCCTGCACCGTGAGCTTGCCATTATATCAACATTGCTTCCAGCATTGTGTTAAATTATCTCAAATTCATTCCTCATGAGTATTCAACACTAAAAAATGAAAACATGATTTTCCTCAATGGTATGTGCAAAGGGAAATGTAATTATTCTATCATGGCAAACTTTAAACAGATGAGGGAAACTTTTACAACATCTGACCATCACTTTTACTCTCCAGCGTACTCCAGCCTTCAGCTTTAAAAAGTAAAATTCATGAAGCAAACGATGGTGTCTAACAAGTATGTATGGACAGTGTAGCACGCTTTCACCACACAACAAGGGTTGTCAGATGTCCAGGATTATCAATAATGCTGTTTGTCCAGTAACCAGGGTGACCCCTATCCTGGACCATAAAATGTCCAGGAATCTCTCAAGATGTTCCAGCTGCTCTTAAATAGGTGAATGCACTGGAAAACGTACTGCTGCTGTTAGACAAAGCAAACTGCGATGACTTGTTGGCACTTGTGAAAACAGACATGCACCTTAACTCCACTTTACCACCACTTTAACATTTTTTATGCATGTTGCAGGGCTGCATAGGGCACCAATACAACCGTGCAACATGCATAAAAAACGTTAAAGCTGTGTTAAAGTGGAGTTTTTTGCATGTCTGTTTTCACCCATTGTTGTGTCTCCACCACCACATGAGTTACATCTTTTTGATGAAATGGTATATGTGCTCAAGCAATTGAACAAATTCTGCTCTATGGAGCATCTAGTAGGGTGCAGCAACATGAGTTGCGGAGGGCCCAATCCCCGTGCAACCCTGTGGCGGGCAAGCACAGTCACCACACTCTGGAGCCAGCATGGGGAGCTGGGCAGATAGTCGGGGCCCCTGCAGGGCAGTCAGGCAAATGGGCCACTGTCAGATCTCCTGCCACAGTGCAAGGCGGGCCGAGGTGCCAGCTACATGAGCAGGCAACCCAGCCCTGTCCCGCATCCCTCCCAGGCCCAGCCAGAATTCCACCTCCAGCCGTGATGTCACTGTGCACGATGGACGATGGTGACCGCCACTAAAAGCTCCGCCACAGAGCTCGCTGCATGGTGGAGCAGAAGGGACTCCAGCACATGGGCTTCCACACCTTGAGTAGCCTTACCTCATTTGGAGTAAAGCGGTTACAGGATGTGTCTTTCCCAGGATGCATCACATACCAGCCCGCTGCTCACCCCGTTACGTGGCAGGGGAAACATCTGGTGGCTGCCAGCCACACAATGCACTGCATCGCGTGGTATGGTTGCCCAAGGCGTGGTAGCCTGCCCAAGGCACTTCATATGGCTGCACCCTTAATTGCCTATCGAAGGACAAAACACCAAAAAAATAGGAGGAGACGAGGGAGGCGGGGTGAGAAGGCTACCCATTGGCCACTTTAGTGATTGAGCACTCTGTCCAGGAATTTCCCATAAATAATCTGGCAATCATAAACACAACAGGTAAAAGCGCAACATATGTGCACACTGGAAGACCTTATAATAAAACACACATTTCCATGAGAGTGTAATTAAAGACAGGATATTATAATTAATAAATTAAACAGTGCACATTTTCAAGTATGTAAAAATGGTGACGGGTTACCTCACAGGAGAGGCCAGTATAACCTTGAGGACATTCACAGTGTTCCACATCTGCAGCTGAAGAAAGGTCTATAAAGTTAGCGTTTGCTATATCCAGGGAGACAGAGCCCAACCTGTTACCAGACATGAAGACATCCTATGATTTGCTATCCAAATGGTCATTTCAAGCAGAAGGATTTGCTATCAACAATAAACCTTTCAGGGAGTATCACTACTGAGTACTATTTCAACAAAGAATGGACGCAAAACTAAAATCTAAAAAACTCAGAACACAACTTCATTCATAAATTTAACAAACTGGATCAGGTAATAAAAGGTGCTACTAACTAGTACAAAACAATGGATTACCTACAGTCCTATAGTAACCAATATCATTTTAGCATCACTACTAGTTCCAATTGCCTACTTATCTGGAAATATAACACCTTTAACCTCTAATGTGCATTCCAGTATTTTCTCTGATGACTACACAGGGACACACTAGTGGGACAGACACAGATATATGATCATTCATAAGATCAATCCCTTCCCCGAGTCTAGCTCAACTTGTCTCATTTTTCCAATGGGATGTGCAGGTAAGATCATTGCTCCACACTACAGGGACCCAGGTTTCCCCACTAAAAAATAAATAAATCTCTGGCACAAATCAAACATTCATGTCCTGGATTTTCTATTCCATAAAGTTCGCTTTGCACTTCTTTTCTACCTTAAAAGGCAGGTTGGTGGATGGTTCCAGAGTGAGAGAGGGCATGACATAGCCAGTCTTTTCTACACCCCGTAGGGTACAGCCACATGATATGGTAACCCGATTTGGGAAGCCTCATTCCAATTTGGGCACTGCTGCCATGCAATGCAGTGGTTCATATGTCTGGAGGCTGTCAGATGTTCACCCTGCCCCATGGCAGGGTGGGCAGTTGGCTGCTACGCATTACATCCTCCCAAAAAGGTTGAGGACACAGTTCATAGTAACCTTACCCAATGTGCAATAAGGTTGCCCAAATTATTATTATTATTATTATTATTATAAACATTTATATAGCGCCAGCGATGTACCTGGCACTTTACAAAGAATAAGATAGACACGGCCCCTGCCCGAGAGCTTACAATCTAAAGACAGGGGGAGGGGAGACAGGGAAGGGGGAACAGAGGGAGAGACAAGGGTTGCGACATTCATGAGGATGCGGGAACTCAGATACACGTTCTTGGCTTGCTTGCAGTAAATTGGGAGTTTACAGATAACAGGTGGGTGATGATTATCAGGTTACAGTGGCGATGCTCATGTGCCCAGTCCCTATGCTGCCCCACCCTGTGGCAAGGCCCATCGGTATTGGTGAGTGGTGGGTGTGGTCACCATTCTCGTGCCTCCACATAATGGCAGGGGGCAGAACGGTGGGTGGAGCAGGGGCAGGTGCCCAAACTGTGGCCAGCACCTCAGTCTGCCCTGGGGCATGCTGGGATGGCTGAAAGCAGCCTGCCCGCCCTTTTTCCCTGCAGAGGGCGGATTGTCTGCCCTGCTCTCCCCACCGCCCCCAAAGAGTGGCAGCTGTAACTACTGCCCTGGGGCACGCAGGGATCAGTCCTGGTCAGGTTTGTCTGGCTTTACCATAGTGTCAGCTACACTGTAGAGCTTATGCTGTGGTTACGTTATAGAACTCCCCTCTTTCTTTAACTTCCACCAGGCTAAGTAGCCAAGAATCCAGGAGACACAACTGACTCTTTCTAGTCACATATGGTCCAGCAGTCTGGAGAATCAGAGCCTCCACTTACCAAATACTAAGTAAATACATATCACCTCTAGTGTTGTACCAGCACTGCCAGCTGATTCCTATTAAAATGCACAAGATTTCAACCACAAGGAGAAACTGCTCTTGAATGCAGAGTGCTCAGAAAGAATACCCCTCTGCTATCAATCTCGAATCATGTATAACCTAGGATTTTAGTCTGCTGATGTACTATTATTAGCAAGCACAAACTTGATTACCCAACAACTACCAGCTTACCAGAAGGGTGGGAACATACCCACTGGTTTGACAAGGAGAAGCAAGCAAATGCTGCCATATAGCCCTTGACATGCCAGATCAAAAGATTCCTTTTTTCCTCTCTACCACAGTCAATTTTAAAACTAGTGCTTGATGTATTGTATATATTTTAAATTAGACTGCTTTCCCACGAGCTGCTTTGGTGTCATGGGAGTATGCGCTATTCAAATCTTGAGCAGCTTCCATCTCATGGGAAAGGAGAAATTGCAGCTTTCCTGCCAGCAAGCTCACGCAACGGACAGGGTGGTAAAATCCTAACATCTGTTGCGTGAGCTGCCGACGGGAGAGCCGCTCTTCCTCCTTTCCCACGAGACAGGAGCTGCGCTAGATTTGAATGCCGCATGCTCTCGTGGCGCCAAAACAGCTCACAGGAAAGCAGCCTTATAAATATATGATATATATTTTTTAAAAGTCACAAAAGCAGGCTTGCACCCATGAAAGTCGGTTTCATGAAAATTTATATTACTTTAAAATAGGAGCCCTTCAAGTTCCTCTGGTTGCATTGCCAGTAAGATCTGCAGGGAACTGGGAGCGCTGTCTCACTTCCCTTCTTACCCCTTGCCATGCAAGCCCAGGGCTTGTATTGCAGGTGAAAAGGGCATTCTGCTGTTTCTCTGTTCATCAGCTGGCCACTGTGCAGAAGCAGCAGTAATCCATCTTGAACTGTCACTGGGGAATTGGTGTAAAAAATGCACAGGAAAAGGTCTTTGTTCCTGTCTAAAAATATTTATATACATGGTAGCCTGCTAAGGCCACTCTATGGATGGTTTAGAAGGCGCTTCCTTCTAACAAAACCCCATTCTTTCCTCAGCATAATTCTGCTAGGCCTGTTATCAAGTGTCCTTGGGGCAAGACTGAAGGCATTGTTTTTAAAGCAGAAAACAATGTTTCCACTGTTGTATAAAACACAAACAGCTGAGCACATTTTTCATACATTCCACAAATATTTACTTTTGGGATGAGGTAGCCATAAGTAAATTTAGCAAAAAGGAATTTTTCTAAAGAGAAAATTATTAACAGTATAAATGTTTTAGAAAGTAATATCTTTTTCCAACATCTTAGCTGCAGCATGAGATATTTAAATCAATGATGTTTAAAAAGAATGATCTGAATTTCCTCAAATAACTCACCTGTACACTGCTTTTTTTGCAATATTATAGCTGGCCCTCAGCAGAAGATGACTCATATTTGCTAAGACAGTCATAAGCCTGTCCCGATCTATTGCCTTTTTTGTATTAAAGTCCACGAAATTCTCAGGCAACAGCCTCACTGTATTAGAGTATTCCTCATACGGCTGCAATAATAGTCCTTCAGATCTTGTACACAAAATCTGTCCATTGCCCTGAAATTAAAATATATACAAAGAAGGAAAGACAATAGTTTTAGAATTAGGTTTGACTGTAAATATGTAAGCTAGAAGCTGCATTTATTTTCAGTCTCCATTTTTTTTTAATACTGTATTTGTAATTACAATTGCAGTCTCTCACTCCAGAAAATCATTGTACCTCCTTGCCATTTCCCTACAAATTAGAAATGGTATCTTTATAGTCACTGGATCAGCATATAACTGTGTTTTAAACAAAATATGGGAGAGAAAGTTAATACAGTTGATAATAAAATATTGCATTTTTTCTTTACTATTTCTTGTCTTGTTGCTTCTTATGCCTTTAGATTGTAGTTGCTTTGGAGCAGGGATCTACTCTACTTCCCCGGAACAGAGCTAGATACCCGAAGGGATTAGATAAACAAAGACTGAAGGAAAACCAGAAAGAAGACCATGAAGATAAATATGATGGCTATGCAATTAGTGGAGGTATAGAAGTGGGGGGGGTTGATTAAAAAAAAAAAGAATTTTCGTTATGATTCGTATTTTTTACTAAAAGCTATTGAGAAAAACAACCACTTTTTATTTAACTTAGCCATTCAATGCCTGTCTGTCATAGTACAATATGCAAAACAGACCCCCTTCAATTACACATTTGAAAACAAAAACCTAGTTTTTGTTTTTAAATGTGCTTCAAACGTAACACTACCTTTAAAAAAACATGCATGCTACCTAGTTTAGTTTCTGCTGTAAATAAAGCTCACTTGCTAAATCACACACATTTTATGTCAGTAGGGTTAAAAGCATAAATTGGACAAATCAATTCATTAATGGATTGATCACAAATTAATTTTTTTTTTAAAAAATTTAGTAGTAAATACAAAAAAAAATTTACAATGAAAAAAATTAAAATTTCAATATATCTTTAATTTTAAAAATAACAGCACCTAAAAATGTCAATGAATTACATTGGTTGTAATGAGTTCTGTAATATTTCAGTACTTACTATATTAATTAAATTATCAGTTAAAACAACACAGTTGATTAAGTTTTACAAGTTGGAAAAAAAAGATTCCCTCCCCCCCCCCAAAAAAACTAAGGACCCAGGAAACAGGCCTTTTTTTACATGGGCCCCGCAGAGTGGTGTGTGTGTGTGTGTCTGTGGGCGTGCCGGTGCATGTGCAGTGGGTGGGTGAGGTGTGCATACAGGCACACATGCATCCCCACTCATCCCCACTCACAGAGCAACTGCCATTTTCCCCAGTTGCTCCATGCATGTTGATGAGTGGGGATGCGTGTTAGATGGGAGTGTGCATGCACCCCCACTCGCCGTGCGCGCGCACACACGCCGCATCCTGCACACGGACCTTTTCCACTCATGAACACACAGATTCCTGAGTGTTCATGGGTGGGAGAGCCCCGTGTAAAAAGGGCCTAAGAGAGAAATATTTTGAAGGAGTCAAGAAGCTGAATGGTACAAAACTTTTGACAATGACCTTTAATAAGAAAGGGAAAATCGCTTCAAATAGCTAACAGTACGCTACTATTAGAATGTCATCATTCCACATTAACCGTTCAATAAAATCCAGTTGGTCAAAAAGTTACCTTAATGATCACATCCACACTCGAGACCAAATCACTGTCCACGCTCTCCATGGGAATGTCATAAGACACAGTATACTTCAAGTAACCACCAAAGACAGTGAGCTGAAATGATTAAAAAAAAAAAAAAAAGGTAGTATCAGAGTAAAATTATTAGCAATATAAAAAGAAGAATACATGTTGTAGAACACAGCATGCATACAGCTAACTTAACAGGGGGGGAAAAGCACATTCTAATTAGGACTTCAGTGGGGTTTACACAAAAATAGTCATGTTCAATCTCACATAAGTGTAAGTCAGAGTGACACAAGAGGTATGCAACCACCTAAAAAAAGCATTTGATATCGGATCAATATCTTTTTGAATGCTTAGTAAAAGTAAATAAAGTTTGATCAGTAGACATCTACTATAAATTTGCAACACAGAAGTTGTTAGAGTAATAAAGGGTAATTAAAATGTGATGGGTTCAGAATAAGAGTCAGCTTCTTTTTGTTTGGACACTTACTTTATTTCCCAGATATGGCTCAGGCGCAGACCAGTAGAAAGGGGATGTCAGTGTTTTCACAGCTGCTGTGTTGCTAATACTGATCTGATGGGGCCCATCCAACTGGCCTAGTTGGGGTTGCACACTCTTTGAGGCATATATATCAGTCACCAGCCACCCAGCCATACCTGACACCTTCGGAAAAGAGCACAAAAATGAAGTAAAATTTAATTCTCTGGGAAAGTGAATAAATATGTCAATGCTCATTAGGTACTAAAGATTAACTAATTTAAATGTAAAGGACCTGATTCTACTCCATTAGATGGGTTTCAGACCACTGCTAAATCCATTGACTTCATTTGGATGGGTATGGAATACTGAAAGCAGACTTGAGGCCACTGTGTTCCACTATACAGTGAATGAAATAATTATAATACTTTGCAATTGTACATCAGATTTCATTCAGGGATAGGATAGTATTTTACAGTGATTAACAAATAAAGCTTTACAGCACCCTTGTGAGATAGGGTAAGTATTATTATTCCCATTTTGCAAATAAGAAATGTAAGGATAGAGGCATTAAGTTGTTTTCCCCCAAGATCACAAAGGAAATCTGGGCGTTAACAAATGTAAGGTTAGATACTCGTCCTGGCCATAAACACACAGTTCCCCATTACATTTGTAAGTGTTGGCTACATGACCAGCCACGATGAGTTCAACACAGGCTGACTTCAAAAAGTCACTGATAGGGACAATATGTTTTTGTACGAACAAGTAGCCACTATTACGTCTAGATATCCACACTGACTGACATCCAGTCCCTGGTCATCTGAAGGATGGTACAAAAGCAACCTGTGTATAGAGTCTCTCAGTGAAAGAACTGTCAGATAAAATTACAATTGAACATTTGTAAACAGCTTTACTCCTTGGTGTTGCTTCTGTAACAGAGGGGACTGGCGTGTACTAAGGTCAGTTACACTGCACCTCCTCGAAGTGACAAAGGTCACACAATTGGGAAAAGGGTAAAGTTACTTGTGAGTGCTCCAATGACAGCTAAACTAGTGTTCTACAGTGGGGACAGTGATGTATGGCAACGAGGGGCTCAACTTCAAGGTGGGTAGGGAGAAGTGGAGGAGACTATCAAGTAGTTGATCCAGCATGCAGCCGTTATGCAATTATGATGTCAGCAATTCAAAACATGATGGCTCTGCAACACATTTATTGTTACATCTGGTAATGCCCTCTGTCAGGCCTGGACTTAGGGGCAGGTCCCCTAGGCCCGGGCCTTGGCCAGTGTTTTCTGGGGGAGCGGCAATCCTGGCCGCCTTGGCGCCACCCACCCCGTTTTTTTCCTTTTCTCCCTGCACAGCTGGGGGCTGCTGCCCGGCTCCCCATCCCTCACCTGTCTCTGCCAGCTGCCTGCTAGTAGCTGGGAGATAAATCTGGGAGATAAAACTGGGAGAGAAAGCTGTTTGTTTACAAACAACTCCTCCTCACATAAGGGATCAGAAGGTTGTTACCTTGTAAAGAAGGTTCTTCGAGATGGCTCCTAACATTCTCACAACTGGGTTGTGCATGCTCACCCTTTCAAATAATAGATTGTGTGATGGTCTCAAGCTCCTCTAGTATAAAAAGCACTCTCCCCTCTAAATGACAGTTCCTTCCAACCCTTTCTAGGAATATAAGAAAAAAATTCCATGCGGGGCTAGAAGGGTGGGTGTTGTGAGAATGTTATAAGCCATCTCAAAGAACCTTGTTTACAAGGCAGCAACCTTCTATTCTTCTTCGAGTGGCTCCTCACAGACCCTTTTACACGGCTTCCCCAGGTGGGGGGGGTCCATAGGCATGCCGGTGTGCGGGCGGGGCATGCACATGGCCGCCATGCATCCCCACTCACCCACACTCACAGAGCAACCATTTCCCCCGGTTGCTCCATGTGTGGGGATGAGTGGGGGGTGAATGCAGATGCGTGTTAGGTGGCTACGCAAATGTACCCCCATTCACCGCAGGCACGCATGCCACGTCATTCACATGGGGCTTCCCCACCCATGAACATGCAGTGTGGGGGCAGGACTTGGCTTGGGGGTAGGGCTTGGCATGAGGGCAGCAGCCTGAGAAGTGCCGAGGGGTGCAAAATTCCTAAGTCCAGCCCTCTGTAGCAGATGCAGGAAGACCTATGTATGTGTGTTTTAGAATTTTACTAAGAGAAAGAAAGGGTGGGGAAAGTTAAGGCTAATTCACAATGTTTTCTTCATACTGTAACTGAAACACAAAGCATTTTGGTCAAGACAAAGACCAGTACAATAAGAAAACAGGGACAAAAGTGTAGGAAAAGCCTCTCCTATTACTGCTCAACTGTGCTGGGAATGGTCACATTCACAATCCTTTCATTTGCTGCATATCTCTGCTTGAGTGTAGTGTCATCAGCCATATTATCCTCCCACAATGGTAAGAATGAGTGTGCGCTGTGGCCTTGGTTCACCTCTCACCACCCAGCCAAGTTTTTCTGGCATAGAGAAAATGAATTCTGCATCCTTTGCTATAGTGTATGCTAGCCTCACCTGGCCACTGGCCAGGGCTTGAAAAGGCACTGGAACTGATGGGTCCATGCCTTGAGGCACTCCCACTGCAAACTGTACACCTCTAAATTCAGCCTGCAACTGTACAGTCATAATCTTGTGTTTTTTTACTGAATCCAGTAAGAGGGGTTCTGACTGAGACAGACTGTTTATCAAGCGGAAAGATGTAGAGATGTAGTACATTTATGCAACTGCCTGAGGGAATCTCATGGAAGATTAGGTCATGGATACCTGACTGATGGGCCATGCCAGGCTGTTGCAGACATCAGAAACCCCAAAGCAGAAACATTCAGTACAACCCTCAGGATTTCTTTCTTGGAGATTGTAGAATCCTGGTTTGCAGCGATCGCAGTTTTCACCTTCTACATTTTCCTGTGAATATTATTAATTATTATTATTATAAACATTTATATAGCGCCAGACATGTGACCCGGAGCTGTACAAAACATAGAAATAGACGTGGTCCCTGCCTGTGGCTTACAATCTAAAAGAAAAGGAGGGGGAGACAGGGAGAGGGGACAGTGGGAGAGACAGGGGAGAAGACTAACAAACATTCAAGCGGATGCGAAGTCTCACATGTGTGTACTTAGTTTGGTTACAATCAGGTTGGTTACAGCAGTCTGCCGAGAAGGGCAGACAGTAGATATATGGGAACGACTAGCAGGCACTGGGAAAAGCGGCAAGCAAAAAGTGGGTCGTGAGGAGGGATTTGAGGGAGGGGGCAAGGTGGATGTGGGCAGGGAGGGAGTTCCAGGCATGGGGGGCAGCGAGGGAGAAGGGTCGAAGGCGGTTAGGTGAGCAGGAGAAACGAGGGAGAGTGAGGGAGGGGACAGAGGAAGAGCAGAGAGCAGGAGTGTGTAGGCAGATTAGGTCTGAGAGGTAGGGAGGAGCTTGGTTGTGGAGTGTTTTGAACGTGAATACCAGGAGTTTAAACAGAAGACGTTCAGGAAGGGGGAACCAGCGAAGAGAGAAGAGGAGAGGCTGCACATGGTCAAAGCGATGGGCCGAGTGAATGACCTTGGCAGCGGAGTTTTGAATTGCGATAAGAGGGGACAGGTGAGAGCGAGGGAGGCCAGCAAGGAGGAGGTTGCAATAATCGAGGCAAGAGATAACCATGGCATGAACAAGGGTTTTGGCCAAGGAGGCAGAGAGAAAGGGGCGGATCCGAGCAATGTTATGGAGGGCAAATCGGCAGGATTTGGCAACAGAGTCAATGTAAGGTTTAAAAGAGAGGTGCGTGTCGAAGATGAAGCCCAAGCTACGGGCTTGGAAAACAGGATGGCTGGTGACTCCATCGATGCAGATGGGCAGGTTAAGGGAGAGGAAGAGGACGGAGGAAAAATGAGGAGTTCAGTTTTGGCCATGTTGAGCTTGAGTTGACGTCGGGACATCCAGGTGGAGATATCAGAGAGGCAGTTGACGAGGCATGAGTGGACAGAGGAGGAGAAATAGCATTTCTTTTATATCAACTGGAATACAGATTTTGAACTATCAGCCTAGTATTCATTATGATTTATATGAGTCAGAAAATGCTGTGTAATTTAACTGGTACTGCTTCTAATGGAGAACGCTGAGTACTGACAATGGGTGTTTTACACACACATTTCTCCTGGATGTTGGCTGTTACATCCTGAACTTTCTGTGTGTCTAAATCACTCACGTAGATCTTAAACATTGGCTCTTTGAACTTCTACGTAGAACTTCTCCCAGAACTTGTGGGTGTAAAAAGTTCTCCTGGTAAACTGCTTTGCTCCAGGCAGCTGTGGTCACTTGGTTTCCATGGCAGCATGTCACATCTACAGCTGCGGTTACTTTAGGCTGCCTCAGGGCAGTGTTTGTGTGAAGAATGCATCCAGGAACTGCCTCAGGGCAGTGGACATTTTTACACACACGTTAAAGTTGCGGATTTTTCAATCTTCTGGGTTTACAAGTCCACAAGTAAGTTCCAGATGCATTGTTCACACACACACTACCCTGAGGTAGTTCCTGGAGGCATTCTTCACACAAACACTACCCTGAGACAGCATAAAGTAGTCACAGCTGTAGACATGACAGGCTGCCATGGAAACCAAGTGACCACAGCTGCCTGGAGCAAAGCAGTTTACCAGGAGAACGGTTTACACATACAAGGGCTGTGTTCTCACCTGCGGCAGCGGTGGCGGCAGCGGGAGGGGTGAGGGAAGACACAGCAGCACAGAGGAGCTGGCTGATGGGAAAAAAGCTGGTGCGAACAGGGAACTGCCGCAGCTTCTCTCACACATGTCAGGGTGCAAAATCCTGCCCTGACATGCGCGAGAAAAGCTGCGGCAGATCCTCATTCGCACCAGCTCTTTTCCCATCGGCTGGCTCCTCGGAGCTGCTGCATCTTCCCTCACCCCTCCTGCTGCCGCCACCGCCGCTGCAGGTGAGAACGCAGCCAAGTTCTGGGAGAAGTTCTACGCAGAAGTTCAAAGAGCCAGATGTTTAAGATCTGGGTGAGTGATTTAGAAAGTTCAGGATGTAACAGCAAACATTCAGGAGAAATGTGCGTGTAAAAACACACAGTGTGCGTGCATGCGTGCGTGCGTGCGTGCGTGCGTGCGTGCATGCGAAAAATGAATCTGGAACTTACTTGTGGACCCAGAAGACTGAAAAATCTGGAACTTTAACATGTGTGTAAAAATGCCCATTCACCCAGATCTTAAACATCCGGATCTTTGAACTTCTACATAGAATGTCTCACAGAACCTTTGTGTATAAAAAGTTCTCCTAGTAATCTGCTTTGCTCCAGGCAGCTGTGGTCACTTGGTTTCCATGGCAGCCTGTCACGTCTACAGCTATGGCTACTTTAGGCGGCCTCAGGGCAGTGCGTGCGTGAAGAATGCATCCAGAACTTACTTGTGAACCTGTAAACCCAGAAGATTGAAAAATCTGGAACTTTAAGGTGTCTGTAAAAATGTCCAATGACTCTTTTATTAACAAGCTATTACTAGTTCATTATATGGGATACTAGTTTTCTGGTTGACTTTTGGAAGATTTGTGACAACTTCTGAAAATCATAATTTATTACATATCAAATATTATATGTACAAGTAATCTTGGCATTAGCAGCACAAAACTTGGAAGTGATCCAAAGCCTATGGAGTTCTTTCACAGACTCAGATCTGGTTCCAAGAGTACAAAGTAAAATACACTGTTAAATATAAAAAGATTGGGATTTCAGGTCACAGTAATGTTTCAAGTGAATTTAGGAAAACACCCTCTACCAATAATATTCAAGCAGCATTAAACCTTAGAAGATATCTGAAGTATTGCTCTGTTAAGGATGGATGAGTGAGAGCCCTCCACCAAATTTATGCACCACTGCATAAATCCTTGCATGGTTCAGAGCTGCCCTAGTTGCTCATCCATGACTTCTACCATGACATCGGGAGATCAACAATAGGGAAAAGCTACACAATCATCTCTATTTCATCTCTACACATGTCATCTCTGTTTCCCAGTTATCTCATGACACCTTTACAGTCCATTAAAAGCCATTTCTATACCTGAAACGATAAACTGCCAACCGTTAAAGCATGGCCTTGTAGGGTTAATGGGCCCAGCTCTCCAGCTCCTAGCCAGCTGCAGCCAATGAAGGGAGGTCGATGGTAGTCAGTTGTGGCTGGGAAAAATCATATGACTGCAGTGGTAAATTAAAAGTTGGAAGCTCACTGATTGGGGGACATGAGGAAAGTTCTGTGTTGAGAACTACACTACTGGATTAGAGGATTTAGGAGGCAGGCTCAGTGCAAAAGCTATGGGTGAAAACAAATAAGACAATAACCCACATTTACTAAGGGTGCTTTTACACGAGCGGGTCGCTGTGGTGCGACCCGCTCGCGCAATATTTCAAAATCACACAAGGCAGGATTAGACGATACAGAAGTCCGGGAACACTCACTTTGAAGGCGGCCGTGTATTGTTTGCAGACTGCCAATTAAATACCTCGATTGTGAGGTATTTAATTCACGGTACGCAAACAATGTGCAACCACCTTCAAAGCGCGTGATCCCGGCCTTCCATGTCATCTAATCCCACCTTGCAGAATTTTGAAATATCGCACAAGCGGGTTGCGCCACAGCGACCCGTTCGTGTAAAAGCACCCTAACACAGTAGGCTATATTGTTTATTAGGCGTTCACTAGATGTTAGCCCCCACCGGACACAGGGCCACCACCCAGCCCTCACCAAACATGGGCTCTAGTTTGCTAATATCTCACTTGTTTTCACAAGAGAGTAACTGTATTTTTGTAAAAGTACTCTGGAATAAACAGCCCAAGCAGGGCATAGTCAAGGATAGAAACAAAGTTTTCTGCATGTTGGCTACTAAGAGTTGTCAACAATGAGGAGTGTACTTGTTACAGGGAAGCGTAAGAGTGCTGTAAGGCCACCTCTTTGCACTTCCACTTTTGCACTTAGCTAAAAGCACGGATGTTATTTAACTTTACTTTCTGTTTTCACTCAAGAACAGTCTGCACATTAGTTCAAACAAGTATTATTACTTTACAGAATTTAAAGGTTTTAATTACACCCCTTAGGTGTTTAACAGAAATGCTGACTTTGAAAAGAAAAAAACCCCTCTTCCACATCAGAATATATGTACATAGATATTGATCCATATATCCATTCACTCACATGTACATGCATGGACACATACTGACACAGGTTGTCATTCCAATGTCAATCTGATACCTATTTTTATGGAACTATAAAAAATATATTAAGCCATGGTGCATAGTTTATTACAGTTGCTACACATCATCATCATAAATTTATTTGTTCAGCACTTGCCATAACAAAAATGCTACACAATAATGGGAGGTACACTGTAAAATCTCATCCAAAATGCTGTCTAGAGAGACAATGCTTAAGTCCCACTTAATTGCTACACAAACAGGATGTGTTCTTTCCCATTAACAAAGTAAATTTTCTGTTTGTAAATAATTCATTTACAAATCCACCTTCAGATTTCACCATAAATCAAAGTTAGAGTCAGCTGTTCACTTACTTTGCATAGACAAGGTTCTGTACATGGATCATCATTAATGCTACCAACCAAACTGCAGTTACAGTGCACACAGTTTGGGTAACCCTTGTAGCCAAATGCACAACGATCACATTTTTCTCCTGTGTAACCTCCTTTGCACCAACACTGACCCGGTCGAGTCCCTTGAAATATAAAAATGATGACGAAAAAAGATAGAAGGTTAGCGGAGAAACTGAAGGCTAGATAGAACATGGTCAGGGTGTAACAGTTTTACCATAACCTACAGCTGTAACCATACACCACTCTAATAAATGGCACACCACCAACTACAGTAGGTATTTTTTCCGCAATCCCACATCCACATAAAACCTACTGAAGGAAACATGCATTCAAGACACTGGAGACACTGTATTTCTTCAGAATTGAACTAACACAATTGCTAGCTATAATAGATGCAGCAGATGCACTGAGCCTCACAAGTCTGGGACCTTACATACATGTAGAATGCATGTGCCCGCTGGCGTGGTCTGCTCCAGCAGGGGGCCCATTCCCACTTAGCTACGCCCCTGAACACATATATGCAACAAATTTAGACCCTGGGTGCGGCCACATGAGACTCTGTGGGAAAGCTACCATGCCTTGAATAGCCTTAACCCACTCTGAGCAGCCAGGCCATTGATTTAATGCGTCGTGCGACCAGTGGCCGCCAAATGTTCTTCCCACCCCAGGGTGGAATGAGTGGCTTTTCCTTGGGAAAAGTCCAAAGACACATCACATAGCAGCCTTACCCCAAATGGGGTAATGCT
This sequence comes from Sphenodon punctatus, assembly GCA_003113815.1. Taxonomy (NCBI): domain Eukaryota; kingdom Metazoa; phylum Chordata; class Lepidosauria; order Sphenodontia; family Sphenodontidae; genus Sphenodon; species Sphenodon punctatus. The sequence goes on from QEPC01012741.1 coordinate 745,612, forward strand.
GCCCAAGGTGGGGCAACTTGTGTGGCCAGGCTGCGTCTGCCTCGCCGCAGAGCTAGTTCCGCAGCAGGGCATTGTCACCCATCATGCATGGCCACATCACAGCTGGGGGTGGAATCTTGCTCAGGCCTGGGGAGGGAGGTGGGGCCAGGCCAAGTGCCTACTCATGTGTGCCTACACTGCAGCCCACCCCAGTCATGGTGGGAGCTCTGACAGTGGCCACCAACTGCTTGCCCAGCTCCTCACACTTGCCTCGAGAGTGGCGGCAGTGCTTGTCTGCCATGGGGCCATGCGGGGATCGGGCCTTGCACCCCGTTAGCACATGCACATATGGTACAGTCAGACTCCTGCACCACAACAGCATGTACATTTTCCTTACCTCCAGCTTTTAATAATGTTTACGGGCATTTTAATTTGATACACTGTCAAGCAATGACTGACACTTTACCAATATAATACTTTCTCAAGCTTCAACACCCGACCCTTGAAATACTACCTAGATTTGTGGATTACGGAAAAGGCATTGCAAGGCATTACCATGCCAAATCTCACCTTGATCATCGTCTTTAACACAGTCATAACTGAGGGACCCAAATGGGTCACATTGACATGGATGGCAAGGGTTATCCTCATAGGGAGACACCTGAAACAAATGTACATTTCACTTCTTATATTCTCAAATTAATTAGCTGATAATAGAAAAGTTTTCTTCCTTTCTGGGAATACCAAGATTAAAGCTTGATATAAATAGTGATCCTTATCATTTCTATAGCACGGTCAGTGTTCAAAGTGCTTTTCAATTATCTAATCTAATTCACCTTCACAACAAACCTGTGAGTTAAGTCATGATTATTCCCATGTTACAAATAGGAAATGGAAGCTCAGAAAGTGGCTTACTCAAGACTACCCAATGAGTTCATGGCTAAGACAGGATTTGAACTCTGGTCTCCTAGGCTGTGAGGATTACTAGTTGGATTAATTAAGTTAATGGTTAAATGTTAATTGTTTAAGTTAATAAATTGAAATGTGAGCCTCCCTGAGCATAAGTGAAAGGGTGGGATACAAACTGGAATAAGTATAATAAATTTGGGCACTGCTGCCACAGGATGCAGTGGCTCGTGTGCCCAGTGGCTGCCAGATGTTCACCCTGCCCTTGTTTCTACACTCTGTGTCCTCCAAAGAAGGCTGAGGATGCAGGGCGTACCAGCCTTACCCAAAGTGGCGTAAGGCTGACCAAATTGTGGTAGCATGCGACCACTTGTCGACCTGGTCCCTCTCTGCCCCACCTTGCAGCGATCAATGAAGTCCACCACAAGACTTTGAGCAGTGGGCACTGTCGCCATTCCCGCGCGGTCATGTCATGGCCAGGGTTGCGATCGTGGGTGGTGTGGAGCAAGACATGCGTGTGTGGGGCCAGTGTCTTGGCCCACCCCAGAGCATGGCAGAATGACTGACAGTGGCCCGCCTGGTTTCTCCATGGGGAGTGAAGGGAACCATATGCCCTCTCCATGCTGGCCCCACAGTGTGATGGCTGAAATTGCCTGCCCCGGGGCATGCAGGGATAAGTCCCAGCTGGTTTCACCTGGCTGTACCCACAGTCTCCTGTTTCCGATCACACTGCAGTTATGAAAAGCAAATATAACCATTTACAGTAGATTGGAATGAACATATAGCAACTTTTACTTATGGCTAATCAAAATGGGAGCACTTTTGCAAGTCTTCTTACTTTATGTGGTCTGTAGTATCCATCAGCACAGATTTCACAGTTGATCCCAGTAGTGTGCTGAGAACAATTTATACAGACTCCACCTCCTATGAACTGGCCGTGAATATTTATGCTTCCCTTCTTATCTGCCACGCTCTGATCATAATAACAATCTTCTGCTTTGTTGTGACAGTTGCACTCTACAATGCAATGGAAAAAAAAAAAAATCAACTTACTTTTTGTAAATAAAGAGCAAAACGTAGAACAGTAAATGCATGCTGTGTCCTGACTCTGCTGTACCAATATGATCATACCAATTTAATTTGTTCCTGACCATACAGTTTTTTAAAATAATGGTAACAATTGTAGTAAAATAATGGTAACAATTTTACTGTCCAAAACTTTTCAATACTAGTCTAACTCATGCTAAGCCAGTGACAGCAGCATTTAATGAAATAAATTATCAATAACATGTTATATATTTTTTTTAGCTTTCTACACTTTTGAGCTCAAAGTAGTTGTTTATCCATAGGTACTTCACTGCAAACAGCGGGATATTCTACATTTCTAAATATAGCTAGACTTTCAATGATGTGCAAAGAGGAACATTTCATCTCAACCACCCACTTCCTTACAAGCAGCTATAAACCTTATCTAATAGCCTCCTAAAAGCATGTGCCACATCCCATTTATTAGGTGTCAGACGCAGTTGTCCAGCCATTATAACAGCCTACGCCATCTCAAAACGTTAATGACCCAGTCTGAAATGCTAACGGCCAGATTCTTTTATCAAGGTTAACATTGTAAAGAACAGTTAAACTCAACACAGCTATAAATTTAATGTAATAGCTATGGACAAAAAAAAACCCACCACCCAGAATGATCAATGTGAATATGTAAAATCTCACTAGAGCATGGTGAATCCCAACAGTGCTGACACATATTCCCCAATCCATAGCAAAATTGTGGAGTGGTAAACTAAACATGTAAGTCTCCTAACTAGCATTTCACATGTGTGACATGTTCCTATTTGCTTGCAACAGCCCCAGTCTTTCTCCAGCCAGGACCCGAAGGAGTAATGTGCCTGCCAAGAATAAATATAACTGTCCTCCAGTTCTGGTCATGGCAGCTGAGTTGTGTACACTATGGTTGGACCAGGAGCACTTTAGTTGGACTAGGTGGGTCTTATGTGAGCAACCCAGTCTGCCCACACCTGCTCTGTCCAGGGAGAGACCAGTCTGGTTCTTGTGCTGTCTCAGATCAGCTGCTCAGCAGCAACAATTTTATTGTTCAACAGCAAAATTCCATGTGATCTATGGCAGTGTAGCATCTTCAAGCCTGCCCATAGAAGCCTCAGTCTTTACTGTGCCAGAGAGACCAGAGCTGGTACAGGGAAGCCATTCACAGGTTACATCTGCTATGTAGGAGCCACAAACACAAGCAATTATACCAGTTCATTTTTAGGAGCAACAATTCTGTTTGGTTCATAGTCAGACCCACATTTGTGCGCTGAAAGAGGTTTGAGATCTTAACCACATGAATAATGCAACATGTAAAAGCGCACCAAGACACTCTGATCGGGTCACATGTGAAAGCATGATTACAATATAATTTCAACAGCTTCATTGTCACTATTGTAACAGGAGGAGTACTAAGAGAATAGAATTCATCCTATGGGAAAGTCTGATATTCAAATGTTTGGAGTCTGATTTTTTAATCAAATCAGGACAAAAACTTGCTCAGCCAGAATTTCTTATAAGAGAGGATTCCAGCCAGTCTGAACCAACTGTACTATACTAAGAGCTGCCACATCATCATGGCATCTGTATAAAGCATCATGAAAAATGTATAGTCTGACAGTCTTCAGAGATTTCATGGTGTTTTCCCTGTTGGATAGCCACATATCCCACATTCTGTGTGGCCCTTCCACCTCAAAAAGCCAGCAAGAATTCATTTTAATTTTCCGATTTACTGACAAGAAGGATTCACAGCCACAACAGGTACTGTGTGGCCAGCCACCAATAGGAAATATAATTATCTAAAAGGAAACATCTGTTCTCCTTTTTGGTGTTTTCTCCCAATGCTACATATGGTTCCAGAGGATCAGTGTGGTTCACATGATTGAAGCAGTTCTGAATATGAAGTTCTTGCTTCTCATCTGCTGGAGATCTCTAAAAGAAAATTCCATTTCCAAAGGAACAGCATTTTTTCACAGAAAATGCTTCTATTGGAAATTTACACATCTGCCCCAATTATAACCATGGCTTTTATTACATGGCATAAACTGTATGTTTAAAAACAAACTTGTATGGAATTGCCAACACCTCCACTTTTGTGCCTACTTACTCTCACATTTGTTGCCAGCAGAAATGGTTCCTGGTCTCCATAGTGTCTGATGGTAGCCGGGGCAACACTCATTACAACTCTTTCCACAAGTATTGTGTTCACATTGACACTGTAGTTTCTAAAGGGAAAAAATTGGGAAACAAACAAAAAATAGGTCAAATACCCAATGGCATGAAATCAAACAGCCAAGTTATTTATATCAACCTTACTTTCCCTGATAATTGAACACACCTCAAATAATGTGTAATTAATTAGATGTGTGAACAAGTTAATCCAGCTGTCATTTGAGAAACCCTTACTCAGGCAAGTACTCCCATGGAGATAGTTGCCTGGCAGAGAGTATTGTCAGACATGATGCTACCATGCACGGCCATGCTTTGACCCGCATGGCCACCCATGGTGCCGCCACATCTGATCCCACCTGCCAGATGTTACCCCAGGTGGCAGTTTTTAGTCCGGGCTGTTACTCGGGCCCATCACCAAGTCACATCTCCAGGCTAAGCGCTGCTGTGGCCTGGGGAAGTCATCTCCATACAGGGTAGAGCGGGCCATCATGTTTGATGTCTGCTCTGCCTGACCCTGGTTCTGGGTGTCCACAGCCGTCTCATAGGGCGCCATGACCACCTGTCAGGGAGGAGGGCAGGCCATGCTCAGTTGCGCAGTAGGCAGGGCCTGCAGACCCACGTCTGCACACCACCCTGCCCCTTCCCTGGCCCAGGCCGTAGACACGTCTGTTCAGCAGCTGGACCAGATCCTGCCCAGGATGAGGGCCCTCACCCTGGGCAGGATCAAAGTGTAACAGAACCATGCGCTGTCATATTTGAAAATACCCAGAGTCCTAGAATCAGGACTCAATCTTGAAAGTACCTATGGCAGTGAAACTACTCAGACTTCAAAACCCAGGTTGGTAAATGTCTATGCTATACAGAAAAAACACCTTTTAAGTATAGTCAGAAGAAAAGAGGGGGTTAATTTCCAGAGCAAATGGGCATGACAACTATACATTTAGGGAATGGTGGGGACGAAATTACAACTAATTGACTGTCGCTTTTCCAACACTTTAGCACTATTTACAAAAGTAGTCCTTGAGTTCAGCATGAGTCTTTCTGCCAAAAAATAAAAATAAAAAATGAACAAACTATTTTTTCACTGAAAAGACTGCTTTCTGAGGGGAAAAAAAATAAACTTAAAACATACCTTTGTGGTTTCATCCAAAGGGCAGCTTCGAGCATGACCATAGCAAATGCACATACCACCAATGGAAACATCTTTTATCGAATAGTAATACTGGACAAAAGAAAGGTGGAAAAGGTTTGGATGGGGACAGTTTTTATTTCTATTAGATTGCACTAGAAAATAAAATATCAATATTCCCTAGATGCATTCACACATACATTCTAAGTCATTTGACAGTTTGAATATTTGCATTCAGAACAAATTTAACATTTTTGAATCAGTTTCAGTTATATTAGGTAAAAATTAAGGACCAATTCTGGGTTTGGAAAAGCATGACAGAAAATGCTTCTACAGGAAATTTACCTATCTGCCCTAGCTGTAACTAGGACTTTTACTGTATGGCTCTTTCATACCTTTTAATGGTGAGATCATATATATCATTTGATATAACTCTTATACATATGCACCGAGCACTTCCATCGGCTTCCATGGGAGATGGATGAAATCACATTTTATGTGTTCTTCAGCATAAGAACAAAGGGGACTTGCACACAGGATTTAAGGCAGACTAAGTTTTTAAAAATCCAGTTTTCACACATTTATTTTTCAGTGCTTTTATACCGCCCTACTTGCTACACATCGACTCAAGGCAGTGTACAACAAGCAACACTCAATTATATAATGATGCTGCATTATATAAAATGTTTTCTGTTTAGTAAAACAACACATTTAATTCAGTCAAACCTCACTGAAGTATAGGTTCTCGAAAGCTTGGATTCCACTTTCATTCAAAATGTGCTCCCAAGCTTTTCTTCTTATCAGCACTTTGGTGCTAGTTTGCTATATGCTTTAGGGAATCTATCTGACATAGGGTACTTTTGGCGAGATGCTACCCCACATGGCCACCAGGTGCCACGGAGCCCACTGCCCATCTGAAGATGGAACCTGGGGATGCGCACTCCCATGAGACACAAGAGCACCCACTCATGGCCATATGAACATAAGAAGTGCCATACTGGGTCAGTCCATCAAGCCCAGCATTCTGTCTCCGACAGTGGCCAATCACGGTGGCTTGGGAGAAGCACCCAACTGGTCACAATGGGGGATCCATTCCCTGTTGTTTTCCCCCAGCTCCCATCATGTTCCCTGATCCTGTCTGGCTAATAGCTGCTAATGGACCTATCTTCCAGAAACTTGTCCAAACCTCTTTTAAACTCAGCTATAGTACTGGCCCTTACCACAGCCTCTGGCAGTAGATTCCACAACCCAATTATACGCTGAGTGAAAAAATATTTTCTTTTATTTGTTTTAAACTTGCCACCCATGAGTTTCATGGAGTGTCCCCTAGTTCTAGTACTAGCTGAGAGGGTAAATAACTGCTCCTTGTTTATTAGTTCCACCCCACTCATGATTTTATAGACCTCTATCATATCTCCTCTCAGTCATCTCTTCTCCAAACTGAAGAGCTCCAACCTACCAAGCCTCTCCTCATACAGGAGCCCTTCCATGCCCTTGATCATTTTTGTTGCCCTTCTCTGTACTTTTTCTAGTTCAGCCATACACAGAGCACTGCCAGGAAATCTGGAGGGCTCCATTCTGGGCAAGCCAAATACAACCCTTCCTTATGAACTGGGTCACCCAACCACACCAACAGACCAGTCTGCTGCTCATAGGAACTGTGAGATGGGGACACGGCCTTTGCAAGTCACAAGAACTGTCCGAGAGCACTGGGGAGGTCGGGTTGCCCAACGCTCGCACCAGGGACATGTCAATTGCAAAGGCCAGACTGGCTTCCCCCTCCCCCATGGTCCATGGTAGAGGGAGTGCAAGGGTGGCTTACCTCTGTGGCCAGGGTAGCCACACCGGGAGCTGCCTGTTTCAATCCCTTCTGACACACTCCATTTGAGTGGGTTGTACATTGCCTTGCTTGCTTAAAAACACCCAAAGACTTAACAAGGCTATTCATGCAGTATGCATTGTTTGTTCCACATGGGCATAAGCCATTTCAGGACTAAGCTATCACTTTAATTACATGTTTAAATTAAGAACCAGAAGAAAAGGCTTGGAAAGAGCAACTCAGCACCAATTCCTGGGAGTAAAGATATGTAATAATACTTTGTATAGAGAGAAAAAGGAATGTGTTAATTTAGGGCTAGGAAAGAGAGGGAGCGACATGGCTGGGCTCAGTTACAGCTTCAGTATAAAGAGGCTTGACTAAGTATACAGATACTGTCAGCACGTGTCTCAAGCTGCTGCACTGGCATTAACCTTACTGAAGTGAATGCAGCTACCACTGGTGCAACACCTTGAGGATCGTGCTATGCAATAGTAGGGCATGAGCAAAGATCTTTCTGGGAGTCTTTAAGGACCAGACTCATGGTTTTTCAGGTTACAAGTGGATAGAATAGGAGGCGTTAGACAGATTTACTGACAGTCTGTGTATTGGCTGAAGCAAACTGGTCCCCGTTACTTCATTGCTTCCTCCGGATTGGGCTGCAGAATAAAGCAGCAGTTTTAATTAAATCAGGGGTTTTTGGACTATTGGGGAGGGTAGTCATGGTTCATTTTTATGATCAGAAGTGAATGATCAACTTACTCTCCTGGTAACGATAGGATCAACATCTTTAGGGTCACGATGGCTAAGAGTCATAAGGTCAGCATTAAGGTTTCTAATACGCTGTAGACGAAGGCGGATGTATCTTGCAGAGGTGAACTCCAATAATGTTGGTGATGGATCATCAGCACTAGGTCTGCCATTGATCAATGACGTGTGAATCTAAAGAGAGGGATTCACTTGACAATATATTATTTGTAACCTACTTATGATAGAAAATATCTTGCCACAAAGATTTTTAAATCCATAAAAAACAAAAAATTGCAACTAGCTACTGCAATGTATCAAAAGGGACAAAATCAGCTGTGCTTTTTTTCCTTTTAGATTTAGTATTGAGAACATAAGCTCAGTTCACATCTCTTGAAAACATCCTTCTAGACCACTGAATCAAATGTCCATGGTGAACTTTTGGAGGAGCTTCTTAAAGAGAAAGATAGAGTGGAAGCAAATCTATGTTCTAGATGGTTCTTTAGTTTTCATACAAATGAACAGACCTTGGCCTCATCCAACCACAGAGGTAAACAAAATTTTGTACTTCTTTTATTTTTCACATTTTTCCCTCACCCATTTCCGTAGACTCGGGGCAGTTGTTCAGGAAAATACTACTATATAACTGAGTTGTGTTGCGTGTGAAGAATGACTGATTTCTAGGTTAAAGGGGGAGCACTTTAACAACACAAGTTAGACATTCCACAGTTCTAAGCTCTAGTATCCATCTCTTCTCCCAATGTTTCTGGCATGCTGGTTTTTTACATAGTAGTAAATAACAGGACTTTCTGATTAATATCCGATGAGCCAGGTTAAGTTTCTTTGCATATCCAACTTAACTCAAGGGGAATTTTCTCGACATCCCTGTGACAAACTTCATTGCAGTAACTTAATAAAAATCATCCAGAGTTTATTAATCACTTAGCAGAAAGTTAAAAACAATGATACAGCATGAAATGACAACATTTATAACACTTCAGTTCTTAATAATATGTACACTTATTTCTTTAATTCTAGAGAATAATTACAGGATCCCCTAGATCCTGCTAGCAATTTTCATGGGCCACTGTTCAGTTTGCTAACACATAACATACTAGCCACTAACTTGAATGCATCATTTCATTATGATACTGCCTCTCTGAAATACATTACAGAAGCATCGTGAATAGACTTGGTTAAAACAATCAACAGTGAGCCTGCACAATGCATAGCTCTTTTAATTGTGCGTTCTCCTTGAAACAATGCCATGGCTTGTCTTTTGGCATTCCAGTTGTGCAGAAAGGAAGTGCCCATCAGGCAGAACTTGCCACTTAATCTTGCAAAAATAGATTCTCCTAAAGATGAGGATTTTTTAAAATTAAAATGATTTTGTACAAACTAACTAACAATTTACAGTAGCCACTTTCAAATTACATAAAGTGATACAAAGATTGTATAAACTAGAAGAGATAGCTGCTAAGATATCTCCTCCAAATGTTTATGAAGATTTACTCTAAAAGCAAAAATTACTCTCATTAAAGGAATCTTAACAATCCAGACAATGTGACAGTCAGAAGACAAAGTTTGTCCAATTATAAGTTAAATTTTGGAAATTTGAGATCAGTTCTCACTCAAGCTCACAATAACATATGTAAAGGAAAAAATGGACAGCATACCTCTCCATGTTCTAGTGGAACTAGCCTTGAATAATAAGAAGTGCAGATCACTTCATCATCTCTCTTGTATGTAGGAGGACCAAGTCTTGGTATTACGTTATAACGAGTCAAGCACTCGGTGTCACTAATTGCATAGTACTGCCATGGCGTGAACTCTGTGCCATCCATGGAACGTTCCAAAATCCAGTTTCCAGGTCGGGGAGCATTAGCAGCTTTGATGATGATGTACGCAACCTGAAAGACCTAATCAAAATGCAAGCAAAAACGTAACACTTGACAGTAACAGAGAATACAAGCACAAGGTGGTTTAAGTCAGCCCTGAAATTTGTGACTATTTTGAAAAGTACTGTTTGGTTTCCCTAGCAATTCAACAAGAATTGCTAGAAAGGATTCTGAATAAAGATCTGGAGGATCTGTGTGGGGGCAGGAGCAGGAAGGCATCTATTTTACTATTTATTTATTTTTTACTTTTACTATTTTTTCCCCCTTTTTTTTTTGTTTCTGTAGACTGCCCTGAGCCTTTGGAGAAGGGTGGGCTATCAATTTTAATACACAAATAGACAGTTTTCTGCAATAAGAACACTGGGGAGAGGAAGTAGGGAAGGGGGTGGGACAGGAGAGAGGATGCTGATAGGGGGGCCGGGGGGGGGGAGTGGAGTCTATTTCTTCTCCCTAGGCTTATTCCAACCTAGCTATGCCCTAGCCTAGCAGATCTAGTGAACATTTTGTTGTGTATTCCATCTGATTATAGATAAAAAAAACTGTCTTGTACACTCAAATCTGGATGCCTCTTTTACCAAATACAATTTTTAAATCCATCTGTTAGGTTTAATCTTCTCACAAGATGTACAGTACATTTTCCAAGCCCTGGATAGAGCATCTTATTCTATTAATTTCCCTCACAAATACTTTTAGGTTATTTAAGCATACAAGTATTTTTATGTGGGAACATTACCAAAAGAAAGGAAAACTGGGCCCTTACCTGTGAATTTTCCTTCTCGGTGGATCTCCTGTACAGCAATCCATACACTGCAGATGATTCCTCCCACCCACCCACAACCAGCAGGAGGCAGACAAAAAAACAATAGAGCATGCACAGAGGGCTCAGCCCCACATTGCTCTCCAGTTATCCAAAAGCCAAAGACACTGAAAAATATACTCAAAAACAGTATAGAGCCATATAAGACATGGAAAGGTATAGTCTATGAATGAACCTATATGCCAGGGAGGGCTGGACTGCTGTCCGGGAGATCCATCGAGAAGGAAATTTCACAGATAAGGGCCCAATTTTCCTTTCTCCTCAGATCTCCTGAACAGTAATCCGTACACTGGGGTTCTAACCAAGCAGTGTTCCAATTAATATAGGGAGGGTTAAAAATGCATGATATTCCATAGACAATAAAGTCTTACCATTGTCAGCCCAGCACCTGCTGCAACACTCGCCTCCCAAAGACAGTCTCCGCAAATTCGTGAACGTGAATCCTGCAATGCCTGGTGAAGGTATGCAGAAAGGACCAGGTCGCTGCCCTGCACATCTCCTCATACGAGACCCAAGATCTGAAAGCAGCTGATGTAGCAGCCTCCCTCATCAAGTAATCCGATATCTTATACAGAGGTAACATATTCTCTGCCTTGTAAAGAGACTTTTCCTGACCCCCCTCTTCTGGCCTTCAAACAACCCCCCAACCTCACCCAACTTATCATCCACAGCAAACTACCCAACACCAAGCACAGCCCCACTCCCACAGGAACAAAACAATGCCGGGACAAAATATGCAAGACCTGCGCACACATCTTTGCTGCTAACAACATCCCTTCACCCTGTGGTAAACCACTCCAAATACAAGGAAGTTACAACTGCAAGTCCAATGACCTGGTCAACCTCATCCAATGCACCAAATGCCGCCACGGGAACTACATAGGGGCAACCCACCAATCCCTACACAAACGCATGAATTCCCACAGGAAGATGATTATGGACCAAAACACAGACTCTACTGTTGGCATCCACTTCTCCCAGGATGACCACTCCATCTCTGATCTCTCCATCCTAGTCCTGAAAGGCAGCCTCCATAATACTTCCAAAAGGCATGCCTGGGAACAAAAATTCATCAGCCTGCTGGATACAAGAAACAATGGACTTAACCAGGACATTGGCTTCACAAGCCACTACAGAAATTTACAAGCTTAAACCTGTTCATTTGCAGCCCACCACTTACACTATCACGGGCATCTTTAACCCCTCCACTCCCCATTCCAGGCACCCTCTCAATTACTCACCCACCCCTGCTAATTGGATTTGCCCCACCCTACATCCTCTACACTATCCTCTCACAATCACAGGCACCTTACTCCCTTCCACTCCCCTTTCCGGGAACCCTCTCAATGACTTGCCCCATTATACCACATCTATTCCCTTACAAATGCATACTTCTTCCCCCGCCCCTCTCTGTACTTACCCTCCCATGATGTAATGCTCCCCAGTCTCTGCATATAAGCCCCGTGCCTCGCTTTGCTCAGCGTACAGCTTGGATTTCTGACTTGCCCGACGAAGGATCCTGTGAGGTCCGAAAGCTTGCAAACCTCCACCAACCTAAGTTGGTCCAATAAAAGATCTCTCTACATACTTTGTCTCTACGACCTATTTTTGGGACCAACATGGCAAACACACTCTCTCAGCAATGCAGGCAGATATCCATTTGTGATCCAGACCCCTCAGACCCTCTGCCCCGACCCGACCCTCACACAGCAGATATCACAAGTGGGAGGGGTCCCAGGAACCTCAGCAAGCAGACAACCCCCAGCAATCCCCCTTTGCAGGCCAGCCCCTCCTCAGTTTCCTGATTGTTCTGCCTATGAGGGGGAAAGGAGGAAAGGCATATAACAGACCCTGAGGCCAGGGCTGAGCCACAGCATTTGCAGGCTATAGCCTCCTAATGATGGAACCTCAATATAAAAATCTGTCAACTTTTGCATTCGGTCTGGAGATGAATAGATCTATTTATCAGGAGGCCCAAACTGTCTCATAAATAACTGAAAGGCCTAGTCACAAAAGAACCATTCCCCTGGGCTTATTTGACACCTGCTCAGTCAATTTGTCTGTACATTGTCCTTTCCCCTGCTACGTAGAGACCTGATTGAAGCTAGGTTGTGTTCCACCCACTGAAATAATTTTGTGGTCTCCTTGCGGAGGGATGTGGACTTTGAGCCCTCTTGATTGTTCACACACACCTTTGCTGTTATGTTGTTGGTGTAAACCAAAACATATCACCCCCTTACATCTGGAGTGAGGGGGGAAAAAACCCAGTCAAATAAATCACCCTCGGTTCTAAGCAGTTTATGCTGTGCTGTTTTTTGCTGACTGATCAGGTCCCCTGAACAGATCCCCAACTCAAATGTGCCCCCCAGCTGCACAAACCTGCGTCGGCTGTTAGTATCAGCCTTACCAGATCTGACAAAGGAACACCGTCCCAGAATCTGTCCCCCTTGAGTCACCATTTCAGGAATGCCTTGACCAGAGGTGCTCTGTTAAAGGAATAAGTATGCTTGGGGTTCTTAAATTGTTAATGTTTGTCTTGTCTGAGACATCAGCCAAGACCTTATTGAGGCACATTCTGAATAGCTTTTTTCCTTGGTACGGTCCTGATACCAGCAAAATTTTTGTGTGGGGATCACATACTCCAAGATCATAGCCACAGCCTACACCTGGTGGTCACAATGGAAGCTATAGATCTCACCACCCAGGTGAGGGTATCCAATATCCATGGAAGAGTCTGCAATAAAGGTTATGGCTAACAGTATCATTGAGGACAATGACTTAGCCTGCCTGGAAGAAATGTTGGGGTTCTCCGCCGGCTTGAACCATTTCAGTAGTGCTCTGGCAAAGTAAGAGGTGCAGTAGTCATGTGTAGCACTGCTGAGGCAGCCTCAAAGCTTTACACAGGCCTGTTTCTATGCCTCTATCAGTAGTGTCTTTGGAGTAGAAGTCACCTTCTGAGGGGAAGATGGACTGTCATGCTAACAAGGCCACAGCTGCATCCACCTTAGGGTGCTGAAGAATGGTTTTTTATGCCTGGAGAATGTATACAAGGCTTCCTGAACCTTGTTAATTTGTAGTGACTTGCCAGGCTATTTCCACTCTCTTTTTATTATACGTTCAAATACCCTGTCTAGGGGGAGGCCTTTTGTTTTCCCCACCGGCTTGGGAATGTACACCCTGGGAGAATCATCCTCTGAGGACTCAGGGGTAGTCTTTCTCCTCCCTTGATCACCTCCATAAAAATTTTGTTCCCATATCTTAGTGAAAATTCCCAGCTGTCGCCCTTAGCAGCCTCAGCTTGAAAGGTGTTAAAGATCTGCCCATCCTTTAGGGACAAAAAGGAGGCTTCACAGGAATGTGACCGGATATATCGCTATCTCCCCCACATTTGACTCCCCCGATGTGTCTTATCAGTGATGAACAGTGTCATGTCTTTGGGTACTCTCTTTCCCGTCTTATGGGGTCCAGGTTCTGTTCTTGTCTTGGGCACGTGTGCCATCCGGGTCAGCCCATGGCTTGCTGGGTGCCATTGTAGGTGTGTTAGGCTGAGTCTGGCCAACACATGTCTGATGCCGCCCTGGATCTTAGAGAAGTCTCATGGGCCTGATAGAGCAAAGGGAAAAGCCCCTCTCTGGCGGTTCCCTCACACCCACTCTTTCCCACTCCAACATTGGCTGGGATGGGAGAAAGGGAGAGGGGAGATTGCTGGGCTGCTGGAGTGGCCCTTCAGCAGTTAAAGGAGTCATCGTGTCCAGAAACATTGCTGCCAGGTTTGGAAAAAGCAGTCAGAGCCACAGTCTGTGACCTAACTAGCCGGAAGCAGAAATCCAAATAAAGAGTAGGCCTGAAATGGCATTCCCCCATAGCAATTTATTCCAACAGAAACTGCCCTTCCGTCCTGAGCAGCTCAGATCGTAAGTTGCACTTCATCCTGCTACTTTCCCTCTTGATTTCCATTGTTTTTGTGGCCACTTTTCCGCATGTTTTTTCCCCCCACTACTTCGGCATGGGAAGCCAGCAACCTGCAGGCAGTTTCCACTCCTTGCGGAAGCAATATTTCTGGCAGAAATATTATCCGCATTTTGCTTTCGATTAGGGCAGGCAGGGTTAAGCAGGGGTGGGGTGCGGTCCTCCCCACGCTGTATAAACGTGCTTTTCACAGCTTCCACTGACTTCAGCTGGAGGTAAAAGCGATGATTCACAAAGTTTGGCTCAAATTGGGGACCTTGAAGCAGTGGAGACACTGCTAACTTTTTTGAAGTTAGCAGGACACAGCTCTCTGCTCCTACAATTCTTCTAACTAAGGATAAGCTGTATTGCCACCCCCAAGCATTCAGAATCTTGTCAGGCCACACTAAAATCACAAGTTTAAAAAAAAAAAATTCTTTGTATTTGCCATCTTTTTTGCACACCTAAATGGAATGATGTTTCTAAAACCACAAGGGATAAAAACTTATATTTTGTTAAGGCTAATACAGAGATTCTCATATAATGACCAGAAGCTGGAGCTTTAAGAAAAACTGAATAGCTAGAGACTTGTGATTTAAAAAAACAAACAAACAAAATTGCACGAGGCAGCAACATTGGATTAAGAAATGCAGTTTTTTCAGCTGATTTTTTTTCTGTGCATTGATAGTACTTGCACTATTCCACCCCCTCCCTTCAGTGTCTCTAATCCTGCAAAATACCACTATCGAGCATCGAATTAAGAGGATGTCTCTTACACAAAGCAGCTTGAAGGATCAGGATAAACCTGTACCATCTGGGGAACAAACTACTAGAGGTGGGACCCCGGGCCCATTACCGGCTACCGGATTTACCGGTTACCGGTTCTGCGAAAACCGGATTCCCGGATTAAATCCGGTATGCCGGTACCGGATTTATTTCATTGGTTTCAATGGGGCGCTGTGTCCCCATTGAAACCAATGAAATAAAT
>QEPC01012741.1:770751-785646 GCA_003113815.1 Sphenodon punctatus
TTTGTAGGAGTAGGTCTGTGTACTTATTAGATAATCCATTTAGTTCATAGCATTTAGAATAGTTAATAGCAGTTAGATTTAGTGTAGATAGATATATATAATATTAGATAAAAACGGCCTGTTCAGACAACCAAACCGAACAGCTGAACCCGAACTCGGTGAACTAGCCGAACTGCCGAACCAAACGGACGAACCGAACGCAGCTGAACCGAACGGCCGAACCCGAACCGCGATCTGTTCGCCCATCCCTACCATTAGCAGCTATTAGCCAGACAGGATCAGGGAACATGACGGGACCTGGGGGAAAACAACAGGGAATGGATCTCCCATTGTGACCTGTTGGGTGCTTCTCCCAAGCCACCGTGATTAGCAATTGTCAGAGACAGGATGCTGAGCTAGATGGACCATTGGTCTGACCCAGTATGGCACTTATGTTCTTAAAATACAAAAAGTCATTTTGTAAATAATTTATCAGAAATCTAGATATTTCAGATTCAGATGAGTAGGGAGTGAGGAGTTATGGCACATGTCTGGTCAGGTAGTGGACTTTGGGCATTTTGTTTTATTCTCTGTATTTGGTTAAGAGGGGGGAGGTTATTGGACCATGAGCCAGAATTTTGTTTTCTGTGGGCTCAGAAAAGTTTTTATTAGATGTTGGCAATTTTGGTTATATTTGCTTATTATTTATGTGTGACTTGTTTGTTTTCTGTATATTTTGGCCTCGGCCGCAATAAATAAATATATAAAATCTAGATATTTTTACAACTTGTTACATAAGAGATCAATAAGACGACAGATTTTTCTTTAAAATTATAGAATAAGAATCTCCACTCAATACAAAAAGACCCTCAACCTAATAAGAATCTTGGGTAATATTTTATTTAAAACTAACAATGAATTTTGAAAGGTGTCTAAGGGAATTTGGTGCCCAGTTCTCATCAAATTCCAAGGAAAGCTGGACAACTGACTTCCCTTTTGAAATTTTAACTACTGATGATGGTGCTATTTTTCTTGCAATCCAGCACAATGTACATAGGGAAAAATCAGATGTTCAGCTGGCATGGCGGTGACCCAACCCAAGCCAGGTCAGGGCAACAAACAGACATGCCCATGGGCCACAGCACTGGGGAGAGCATGCCGAACATGCAGCCAGTCTTGTCCCCATGCCATGCCCAGCACCACGCCTGACACCATGATGGGCATTGGGCAGCCATGATGGCCAATGACAACCAACCATGGCAGTCGGCCACCGCTGACCAGACCCAGGCCGTGACCCTGCCAGCCCGAACAGACACGATAACCTGCTTAAGCCCTGGCTGTGACTTTGGGGGTTTCCCAATGTCAGAGAATAGGCTAACCGCTGACACAGTCCAGGGCAATCCCAGGCCAACATCTGGTAGTGCCTGCACAGACATGCAGGCGAGGTCTGGGCCACAGCATGACAAAGCGAACCACTGTCACGTCTGTTTTTACCCATAATCCTGGTTCAGCTGAACTGCATTTGTTGTTGTGTGCTGTACAGTGCTAAGCATGATGTTGACCCTTAAGAACATATCCCCCAAATCAGCTACATAGCATAAGGCACTTCACCTTTCTTGACTTTAGGGAGATTTAAAGGGCACACAGTAGCAGGGGAACATGGTGGGATGGAGCAAGTTGGAAGGGAGAGGAGAGCGCAGGGCGAGCGAGGCAGGGGGAAGGGGGTGGAGCAGGAGGAGGCGGGGGGACAAGGGGGGCTGAGGAACAGCAGCAGGAGCTGGCCACCCTGGAGGGGACAACCGGCCAGGGGATGGAGGCACCCTGATAACGGGTAAGGAGAGTGAGGGGGAGCCACACAGCATCAGAGGGGAACAAAGGGGGGGGTGTCTGGCAGAAGAGGAGCAGGGGGGCAGGCCATGGCTCGGAAGGACCAATGACACTAACACACACACACACGCACAACCCACAGACCCAGAAACGGGCTCGGGAGCTGGAGCCCTCGGAAGAAAGCGGCGGAGGGGAAGCGGAGGAAGAACCACAGGAGAAGGGCACACGGGGGAGACGCCGGTACCAGCGAGGGGGGGAATGAGGGCACAAGATGACCCAGGACTTCATAAGGATCTGGGGGTCCCTGGAGCACCAGGTGGAGCTTGCCGTGAAACAGAGGAACGAGCACATGTTCACAGAGATCGTGCGGGACATGGAGGCGGCAGGCCACAAATGCTACTCAAAGGCCAAAGAGCTCAAGAGTGGGTACAAGGCCATCAAAGACAACAACCAACAGTCTGGACAGGGAGCACGGACTGCCCCTTACTATGATGCCCTGGACCGGGTCCTACATATGAAGGGTTCCATTGTCACCCCATGGCTCGTGGGGAGCGCTGTGGTCCAGGGCAGGGAATGGGTCAATGTACCCCCACTCCTGGCAGTCCTGCATGCAAGCACCGACTCCGGGGACCCAGCCCCTCCCAAGGAAAGCCCCGGGACTTCGGGGAGCAGCAGGTCCCCCTCACGAACCAGCACCGGGAGTCCATGGCCACAGTCTGACTCAGGTGGATCCGAGGCTGGCACACTGGTCACCCTGAGCCAGCGGACCCAGGCAGAGCACAACTGCACAAAGGAGCCGGCCTCGGAGAACTCCAAGATGGACATAGAGGGTAGGCAAGTGGGTGGGAGGGCACACGGGCCATAGGGGGTACACTCAGGGTGTGGGGGTCCCCACAGGGTGCAGGCCCATCCCAGCAGACCCCAGGAATCAGGGAACATGGGAAGGGGATAGGGGTGTGGGGGGGCCTGCCTGACACAACAGGGGGGACAGGCACAGCTGACCAGGGNCAGGCCCATCCCAGCAGACCCCAGGAATCAGGGAACATGGGAAGGGGATAGGGGTGTGGGGGGGCCTGCCTGGGCACACAACTGGGGGGGGGACAGGCACAGCTGACCAGGGGGCACCAGCCCCCAGTGCCAGCAAGCGTGGGCAATGGTGGGATGGGGACCTGGACCGTTCAAGGATAACGCACACACACCCCTCCATTCCCCCAACAGGTGCACACATGCCCCGGCATGTGGGTCAGCCAGCCGAGGGAGCGCGTGGGGAACAGCAGCAGCAGCAGCAGATGGACCAAGGTGAGCAACCTGGGCAAGGGGGGGGGTCACCTAATGAGGTGCACAAAGGGCATGGCCGTCTGGGTGAGGCACCGCCCCCCCACCCCGGTACGATGTGCCCCATGGCTCGGGGCGGGGCACAGAGGGCCCCCCAGGGGGAGGACCGTGGCTGCCCATGCGCTGGGGGAGCACCACAGCCACCCCCAGCATGGCTCCAGGACAGGTGTATGTGGCCAAGGCCGAGTAACCGCCATCAATCATTCCCCCAACAGGGTAACAGGCAGCACCCCCACCAGTCGAGCCCATGCCCCTGGCACAGCAACAGTAGGAGTACAGGGCAAGAGTACGGCGCTGGAGGGAGAACCAGGCCGAGGACATAGTCCGCACCAGCACGGAGCAGGGGGAGCAGATGATAGCAGCTATAGACTGTATGGAGGCGGCCACGGACAGGGCCCTGCAGCATGCGGAGGCCAAGAACCGGCAGCTGGCAGTGGAGCTGCACCAGGAACAGAGGCAGGAGCGAAGGGAACACACACGGCAGATGGAGGCATTGGAGCGGCTCAACCAGACCATCGAGCGGCTGGGCAACAAGCACACCAGAATGATGGACAGGTCCCTGGACATTGGCACCTTGCTGCTGCTACATGCAGGGACCATGAGTGCCTACAGCATGGCAGCTGCTCCACCCGGCACCATATCAGCTACAGCACCTCAGCAGCCAGTCGCAGCGCTCCCACTGCCACCACCTCCGCCCCAGCCGCCAGCACAGCCGCTGGGCCCGCGCATCCACCTCCCGGTCCCATCAGGTCTCTGGAGACAACAGCCGCCCCGGGTGACCCCACCGGCACCACCAGCAGCGCTGGCCCGGCCCCGCCCCTGCCCCCCATCCCCGCCGCACAGGGCAGGCCGGACCCAGAGGCGGCCCAGGACATGGTCGGGGAGACCGACGGCGGGGATGAGGAGAGCTCCCAGAGCTCCACAGCGCCTGCTGGATGGCCAAGGGGGCAGCCCAGGAAGCAGCAGGGTCAGGGGGGGCAGGGGACAGGGAAAGTGGAGGTAGGGTGGGCCAGGGAGCAGGAAGGGGGGGAAGGGGTAGGGGGTAGGGCACAGGGGCACTGTATGTACAATAAACACAAGGTGTAGCTACAACAAGAGCTTTATTGTCTGCTTCATGGTAACAGGAAGGGGGCAGTGGATAGGATTGGCTGCGGAGACAGGTTGGACCTGCCGTGGGAAGGCCCACACAGCTGTGGGTGGGCACAGACGCTTGGACGGCTGGTGATGTGACCCGCCTGTGCAGACCAGGTGGGTTCGTGGCAGCCCACGGGGGGGCCCCAGGGCGGGCCTAGCACACTCATGCCCCGAGATCACTGGCTATATGCCTCACCAGGGCAGCGCGGATCTGCTTGATATAGCGTTATTCCCGAGGGTTCTCCACATTCACATAGAATGACACAGGTCCTGGTGGCCGTTGGGGCACAGGGAACGCCAAGGAAGCACCATCCATCTTGCAGATGTTGTGCAGGACACAGCAGGCACCTATCATTAGGGCCGAGGTCTCCACAGCGAAGTCCAGGCAGCTGACAAGGCACCTCCAGCACTGCTTGAGGGCACTGAAGGTCCTCTCGACCACGGTCTTCGAGGCGCATAGCCAGGAGTTGAACAGTGCCTCCACAGTCCAGCGGAGGAGCAGGAAGGCCGGGTCCCTCAGGATGCATCCGGGCATGTCCCTCCATGTCTGCAAAGTCCCCTTGATACATCCAGGCACAGAGGGGTGAGATGGCAAGGATCCGGGCATCATAGTTGCGACCGGAGAGGCCGGTGAAGGTGTCAGTGAACCAGCCCCGGTGGTCCACAACCGCCTGGAGCTGCAAGGAATGGTACCCGTGCCTGTCGATGTACTCTCCAGCATCCTTGTTGGGGGGCCAGAGAATCTTAATATGGGTACCACCCACAGCACCCAGACAGTTGGGGAACCCACCAGCCTTGAAGTTGGCTACCGCGGCCTCCTGATCCACCACCTGGATCACTCGTTCCAGTAGCACGGCCTCCGCAGCCTCGCAGAAGTCCCGGAGGATGCCCGTGATGGTGCTCACTCCCACACCGAAGTGCTGCGCCACAGGCCAATGCCCAGACCGCTATTGCCATGCGCTGGACCATGAGTATGGGGGTGTGCATGGGGGTGTGCAGCTGCTCCAGCCAGGGTACAACCAGCTCTGTGAGCTGCAATAGAAACCGCCTGTCCATGCAGAAGTGTGCCCTCCACTCTGCATCGTCCCACCATGCCAGGGCCCCAGCCCACCAGTCCTGTGCCCGGTGCGTTACCCAGAGCCGTCTTTGTGTGGGCATGGTGAACTGTACCGCCCTCCCCATGGCTGCCCGGCACCAGTTGTGTCGGGCGGCTGCCTCTCGGAGGACAATGGAGCGACTGCGGGTGAGGCGCAGGGCCTGTTGGTATGCCCCAGACGCCCGCAGGGCCCTGAGCCTGGCCTGGGAGCGCCTGCACCCATGTTGAGGCGGACACAGCGGTCCTGGCAAGGCACCCCCTGATGCGGGTGGCCAGGTGGAGCAGCTCGAGCAGCTCAGTGGTAAGCTGCTGGAGGTTCATGTGCTATCAGTGCCACTCTACGGTTAGGTCCAGGAACATGCAACATGCGGCCCTCTGGCCCGTGTCTATGGTGGAGAGTGCCCATGGTATGTTCCAGCACCCGGCACTCCTGCCCATGTCCTAGGCCCACCCCAGCTCCATGCCCCGCCCGCGCACCTGTGGGGCAGGCCCCAGTGTGTCCTTATTGACTGCCCTCGTCTGGCCGCCCCGCCACCAGCTGGCCGGGGACTGCTCAGCTGTGCCGGTGGGGCCTCCGCTGGGCTCCTCGTGCCAGTTGCACTCGGCTGCCGGCCGGTGTGTACCTACGTGCACCTGCACTCCCGTCAGTGCGGTCCGCAGCTGGTTGCCTGTTGTCATCAGCTCCCTGCTATCAGTGCTTACTGGACATTCTGTGCACTCGGTTCCTGCAGTTGTGCTGGGTCCGCTCCCCACACATCGCTCACTAGCCGTTCCTTGTTGCGGCCTGCGGCCTTATCGCATGTCTTTGGAGCTCTCCTGCTTCCCTCCCCAGCCCACATGGGATCGTGGGGCCCCCTCTTTCCTTGCTGCTCAGACCCTCTGCCCGCTGGACCATGGCCAGCAGTGCTGCCCTGGGCCTCCCGCACCCCGGATCACCTGGCGCCCCCCATAGCTGGACCTTCTGGGAGACCATGACCCTATGTGACCTGTGGCATTCCCCAGCTGTGCAACTGCTCCTGTGCTGCCCGGATACCCTCTCAGGTGCCTATGAAAGTCTGAGCTCTGGCCTTCGCTACTTCAGCTATGAGGCGAGCGGTAGCGCGTGCCGGCTCCATGCAGAGGCGCTTGGCCTCCGTCCCTTTCCTGATGGGCGCATTCCGGAGATGAGGTGCTCACACGTGGCGTGGTCTGTAGTGGAGACCGTGTTCATCCTCTCGGTCTGTGGCTTGGCCGGGTTCACAACCTGTCTGGAGGAGAGGGGCCCTGCCCTGGCCATTTCCTTCTTTTGCTGCATCCACAGGGCCCGTGCCTACCAGTGGTCGTGTGGGGTGGCGTATTACCACCTGTTGGAGCTTGGGCACCTGCCATGTCCCCCTGCTGCTGACTATACCTTGTCAGAGCCTACCGGACCAAAGCTGGAGGCACTGGCTGCTGTGTGGTCCCGTGCTGATGTTCAGGTAGGGCTCGCCGGGCCGGATCCATTTGAGGCCGAGTACCTCATTGCCCACCACATGGTGGGGCTGGGCTACTGTCAGGGCTTGCTTCAGTGGCCCCACTACATGCATCTGGTGGGCCAACCAGTCCCAGCCCCCTTCGTGACCCCCTGCAGCTGGCTGTGAGGCCCCCTGTGTCTTCGGTGTCATGGATGACAGCCCCACCGTGTGCTCCCTGCACCTCCCTGCCGGCTCGGGGCACTGGCCACTCGCTCCACGCCAGTCTGGCCTCGTGGCTGTTCTGGCTGGTTCACTTGCCTCCATTCCGCTCGCCTGTGTCGCTGTGCCCCCTCCATGGGCACCCCCTGTCCTTCGCTGCCTGTGGTGTTCCTCTCTGTGCCCGGACCCACCTTTGGCTGGTTCCTGCTGCCTGACACTGCTACCAGCTCTTCCTGTGGCATATCCTTCCCCTGCATGGCCACCTGCTCATCTGTGTCCGTGCTCTCCCCCTCCCCCCCACCCCCTGGGTGCCTCCATGACTGTGCGGGACTTGGGGCCACTGGACAGTGCCTCCCGNTGACCCCCTGCAGCTGGCTGTGAGGCCCCCTGTGTCTCTGTGTCCGTGCTCTCCCCCTCCCCCCCACCCCCTGGGTGCCTCCATGACTGTGCGGGACTTGGGGCCACTGGACAGTGCCTCCCGGCTTCCTCTGGGGGGGGGCTGCATGTGCTTGCCACAGGCTCCTGCTCGCATCCGTCCCCAGCCATGCTTCTGCATCAGCAAGGGGGATCCTTGCCGTCTGGACCTGCCTCGGACCACACCGGTGCCTCCCCGACTTGTTTACCCTCCCTCTGTGACCCTGCTCCGTCCCTGTGGGGACCCCTGTGACTTGGGCTGTCTGTGTTGCTGTTGGGTGACCCATGCTCCCTGTGCTGTCAGTGGGGTTCTGGGTGCCTTTCACCGTGTTCTGGACTGTTCGCGGCCCGGGCGCCTCCACTTCCTTGGTCCGGGGCTCCCCCCCTTCCCGTGTCCATGGTGCTGTGTGTGTTGACCTTCCCGGTGTCCTCCCCCCTTCCTTCCTTTCCCGTTTGGGTGTGTTTGCGCCCCGGCATGCGTGGGGGGTCTGTGTTCTGCTGTGTCCTTGGCTTCCCTGTGCCTGTTGTGTGTGCCACCTCTGCAGCTCTTCTCCCTCCTCCCTCTCCCTTCCCATTTCCCTTGTGTGGGCATTGCCTTTTGGTGCTTTTGGCTTCATTTGCCTTCAGTCGGCCATGTCTGCCTCCTGCCCCGCCCCGGTGTCTTCTGGGTGTTCGGACCACAGTCCGGAATCAGCGTAACGTCTGTTGTGCTGTCCCGGGCCGTGGTCCGGCCAGCCGTTTCCTTGCCGTGGTCCCGCTCCCGTCATGTCTGTTCGGGGCTTTCCTGGACCACGGGAGAGGGTTAGCCGACTCGCCACGGTTGGGAATCCACTGTGGTGACCTGGGAGAGCGTAATGTCTGAAATTACCCTCTGAGACCTAAGCATCTGGCATCTGCAGCTCTGTAAGCAGGGAAGCAAAAGACCATGAGTTAGACTTCGTACCTTACACATCAGGGAACCTTACTGCTAAACCACTCCTTCCAAAACTATGGCTCATGATTACACTTTTTTATTCTATGTTTTTATTTTGTACGCCACCCTGAGCAGCCTTTGGCAGGAGGGGGTGGGATAGAAAATTTTGCAATAAATAAATTAATAATAAATAAATAAAATAAATTATGTATTTGGCTGAGGGAAATACCAGAATACTATGTACTTAAGTGTTTATGATCTAAGTCAACTACTAAAGAATCATATGGCAGACATTTGGTCAGCTTAACATTTGTCACACATGGAGAAGATTTTCTACACAGGAAAGATATACAAAGCAGTCTAGTCATCTTATTTGCAAGCACTGTTCCCTGAGCTAGAAAATGTCAAGCTGCTTCTCTGCACAGATGTCTTTAGAATAGGTGCAAGGAGAACACACATGGGAGAATATATTTTTTTCTGTCCTCTAGTAGTCTGATCAATAGAATTTAGCAGACATATGAACTGGCTCCCTGGTGCAAGTCTGGTGTGCACATAGATTTAACCTACTGTGTGTGCGCACACACTGTGTACACGCATGGAAGTGCTACAGGGGAAGCCCACCTCCTGCAACTCACAGGAAGTTCTGCCACCCATCACAGGAAGAAGCAAGATACCAGTAGGAGAACTGGTGGCACTGCAGTCGAGACGAGGTCATGGTCTTCCCCTATGGCACGAGGTGCATCCACAAGCCGTGGATTGAGGCCAAAACGTGTACCAACAAATCACAGCAATACACACAGATATGAATGCTGATTCGCAAAAATACCTTCAGATGTTCATTAAATACAGGAGAGGCAAAACTCTGTTAGGAATATTTTAATCTATTTATGTTTAGCTTTTAGAAACAAATATTTACTAAAAACACAATACTTTTCATGCATCAGCTGAATTTTCTTTTATTGCTTTTTACTTGTAGTGACTTGATTAGTACTAACAATGAAAAAATCAGTAATCTGATAACTTATTGATTCCCTGAAATCATTAGTTATCAAAACTCTACTTTATGGAGTAGTCATTTGCATTCATAGTCTTAAAGGCCTTTTTTCTTTCGAGGCCTCAAGGGGACAGAAGAAGATGAAGAAAGGAAGCCACCCCGAGGAGAAACTTTTAGACAAAATTAATGAATCTCAGAATGTGTCAAGAGATAAAAGAAAAGATGTGTATTTGGGATAACATTGCCCATGCAAATACCACGAGGAAAAAAGAAGCTAGAGGACTGTTCAGCTGGTTTGTTTATACAATCCAAATATCACAAAGACCCACTGGGCAGAGCATTATAGGAGGACAAACAGCTAATGCCCCCTCCTGTTGCTTCCTTCCTGTTTGTCCATTTACAAATCAAACAGTGCAAAGCAAGAAGGAAGTCTCATTCTAAAATGTTTTGCTGTTGACAAGAGATATTCTGTGATTAGGTTCCCACAACACACAATGCCACTTCCAAATTAGAGAGAGAACTGCAAATTAGCTCAGCTGCTCTTTCCTGTTAAAGAACCACAGTAGAAACCTCTGCATTCCACTGTAACCCATAGATGCCCATTAAAAAAATAAAAAAATCCACCAATTACAATTCAATTCAACTTTATTGAGTACTAGCTTTCACCATGACTCAAACATACAAAATAAATATATACACCACCATTTCACAGTAACAAAAACATCATAAAGACAAAAAATAAATAGATACGCCAGACATATCCAAAGTATCTCCAAAGTTTTAAAGCCTACTATGTTTATATTTGAACAATCTGAAAAGGTACTGCTCCTCTTTCCTCCCAGCCATAGGCCTTAAACAGGATTTGAACCCTCAGCCTTTATTGCAACAAGGAAAAGGCATCAAACCTCTCAACCAACTGCCAAGAACAATCCACCAACTACTGTAATTCACAAATCTGGATTGTTTCATCACCGCTTTCAGTGTGTCCAGTGCTACTGACCAACACTACTGTTGTTAAGGACCTGTGATTTTCTAAGTTTTCCAAGAATTTCAATATATATTAACAAAAGGCATTAAAGGCCACTACAAAACCCTGGAAATACATTTTTTTTTTCCAAAAAGAAATAATTGTTAATCTATTTTTTTGGAAACCTGTCATTCGCATGGACTTTCTAAATCAGCGCAGCATGCAGTTCATGTCACTTGTTCTAAGGACATTGTCAGTTGTGGTGCAGGTAGTTCTGGTAACACAGCTACAATTGAAGAGTGGCATAGACACACAGGTTTGCCTGTCTCTAACCCCCTGTAGCTGCTGGGGAAAGAACCTCTGCCTATTGCACAGAGGTCTCCGATGTTCCCAGAGCAATTGAGAGGAAAACTCGGTGGGGAAAATTTCCAGTGTTTGACTCCAGAGTGCCCTAACATGCATAGGAGATGATCAAGTCTAGTAGCTGTAGCTGATTTCTCTCTACTAGGTTTCACTTGGAGGTTTAATAAAGAATATGAATTATTGACTTAACTATAGACAATCTCAGAGTCCCTTAAATCAGTGAAAATAAATGCTACGAACTCTTGGGGAAAACAAATAGACGATAGCCTGCAGTAGCCCACAAGTCACATGCTCGTCAGCTCGGTGGCCACCAGATGTTCACCCACATCCACCTTGGGGCACGCGATGGCTACTACAAGACAGAGAAGGTAACTGCAGGACCAAAGAACGTAAACGACACAGCCCAGACTAAGGATCGCCCAATCGAGCTAACATGCACCCTCTTATCTGTTAGATCACGCCCAGTCCCGCCACAAGGTAAGGTCCAAGGATCGGACTGGAGGAGCACGCTCACCCTGACCACCAAACAGCTGATCAGGAGGAGGGGGAAGAAAAGAGTACTCCTCCACCCCTCTGATCAGTTGTTTAGCATGCACACCCAGACCAGGTGAGTGCTCTTCTCGGGGGCCCCCAATCAGAACTTTGGTGGCAGCTTTTGTAAAACAGCTCCAGATGTCATCGACCTTTTGCACCAACAAACCCTAATGACCACTAGGGGCATTGGGAGTAGAGATAGTGAGTTAGTGTGAGTGTCACTTTAACCTTTCCTGATCTCTGCTTCTAAGCCCCCTCCCAGGTGGGATGTGCCCAGGAAGCTCCTACTGGTCTTCCTCCTTCTTCCTGACCTTTCACCATTCCTAACTTCTCTCTCTGACCTTCAACATGACCGGCCACCATGCTGGTGGCAGCTAGCTAGTAAGTCCTAGGGATAGTCCTTTCCTATCACAATGTATTTCTCAATAAAGTAGATTATTTTAATCTAGAAACAATCTCCAAGGTGTTGATTACTACTAAGCTGTTGCTACTAAGAATTCAAGCTGCTTTTGGTTTTTTGACCACTAATAAAATTCCAACATAGCTCCTCCCAGGGACCCGATCCTGCTAGGCAGCAGGGGTCTGGGAGTCCTATCCTGTGTGGACAGCTCCTCGGCTGACCCATGGCATGGAGGGCCTTGTGACGGCAGCCACCCACCCACCTGGATTCCCTGAGGGAGGTGCTTGTTTGAACTGCTCTCCCCACCGATCTGAGGCGTGGCGACTGCAGTAGCCCTCCCTGGGGTGGCAAGTCGATGCGGCTCACCCCATCTCATTTGTTTTCTCCCTCTGTTAGTACAATAAGGAGTTTAAGGAGGAAAACCACCAACAAAAAAATTGGGGGCTGAAATCTAAAATTTAATGCTCTGACAGTGGTGTAAGCTCAACCACATGTACACATTTTTAATCTGCTATTTCAGTTTTTCTGAGAGTATAGCCACAAAAATATACTGAATTTTGAGTATATAACTTACTCTGTAAACCAAAACATTTATTTTCCTCACAATTTCTGTGCATTGGAAATCTATTCTGTTGCATTACAGATGTTTGTATTTGACTATATATGCAGTAAAAACAGAAATCACAATCAGAAACGGTAACATCAAATTAGGAAAAATGTATCCAATTTAAATCCAATTTATAAATTTAATTTCTAAGAACTATTCAGCAAGTCAGTTTGCATTCAGTAATCCTCAACGTCAAAGCTTACTTATCCTCTAACTTCCTTCATTCTCCCCAAACTCAATCCTTGATCACTGTACTTACTGAAGATCAAAGGCAGTTTGTAGCTGGATGCACACTCCAGTCTGTCAGCTTGCAACATGCTCCAAATAAGTACTTTGGGGCCACAGGTTATCCCAAAGCATTCATTACCTTTACTGAGAGGCTACAGGATTTAGTGTGTGCATTTTGGCAAACAGAAATCGTATTTTCCATTTCAGTCTGATAGGACTAAAATTCCCAGCATCAGCAGCTATATGGTTATATAGCTTCTAATACACATTGACAAAACATGGTTCGTTCAAAATAAATAGGATGAGCTTTAAGGTACTGGCATCATCGAAATACTGTAATTGCTTAGTTCACTTGATACAGATAATAATAATATTCCTGTATTTTGGTTGAGCAGAGGGGAGGCTATCTTTAAGGTTCCATGAAAATTTCCACTCAGGTAGCAAAATATCTCAGGATCCAGACCACAGAAAGAAAAATGCAAGTTTTTTTTTTTTTAAATTGACTATTGGAAAGGTTTACGACTTTTTCTAGTTGACATTTTTTTAAAAACGTAATTGTCTGCCTTTCACATCAGATTTCAGGACTAACTATGCATTACAAATGTTCCCTATTACTAGATCCACATGTTCTCCAAACAGCAGGTATTGTCAGGGCCTTCTGCCAGCAGACTTGAAGGGCTGCTAGCTTCCTGGGATTAGCACTGATCTCCTCCTGGTAGGAGCCCGCTCTGGTCTACCTGCAATAGCCCTGGTCCTTTGCCAGCAGGGTCTATTGCAGGTAGACTGGTAGCTCTCTGCCTGCAGCAGTTCTAGTCAGGACAAACTCATGACTGTGGCCAAAAGATCAGAGGGCACTGTCATACATCCTGACAATGGGTAAGCTCCCACTACAGGAACAGAGAACATATGGAAACACACAAATTGGAGCAGAGAAAAGAGCCAAGCAGCTAAGGAAAGGACTAAACCAAGGAATCTAGTAAGAGCCCTGGGCAGCGGCGGCTCCTCATTGAGGGCTGTGGGGACGGTGTCCCACAAGCCACGGCTAGGCGGCACCAGCTGCTGCCCTAGGTGTTGGGGTTTTTTTGTTTTGTGTCTTTTGTTTGTTTTTAAATTCCTCCCCTCTTGTCCCTGATTTTGGGGGGGAAGGGGGAGAGGGGCTTGGCCACGACGGACCGAGGACTGTGAGGAGGAGTCAGGCCACCGGTGTTACCTGAACTGTGGAGTCCCTGGGCTCCTCCTGCTGCGGGCTGCAGCGCTGAGCAGGGAATTCCCTGGTTGGAAGAGGCGAGCGCATGCGCAGCGCAGGCTACCCTGTACACCTAGGCAGGCTTCCCCAGCTGCAGAAACTGACTTAGTCAGGGGAAGCCTCCAGGCGCCGGGAGCATGCGCAGCAGTGGCAGCAGCACTCAAAGAAGAAGCCAGCAGCGCGTGGTCCAGGGGAGGAGCTACATGCGACTTGCGCAAAAGCAGAGGAGCGGCAGCGGCGTGGTGCGTGTGTGGTGGTGCTGCTGCATGAAGGAAGCAACTCGCGAGGTGTTCAGCGGCACCAGCGAGAGGAGAAGCAACAGCCAACTCGTGGAGACAGGTCTGTGAATTGGGGCCCTGCGGGCAGGCCCACTTAGGCAGGGGGCGGGGGGCCCAGTAAAGACAGAGCAAGGCAAGTGAGCATGTGCGACTGGGCGATAGTCTTAGAGCCCTTTTTCTTGGTATCTCGTAGGGGTGGGACATCAGGCCAAATACCGGGTACCGGTTTTACCGGTTCCCAGATTTACAAAAACCGGCTTACCGGATTAATACTGGTTTACCAGTACCAGATCTTTTCCACTTATTTCAATGGGGAACTGTCCCCATTGAAATCAATGGAAAAAAACAAAAACCTCCCCCCTCCCCGAGTCCAGGCTGCGCGGGTGGAAAGGGGGACCACCCCCCACCCACCCTGCCCAGCCTGGATTTAAACACCAAAAATAAATTTCCCCTAAGTCCCCTAGTGCGGGCTTCGGGCCGCCGCCGGCAACCCAGAGCCCGCACCAGCACTGCAGCAGCCAGCAAGTAAGTGTACCGGTACTTTACTGATCCCTGGGGTGGGGTGGGGTTTAACACCCACCCACCCCAGGGATCACCCTACCTCCCCACCCAGGGATTAATGCCATTGCCTCCTACCTTGAGCTTTGGGCGGCGGCGGCAGCGATCCGGCGGCTTCAGCGCTGGCTGTGGCTGCCGGCTTCAGCACGCTACTAGGCCTTCCGGGGAACTTCCCTGGTTTCCCCAGAAGGCCTAGTAGCGTGCTGAAGCCGGCAGTCACAGCCAGCGCTGAAACCTCCGGGCCGCCACCACCCAGAGCTCAAGGTAGGCAACAATGGCATTAATCCCTGGGTGGGGAGGTAGGGTGACCCCTGCGGTGGAGGGGGTGTTAAACCACCCCCCAACCCAGGGATCAGTAAAGTACCGGTAC
>QEPC01012741.1:795375-833757 GCA_003113815.1 Sphenodon punctatus
TAGAGGTGATATTGGAAGCCATGGGAGGCAATGAGTTTGCCTAGGGACAGGGTATAGATAGAGAAGAGGAGAGGACCAAGGACAGAGCCTTGGGGAACACCAACTGAGAGGGGAAGGGAGGAGGAGGTGGAGTTGGCAAGAGACACATTGAAGGAGCAGTCAGAGAGGTAGGAGGAGAACCAGTCGAGGATGGAGCCACAGAAGCCAAGGGAGTGAAGTGAGTTCAGCAAGAGTGAGTGGTCAACAGTATCGAAGGCAGCAGAGAGGTCAAGGAGGACAAGAATTGAGTAGAGGCGATTAGATTTAGCCACAATAAGATCGTTGGTGATCTTAGCAATTAACTTTTAAACATTCATAACGTGACCCTGCCAACTTGCATGGTGGGTGGGTAATGAGTGGGGAGGCGCTTGTAAAAAACACCCTATATCAGTCAGGGTTAGTACTGCAACTGGGAACTGTAATGGAGGATCTTTCAAATAACCATTGCCTACACAACAGATGTGCCTGCTGCCTCTGCGTGCTCAGAGAACTAAATACTAGCCACAGGTTTAAAGATTTATTTATTTTATTTTATTTAATAGATTTATACCCCGCCCCTCCTGCTAAAGCAGCCCGGGGCGACTTCCAACAATAAAAACACAATAAAAACAATTTAAAACATCCAATACACTAATGTTAAAACAGGGCTAAATATAATAAATAATGGGTAAGGTGGGGGAGCTAAAAACCCCTCACCCTACCCTCCCACCATACCCAAAGGCCTGACCGAACAGCCAGGTTTTACAGCTTCGCCGGAATGTCAACAGGCATGGGGCCAGGCGAGCTTCCTCTGGAAGGGAGTTCCAAAGGCGCGGAGCAGCCGCCGAGAATGCCCTCTCCATTGTGGCCCCCCGCTTAACACGGGGAACCTCCAAGAAGGCACCCCCGGGGGACCTCCAAGAAGGCCGCTCTGGGGCAGTTTGTCTATAGGTACGTAAACCCATTCACATATAATGCAACAATTTTATGCACAGGAATAATGGAACTGCCATATCCAGTCAGGCCAGTGAATAACCAGTATCCTGCCCCCTTATTATGTAGACAAAGCATAAAATATCCACTGGTGGAAGTCATTGAATAAAACGTTCCAAAAGGAAGTTTCTTGCTGCTTAGTCAGTTAGAGATTGATTTGTGCTCTGAAGTACACAAGTGTATTCCAAATGTTTTTGTTGTTTAACTGTTGCAGTGGGACTATGGATGCCTGGATGCCCTATAAGAGGAGGATTCTAACAGGGCTTCTGCTCCCCTTCACTCCAGACATCGCCCTGTGCAGAATCTATCTTAAAGTGCTGCTTATGAATCAATACCATGACACTTGTGACCAACTTTTGCTGGTCGCACTTAACATGATTGCCAGCAAACTGAAAGTTGAAAATATCCCCTCGATAGGAGATTGGTCGGCCAGACTTTGGTACGTTTACACCATGGAGAAAATATTGGCCAAGATATGAGACAACACCCAAAATTTCAAGATCATGTGATTATCATGTCTGAAAGTCTTGAACAAAGAAGATGGAACTTTTAAGTGCTCAAGCATACCCTTTGGAATTTGACATCTAAATTGTAAACGCACAACTTTGCTGTAACAGGTAATTTTAGTTGCTGCATCCACTAGGGTTGTTTTTGTTTGGGGAACTTTATTTTTTATTATTGTGATATGCAGCATATGTGTTGATAAAGAATAATACTTTTATTTTTCTTTTTTTTAAAGAGGATCTAAATTTGTTTAGAGAGATTAGGGAGGGGTAAGGAGGTGGACATGGCACACACTGTGATATCCTATCTACAGTTGTTTTTATATCCCACTAACTAAATTCTATCAAGGCAACACCTCCTGATCTAGGTCATCACAAAGATTCCTCAGCCCACTTTCCATAAGCATTAATTTGATGAATTTATCTCAACCTACAGTACAGTTTAAAAGGTGTTTAATGAGAATTTTTAAAGTGTTTAATGAGGCTGAAGAGATTACTTGATTATAGTCTAGACAAGGCCTTACAATCAAGGAAAACAACAATACACATGAAAAACATGGTCTCGTATAGCAGTCAGGTTCTGAAAATTATAGTAGTTGGACATCAAACCAAAAGCTGGAGAACCCCATTATGGGGGCCTATTTCCAATGAAGAAGTACCCAACTATATTCTGCTTTGAAAATTCCCCTCATTTTCTGAGCATCTAAGCATAGCCAGAAAAATCTGGAGAAGTGCCCAAAATATGCCTTTGGAATAGCCAGGGACTCACGTTCATTATGTTTTCCCTACTGGCAGCAATGGCATGGGTACCTGCCTATTACTATTTCATTGCATTGGCCTGAGGCTCAGGCAATGATCAAGAGGTACAGAAATACAGCAAACTTGTCCTGTTGTCCTACTAGGAATAAAAGAAAGTGCTGCAAATAGTCTTGAGAGGAGACCAGTTTTAATGGCATAACTCCTTCACTCTAATAAAAAAATGTGCTTTCATTATGGTGAATGGGAAATTGAAATATTATTATTTATTTATTATTATTAGCAAGCATTTATATAGCGCAAGCAATGTACCTGGCGCTTTACAAAGTAATTTAATAGACACAGTCCCTGCCCTAGAACTTACAATCTGAGAGATGGTGGGGGGGGCAGGTGAAGGAAGGGGAACAGAGGGAGAGACGACGAGTGTAACATTCATGAGGATGCGAGGTCCCAGGTGCACGTGCTTTGCTTAGTTACATCAGGAATGATGGCTGGTTGGTCCATGTGATGAGGATATGAGTACACAGACCTCAGGTAACAGATTGTACTGGATGGAGGGTATCAACAGGAGTTAGGTGAGGGGAGCAAAAAGTTGGGGAGGACAGAGCGGAAGAGGTGGGTCTTGAGGAGGGATTTGAAGGTATGAAGGGAGGGGGCGAGGCAGATTGGGCAGGGAGGGAGTTCCAGGTATAGGAAGCAGCTAGGGAGAAGGGACGAAGGCGGTTAGGGGAGACATTGGGTGCTGCTCAAGAGAACCAGGCTGCAGCTCCACTCCTGGCCAGCCATTGCCCCAGCAACACCACAGAGTTGCAGGTGCCAAGCTAGAATGTTGGGCAATCATCTGCAACTCTATGGTGCGGAGGGGGCACCCACATGGGAGGTCCACAGCCAGGGGAACCTACTGGATCCAGCTAAGGTGGACCCAAGCAGGACTGAAAGCGGGTGGATGTGTGGGTGCATCCCCAGAGGAGCTGCCTTCACGCCCATCTAAAAACACCCAGTGGCTTGGGTGGATTCAAAGGAGTGTTAAATAAAAACATTATATAGTTATTACAGCAAAGGGCATGCCATATGGCACTCCCACAAAGCATTATTCCTTAGAAAAGCCACTCAGGTAATGTGCTCCTCCCCATCTGCAGCCCAATAAACATCTGTGTCACAATTATTATTATTATTAGCAAACATTTATATAGCGCCAGCAATGTACCTGGCGCTTTACAAAGTAATATTAAAAAAAAAAAACATGGTCCCTGCCCTAGGGCATACAATTTGAGAGACAAGGGTGGGGTGGGGCGGGGGGAGACAAAGGAAGGGGAACAGAGGTCGAGACAAGGAGTGTAAAATTCACGAAGATGCAAGGTCCGAGGTGCACGTGTTTGGCTTGGTTACATCGAGAATGATGTCTGGCTGGTCCATGTGGTGAGGATATGAGTACACAGACCTCAGGTAACAGATTGTACTGGATTGAAGAGATTTAGAGGTGAAGACTAGGAGCTTGTGCAGGATTTGTTCAGGAAGGGGGAGCCAGTGAAGAGAGGAGAGGAGGAGCTGCATGTGGTTGAAGTGATGAGCGAGGTGGCTGACCCTGGCAGCAGAGTTTTGGATTGGTTGGGAGAAAGGTGAGAGCAGGGGAGGCCAGTGAGAAGGAGGTTAAAGTAGTTGAGGTGAGAGATGACTAGGGCATGAACAAGGGTTTTGGCAGAGGAGACAGAGAGAAAATGGCGAATCTTAGCAATGTTATGGAGGGAGAAGCGACAGGATTTGGCAACAGAGTCGATGTATGGTTTAAAAGAATGGGGTGAGTCAAAGATGAAGCCTAACGTACGGGCTTGGGGGAGAGGAAGGATGGTGACCCCGTCGATAAGGATCAACAGGGAAGAGGGAGAGGAAGGATGAGGGGGGAAGATAAGTTCAGTTTTAGCCATGTTGAGTTTGAGTTGACATTGAGATATTCAGGTAGAGATATCAGAGAGACAGCTGGTGATAGTTACACAGACATGCAAGGTGAGACATAGTGATCAAATAGTTTTTATATAGTTATGCAAATTTAAAAAAATTGTTAATGAGTTGAGTGAGGAAAATATCAGTAAAATAAAACCATACTATACACATGGAAAACATTATTAGCCGATTGGTATTCATTCTGTTGAGTATTAGTCAGTACAAAAAGGCTGTGTCTCAGAGAGTTGCCGGACTTCAACAGGAGCCTGCTGCCTGCCCACTCTCTTGTCTGGGCTTAATGAAACACAGCCTACATGTAGAAAAAGATGGGAGGGGGAGCTAACTGAGCTGTGAATAAAGCCTACATTATGCTTATGCTCATCTAGTTAGGCTTGCTCGCTTTAAAGGAAAAGTGACAATAAAGAGTCCAATACTGCCAAAACAGAAGTAAGGATAAGGAAGGAATGGTTCATAAACTCTGCAATTTCAAACTTCAGATTTACCTGCATACCTCTGCTGAGAGGGAGGCATAGTTTAAATAATAATTATTTTATTTTCATAGCACACCCCTGCCTCCATGGTACTCAGAGCACTTCATACTTTACATAAAAGTAAAAACAATGTAAACAATTTGAAACAGTTAAAACAAAGTAATTTAAAATAGTATTTCAAAAACTGAAAATAGGGGAAGGAAAAAGGGACGACAGAGTACATTAAGGGGACCAGCAGTGAATCCTAAAAGCTCCTAGAAAATAAATACGTTTCCAGGTGTACTCTAAAGGTAAGGAGGGAGGAACTGAGACGGACATCTGAGGGAAGCGAGTTCCACACCAAGGGACCCATCACAGGAAAAGTCTGATCACCTACTGGTGCCAACTTAAGATGCGATGGCGGAACCCCCAAAGAGCCGATGGTTCCTGAGCACAGATACTCATCAATGTGAAGCTGCAGAAGAAGGTCTTGAATATAACCAGGGCCTAAACCTGAAAACCAGCAGCGCAATCTTAAACTCAATTCGTTGTTTTACAGACAGCCAATACAGAGAATGCAGGGCAGGCGTAATATGATCATGACTGCCGCATTCTGAACAACCTGCAAATGGTGGATAAGCACTGCTAGTAGCCCATAAAAGAGGGAATTACAAAATCAAGCCTGATAGTCATCAATTCTTGATCTAAGAAACATACCCTCGACCTGATCTTCAGTTCTGGCCTTGAGGCGGGTGGTCCGGTATTGGGGGAGGTTAGGGCTATGCCCTTGTCACGGACGGACCATTATCTCCTTCAGGCCAGCCTCTTGGCGCACCACCTCCAGAAGGGGATGGGACCAGATAGATTGGTCCACCCTCGGAGCCTGATGGAACCCCAGCAGTTCCAGGATGTCCTGAGGGAATTAACCTTGGACTTGGACAGGCACTCTGTCAATGAGCTGGCTCAGCACTGGAACAGCTTGCTGGGGGAGGTCACTGACAGGGTGGCTCCGAGATGCCCCGTGCGTCCAGCTCGTCGCCGTAGAGCCCCTTGGTTTACTGAGGGGCTGCAGTGTATGAAGCAGGTAGGCAGGAGGCTAGAGCGACGCTGGCGTCGGACTCGCTCTGACTCCGACTGACTTCTCCATAGGGTCCATTTGCGGTCCTATGTTGAGACTGTGAGGACAGCAAAGAAGGAGTTCTTTGCTGCCCTCATAACGTCTGCAAAGTCACGCCTGGCGGAGCTGTTTCGGGTGGTGCGGGGGCTGGTCAGTCTGGCCTCCCTTCGCCTGGATGGGGACTTATCCCAGGCCCGCTGTGAGGAGTTTTTCACCTACTTTTCAGACAAGATCACTCAGATTCAGAGCGACTTTGACACCAGGTTGGGGGCAGTAGGTGGAGAGCTCAAGGTTATGGAGGCCCTGTCTGGTCCAACTTTGTGGAGGGAGTTTCAGGAAGTGATGCCAGCCGATGCGGTGGATGTCTTGGGGTCTGTGAGAGCCACCAGTTGTGAACTTGATCCATGCCCGTCCTGGTTGGTGAAAGCCTCCAGGGAAACATTGGGAACGGTGCTGGTGAGAGTGGTTAATGCATCTCTGCGGCAGGGGAGGTTATCACCCAGCCTCAAGGAGGCTGTGGTGGTGTGCCTCCTGCTGAAGAAACCATTGTTAGATGTGGATGCACTCGCCAGTTACCGACCTGTCTCTAACCTTCCCTTTTAAGGGAAGGTTATTGAGCAGGCGGTGGCGATCCAGCTCCAGGCGCATTTAGATAGCATCGGTTTCTTAGACCCTTTTCAATTTGGGTTCCATCCCGGCTATGGCACTGAGACAGCATTGGTGGCCTTGGTCGATGATCTCCGCCAGCAGACGGATGCAAGATGTTCTACTTTTCTTATCCTGCTAGATCTCTCAGCTGTTTTTGATACCGTGGACCGTGGGCTGCTGTTGAGACGGCTGCGAGACCTGGGGGGTCTAGACGGGACTGTTTTTGAATGGTTTCGCTCATTCCTCTTGGGGAGAAGCCAGCGGGTGTTGGTGGGAGCTGAAACATTTTGCCCCCGCGCCTTGTCCTGCGGCGTTCCACAGGGTTCCATTCTGTCTCCCGTATTATTCACTGTATATATTGGATAATAAGGGCTGGCTCCCACTCTTCTGCTGTTTCGGCATATACATAAGACCTGGCTGTTCCGTCAGGCTTTTGGCAAGGGGTAGGGGTGGAGTGGGGTGGGGACGGGGATGATGACTTTCCCCACATAGTGCATTTTTAAATTGTTTTAAAATTTTATATTGTTTTAATGAAAGTTGTTTGCCGACCCGGGCTGCCCTATGGGCAGGAGGGGTGGGATATAAATTTTAAATAAATAAATAAATAAATAAATAAATACATACATGCAGCCCTTGGAGGAGATCGTGGAAGGGTTCGGGGTGCGATGTCACCAATATGCTGATGATACTCAGCTGTACCTCTCCTTTTCAGCTGACCCAGACCCTGCTGTCTCGTTGCTATCCCAGTGTTTGGAGACCATGACAGAGTGGATGCAGCAGAGCAGACTGAAGCTCAACCCCGATAAGACAGAGGTGATGGTGGTGGGGAGGACGAAAGAGGTGTCGGCCCCCCTGATAGGGCTGGTTCGCCCTCCGATAGCCCAGCAGGTTCAGAGTCTGGGGGTGGTGTTGGACTCAGATCTGCGCCTGGATCGACAGGTGGAGGTGGTGGCAAAGGCCGCTTTCTGCCAGTTGTATCTAGTGCAGAGGCTGCGTCCATACATCTCCAGGCCGGACCTGGCCTCCCTCATCCATGCCTTCATCACCTCAAGGCTGGACTACTGTAATGCGCTCTACGTGGGGCTGCCCTTGTTCCTGGTTCGGAGGCTGCAGCTAGTGCAGCATGCAGCGACCCAGCTCCTGATGGGGACGAGTCGTTGGGAGCATATAACACCTGTGCTCCAGACTCTGCATTGGCTGCCAATAGCGTGCCGACCCAGGTTCAAGGTATTGGTATTGATCTATAAAGCCCTTCACAGTCTGGGTCCCTAGTACCTCAGGGGCCACTTCACCCTCCGCTCCCCAGAGCAGCTCCTTCGGTCTGCCGGGGGTGCCTTCTTGGAGATCCCCCTTGTTAAGCGGGGGGGGGGCACAATGGAGAGGGCATTCTCGGTGGCCGGGCCGCGTCTTTGGAACTCCCTCCCGGAGGAAGCTCGCCTGGTCCCAAGACTTTTGACATTCCAGCGGGCTTGTAAAACTTGGCTGTTCGCCCAGGCCTTTGGGGAGGAAGGGGGGTGGGTTAGGGTTTTAGCTCTCCCCTTACCTTTTATTTTGATTTGTTTTTCCCGACTCTGTTTTGGTTTTTACATTTTTTGGATTTTTAAAAGATTTTATTATTGAATGTTTTTATTGAATTTGTACATCACCCCGGGATGCCATTGGCATGGGGGATGACTAATAAATGTATGAAAATAAAATTAAAATTAAATAAATAAATGTTCCCTCTAGTCAGAACAATAGTTTATTAATGCTTCTCCTAACATTTATGGTAAGATTTCCAAAGTCAAGTGGGAGACAGAGGCTGTTTTTAGACGTGCCTCTTTCTTTGCGGACCTCACAATCTGCTTTCAGTAGCACCTAGCAGAGGTGGAGTTCTTTTTAAAACAGGATTTGTCAAACCTCGATATCAGGGTTTGACAAACCCAGTTTTAAAAAGAACGTGCGAGCCGTCCAGCACCATTGTTTCCAGTGGTGGCCAGATGACTTCCAGTGTGGGGAGGCACGTCTGAACTCCCCCTCCCCCCCCTGCAAGGTTGCTGAAAGCAGATTGTGAAGTCCGCAAAGATAGAGGCACATCTAAAAGCACCCTCATCATAATAATTTCAGTGGGAAATGTTGTGGTTAAACCTCTTACCTAGCTTTGAAAATCTCAATCTTAACAGACTAATTCCATGCTCTAAAAGTAGTGATACACTGTACTTTGTATGAGAAAGCTCTGATCTCCTCTGAAACCACCAGGTAAAGGGTTAGAGCTAGAAAATGGTGTTACATCTATTTGCTGATTCAAATAAATGCAAGTCATAAATAGGTTTCAGAGGTTGCTAAAACCCCCAAATGGAAATATTGATTCTGGAAAATGCTCATCTACCCATATCAGCATCATTCCTAACTCCTTCTACTGGGACTGTATCTCAGTTCCTTCCTCACAATCAAGAATACCAAGGCAGAAGTTTTACATGGACCCTTCCCCAGAGTGAGTTAGTTGACATACAAAGCCCTTTCAGTTCCTTCCCAAGCTACCTTTACCATTCCCTTTTTCATGGTTCCATTTGGATATTTTCCTCTGGTCCTAAAGCAGTTCACAGCTTTTACTAACTCAAGCCACATGCCCAGGCAGGAATAAATACGGGGCTGAAAACCTGTAACACCTGTATTGAAACATTTCTGAAAACTAGGCTACAAGCACTTGGAATTTTAGATCTTTTAAAAAGAGATCAACTGCGTGTACCTTTTTGCATAAAGAATCTTACCTGCCTATGAATTATTGGTTCATGTTACTAGCAGTTACCTTCCATTTAAATGGATCTGATACACAAGGCAAGTTAACAACATATTCTGCAGCTCAGTTATTATTTTATTTATTTTATTTTATTTATTTATTTAAAACTTGTATCCCGCCCCTCCTGCCCTGCCCAAAGGCATAATATACTATAATGTTTTTGCACTAGTCCTTTGTCAATACCTGTTGCTTGAAGATAGGAACTAAGATTTTTTTTTTCTATAATCTATATGAGGGAATCAAAGTTCTCCAGGTTCTTTTCTGTTTAGAAAAACATTCAGTTATAGAATGAAAATGTATTCTATTTGGGCTAGGCTATCTGCTTTTTCTTTTACTGGTATCAGACTCCCCCAAAACACCTTAGATCATAAGGTGCATTTCTAATACTTTACAGTCCCTAGTCCCAAATATCATTTTCTCTCCTCTGTAAAATTAAATTTCATTCATTCAACTTTGAAACTGGAGTTAAAAACCAGCAAAGTGCAAATGTTTTCCTACTACTTACATTCTGTTCCTGTTCATTATGTAAAATGTGTAGGAAAATTAAACAAAGGGTAAAAGCAAACATGACAGCGTACCAGTTCAGCCTGCTGTGGCATGCTTGTGCATGGACCCCAGCTGCATGTGTGTGCTGGCACCACCAGATGTTTGATCCCAGAGTATCCCGGGTCATGGTGGCAGCTAGCCTGGGCAGTGTCTGCTAGATCAGGCCAAAGCAGGATGCCCCGGAGCTACATGTTAGTTTCCGGGACAGTTTGCTGGCCTGGACCAACTCTGCCATGACAGGTGGCCTTGGCTGGCTTATCATTGGCCACCATGGCTGCAGTTTGGGGACATGGACAGCCTGCCCCACATTCCCAGTTCTCCCCACCCCCAGGCTGTGCAGCCGTCATCCCGGCCAGGCTCATGTGTGTTTTGCTCTCTGGCCCAGCACATGGCTGTCCACCCGGGCCACAGGTCAAGCTGGGACACAGCAGCCTGGGTAAAAACAAAAGTGATTGCAAAGACTACTACAGCATAAAAGACAGAGGTTGTGCAAAACACTGTACTGACACTGTAGTTGAAACTGTAACTTTCCATTTCCTGACTGTGTAGTTTAATAGTTTATCATTATTTTTAGTTTATTATTTTGGTGTCAAATTTAAACTTGTTAAAGCATGCAACAAAAATACATCTTATTTATGAATTCAGCATAAGCAAAGATGGCCTTCTGAATTCAGAAGAGACAAAATGAAAAATCCAGGAACTATCAGAATAAGACTAAGTAATTTTCCACTATTTAGTAGCAGAAATGGGGTCAGAGAAAGTGACAGCAAACACATTGGAAATGATGCATGATATGAAATAGTCTCAAAGAAATATGTTCCCAGATAGGTGACTAAACTTGCAGATGGGCTATTAATTTTTGTTAAGTGCTTATTCATTTGTCCACTGTTCTGAAATTCAGAAAAAATATAGGTTCTTGGAGAAGCAAATCCTACTTATTTCATCATAAGAGAACCAACAAAGAAGTGTTGGGAAATGATGAAGACAATAACAGTTTTCTGAAGTCAGCCAGGGATTGGATCCAGAACATGACATAGTATTCTCTGGAATGTACATCAATGCAGAAATAAAAGTTTCAGACCAGATTATTTCTGGCAATTTTAATGATGTATGAAGCAGAATTGTAGATTGATTCCCCCCCCCCCCCAACTACTGTATTTTGGCTTTTCTGTGCTGACAGTGGAAGAGAGATAATTTGCCAATGAACTAAGCAAAAATGAATGGAAAATAAAGCATAGGGAGCCAATATCAGCAGTAACAATGGAACTCTTTTTCAGAGTCACTTTACAGAGCACAAAAGCTCTTGAAGGCTTCTAATCTCATTCACAAATTAATGTTCTAAAATGTAAAACAGTCAGCAAATTATAACAAGCAGGCAATGTGGAAGCTGCTCACTCAGAATAGATCTTTCATTTACTGAAAAACATTTACACAGGACAAAGAGTGGCAGTTGTTCAGGAGAGCTTCGAGCACATAGCAGATTACAAAGGGCAATCAGTAACAAAATGTCAAAATTGATTAAAATGTATAAAATATGGAATAAGATAATGCTGCACAAGTTGAAGACACATTCCTTATAAAGACATTTTCCTCCCCAAAATATAGACACTTCAGCTTTAGCGGTTCAATCATATTCAAATTTCAGACTTAATGAGTTCAGGAGAAGAGCTGAATCTGTGATTGACCGATTTTACACGTGCGCGCAGCACTACGCCGTAAAATCATATGCCACGTAAAAAATCCCACGGGCAGGGTTTAGACATGACATCATGCGCATGATTAGCCACTTACGCATGTTTTAGCACCAAAGACTAAATACCTATTGGCGCTAAAGCATGCGCAAGCGGCTAATCATGCACGTGACATCATGTCTAAACCCCGCCTGCAGGATTTTTGATGTGGCGCATGACTTTACAGCACTGCACCACGCACACATGTAAAAGCAGTCTTAAACACAAAATCCTCACTGGAGTAAAAAGAATTACACCCTTTACACTAGAAATGGATATAGTCTACAGTCATCTATTACTGTGGAGTGACATTGGCCTTTTCATACTTAAGGGCTCTACCTGTAATGCTTATTTATGTGATTAGTCTTTTCTCACATGTGTGAGGATTTGTAGGACTAGCTCTTGAAACAGTCTAAGTCATAAAAATTAGTCAGTCATTAAAGAAATAATGGTATATACCTTCTGTGCTCTAGGAATCCACAGCAAGAGACTCAAGTATTGAATCAGAGATACAATGGCCTTTTTTACATGGACCACAGCTTGGGGGGGGGGGGTCCATGGCCATGCTACCGTGGGGGCGCTGCAGGTGCACACAGGCACACCCCCATTCCCCCACCTCCCACATCCCTACTCATGCCCCCGCACAGAGTAACCAGCCTTTTCACCAACTGCTCCATGTGGGGGTGCAGGGTGGAGGTGGGTGGGGATGCGTGTTACACGAGAGTGCACGCACACCCCCACATGCCACCACTGTACAAGCAAGATGCGTGAGCATGCTTGGGTGCATCTCATTTAAAAAGGACCAATATTGCTCATCTTACAGTGCCTTAAAAGTGGCATGTTGGCAGAAGTGAGACTTTAATATACAAGTAATATACAAAATGAGCTTAAGAAGAAAGCAATTGATTATTCTCATGGCCCGAACGGTGATACAGCCATGCTTCAACATTACAGCTAAAAGCATCAGTGACACCACTGAGTGGGTGCACTATGTCTCAAACGGGGAGGGGTTTATTTATTTATTTATTTATATTTATTTTACACATTTATACCCCGCCCCTCCTGCGAACAGCCCAGGGCAGTTTCCAACAATAAAATACAATTTAAAATCATCAATAATAATATAAATATAAATTATTAAAACAGGGTTCAGGGCCTTCATTTAACAATAAATAATAAGTC
The DNA here is from genome assembly GCA_003113815.1 of Sphenodon punctatus. Classification (NCBI taxonomy): domain Eukaryota; kingdom Metazoa; phylum Chordata; class Lepidosauria; order Sphenodontia; family Sphenodontidae; genus Sphenodon; species Sphenodon punctatus. The sequence goes on from QEPC01012741.1 coordinate 808,059, forward strand.
AGGTGGGGGAGCTAAGAAACCCCCCTCTTACCCCACCCTCCCACAAGGCCTGGGCGAACAGCCAGGTTTTACAACTTCGCCGGAATGTCAACAGGCTGGGGGCCAGGCGAGCTTCCTCTGGAAGGGAGTTCCAAAGGCGCGGCGAGGCCACCGAGAATGCCCTCTACATTGTGGTCCCCCTCTTAACACGAGGAACCTCCAAGAAGGCACCCCCGGCGGACCGAAGGGCTTTATAGATCAGTACCAAAACCTTGAACTTGGCTCGGCACGCTTTCGGCAACCAGTGCAGAGCTCGGAGCACCGGTGTAATATGCTCCCGACGGCCCGTTCCCGTAAGGAGACGAGCCGCCGCATCCTGCACTAGCTGCAGCCTCCGAATCTTTATATTTATTTATTTAAGGCACGGGCTTTCGCCATGGCCGAATATTGTGTTAACAAACAAATACAAGACAACAAACAGACCAAACAAATACTTACAACCATATGGTTTTGACCAAAAGGCTCCAAACCATAATTACATATGAACACTAAGCAAAAAGAAAAACACAAAAGTAGGGAATAGAAACATCATACATAACCAAGTTTACAATATCTGAATTAAATCAAGTCGGCCATACCGATACTGTCATGACTAGGTTGTTATAACCACCCTAATCATAAAACAAGCAGCATCTTAATCCCAGCGTCTAGTCGATAGTCGTTACTCGTTAGTAACCGAGGATTCCTTGATGAAATGTGCTTATTGCACTATATTGTTTGTTTTATTATCTTGATATAGCCAATAGGCTAGCACAACAAAAGATTTTATTATTATGCATCTCCTTGTAAATATAGAGACAACCACCAATTGTAAAAAAAAATGAAAATCTACTTGTTTGAGCACCAATCTGCACACTGGTTATGGGCATGTCTCTTCTTTGGATGGTGGGCAAGAATGGAGAACAGTTTAGATAAACCCATCTTAAGGAAATGGAGCTGGGGTGGGCTAATTAGCTCTAACCAAGTATTTGTACTTATTACCAACTATGTATCCCTAAGGGGAGCTAAGGAGTATTAGTGCTGGGTTCTATTTTGTGTTTCATTTGGCTATATGTCTTATCATTGTATATTGTTTTAACCTTGACATTTTATATATGTTTGTACTGATTTTGGGCAATAGCGGAAGCTAAGCCGTAATAAACTATATATATATATACACTAATCCCAGCGTCCTATCCCCTCTCTCCTTCCGTCCTATTTGTGGGGTCATCCATATAATAGAGTCTCGCCAAGTTTCTTGGCTTTACCTTGTCCATATGCCCATTATCTAATAGTGCAAAAACACTGAGAAGCCCACGTGTCACTACTATCTTAATAATATCTTAATACTATCTTAATAATTCAGGCCAATAACATTGTAGCCAGGGCAGACGGGAAGGGCCGCAATTAGACAACTGTTACTATTTACTAACTGTCTTATTCTTTAACGGGGTTTGTCATGGCAGAACTTTTCCCTGTGAGGCCCCCCTAATCAGATCTCTCTTCCGTGAGGCTAATTGGGCATAAGATGCCAGGGCCACCACATCCTCTTTATCTTGACAGGTAAGTAACTGCTTGTACCCCCGTTCTGGCCCCAAACGGAATGAGCCAGACATAAGCGGCTGAAGCCAAACCACCCTAAGGGCATTATAATAAGGACAGGATAACAGGAAATGTGCTATATCTTCCACCACCGCCCTAGGCCTCCGAATCAGGAACAAGGGAAGCCCCACGTAGAGCGCATTACAGTAGTCCAGCCTCGAGGTGACGAAAGCATGGATGAGGGAGGCCAGGTCCAGGCCGGAGACGAATGGACCAGATACAACTGGCGGATACAACTGGCCAGATACAACTGGCCGAGCCTACGCACCAGATACAACTGACGGAAGGCAGCCTTAGCGACTGCCTCCACCTGCCGTTCCAGGCGGAGGTCTGCGTTCAGTATCACCCCCAGACTTCGGACCTTCTGAGCTATAGGAGGGCGAACCCCCACAACCAGGGGGGCCACTACCTCCCTCGCTCTCCCCACCAACATCACCTCCGTCTTATTGGGGTTGAGCTTCAGTCTGCTCTGCCGCATCCATTCCGCCATGGCCTCCAAACATTGGGATAGCAACGAGACAGCAGGGTCTGGGTCAGTTGAAAAAGAGAGGTACAGCTGAGTATCATCAGCATACTGGTGACACCACACCCCGAACCCTCTCACGACCTCCCCCAAGGGCTGCATATATACATTAAATAATAACGGAGACAGAATAGAACCCTGTGGAACGCTGCATGATAAGACGCGGGCGCACGATATCTCATCCCCCAACACCACCCGCTGGCTTCTCCCTGAGAGGAATGAACGGAACCATTCAAGAACAGTCCCGTCCAGACCCCCCAGGTCACGCAGCCATCTCAACAGCAGCCCATGGTCCACGGTATCAAAGGCGGCCAAGAGATCTAGCAGGATAAGAAATGTTGAACATCCTGCATCCATCTCCCGGCGGAGGTCATCTACCAAGGCCACCAACGCCGTCTCAGTGCCATAGCCGGGATGGAACCCCGATTGAAAAGGGTCTAAAAAACCGATGCTATCCAGATGCAGCTGGAGCTGGAGTGCCACCGCCCACTCAATAACCTTCCCTAAAAAGGGAAGGTTAAGGACAGGCTGGTAACTGGCGAGCGCATCTACGTCCAAAGATGGTTTCTTCAGCAGGGGGCGCACCACAGCCTCCTCGAGGCAAGGCGACAGCCTCCCCTGCTGCAAGGATGCGTTCACTATCCTCGCCAGCACCGTCCCCAACGTCTCCCTGGAGGCTTTCACCAGCCAGGACGGGCATGGATCGAGTTCGCAACAGGTGGCCCTCACAGACCCCAAAACATCCGTTGCATCGGCCGGCATCACTTCCTGAAACTCCCCCCACAAAGCTGGACCAGACGGGACTTGTTGGTTTGTTTTTAAGTATATAGCACAGTTTTTAAAAAAATTTAATCGTACAGTTTTTTTGGGGGGAAATATAAAATAAAATTTCAAAGCTATATCCGATCCCCTGTAGGCTGCCTCCATTGTTCCCATGGAGTCTCCTGCAACTACATGACAGAACAGAATGGATGTCAGTGTATTTTGAATTATTTTAAACCCATTTAGTTTATATTCAGTAGCTGTTTGCTAAATGTTCTTCAGACACTGAAGATAAATTTAGTTCTCAGATTTATAAAAGTTGCATAAGCAGCTTGAAGTAAGCGCCTTGATGTGAAGTTCAGAGAATCCACCACACAAGCTAACATGGTCAAAATGCTTTCAGTTGAAATTTGCAATCCATAAGAATACAAACCTCCAAAGATAAACGGCCTTCCCTTCCCTGCCTGAGTTCCAATGCAAGGAACAAAAGTTTTTATCTCCAATGGGCCTTTTTTGCCAAATATTTCTCACTGTCGTCACCTCCATCACTGGGATCAGTGGTAAGATCCTTAATGTAAACACAAGGCACTGGCCGCCACTTGCATTTCCACCAAAGGCCACTTTCACACATTACCTGGGAGGCGAGGAAACTTCCATGACGGGGAGGGGGGAAACTTCCAGAAGGGCAATTACGTCTCTATTCTCACGGGAATTAATGCACGTAGGAATGCACTATTCTGCTTTTACCCCACAAGAAAACACCCATCATTGTAAAGCTACATTGGGGGACCTGGTTATGTGCGAGTGTTCTTGCAGGATAAAATCGGAATAGTGATTCCTACGTGCACTAATTCCCGTGAGAATAGAGCCACGATTGCCATCACGGGAGTTTTCCCTTCTCCCAGGTAACATGTGAAAGTGGTCTTAAGCATGCTCTAGAACTGCTCTAAAGAAGGTTAGATGGCATGATGATAAATGGCCCAATGTTTACAAGTGCATTTGAAAGCAAATAAACATTTCAGCATAATAGAGAACATATGCTATCTCATATACAAGCAGAAGGTAGAGTTAGCAATGTTGCTTGTCCATGAACAACCATAGAAAACTCTTTCTGCTCCCACATTTTATGAAGGCTGCCTTTTTTAAAAGTTTATTTTCCTAAATCCAAAGCAACACACCTTCTTTTAAACAAAAGTTAAACTATATCAGTTAAAATGCAGCAAAATATATAAGAAAAAATTGTCCTAAAAATAACACTAATCTAATTCTCAGCCAATTTTTTTAAAGTATGTTATGTACATGGCCAAAACTAGAGCAAAACAAGGAATTATCTATTTACTTCACTGCAAAGAGCTGCATTATCTCACATCTTACAGAAAATCCTATAGGAGGGAATTAGAACCAAAGAAATATATGCAACAATTCCCCCATGAAGTTCTTCCCTGGAGATTCTACCAGCAGGGTGCGATTTGGCCCTGGATATCAAGGGGATTCCCCAGGAATCTTCACCCACAGCTGGGAACTGCTTACATTAAATCAAAAGATATGTGTTTCTCCATAAACTTCCCTGGTGTTCCCTAACAAGGAAACAGAGGCTTAAAATGGACCTTTGAAGTGGAGGTTCATTGGGTAAATTTATTTTATTTATTTTAAATATTTCTGAGTCGCCCCCCCATGCCTAGGGCATCTCAGGGCGACATACAATTCTATAAAAACATAATAAAAACATTTTAAAACACAATAATTTAAACTTAAACAGGATTGGGGAACAAAATTTAGAAATAAAACAAAACAAAAGTAGGGTAGAACCAACACCCTATCCCACCCTCACCAAAGGCCTGGGCAAACAGCCAGGTTTTACAGGCCCACCGGAAAATCAAAAGGCTTTGGTGAGCTTCCTCCGGGAGGGAATTCCAAAGACGTGGCCCGGCCACCGAGAATGCCCTCTCCATTGTAGCCCCCCGCTTAACACGGGGGACCTCTAAGAAGGCACCCCTGGCAGACCGAAGGAGCCACTCTGGGGCGCGGAGGGTGAGGCGGTCCCTGAGGTACGAGGGGCCCAGACCGTGAAGGGCCTTATAGATTAGGTAAAGTAAGTTATATTGAGTTTTCTGGGAAACCACCACAAATCTACATTGGGAATGTGGAGCCATCTCCTCTGGAGGTTCTAACATGAAGGATGCTCCCTGTAGTGGAGATGATGGTGTGAAAGCACCTCGGAAAGGAAAGACATGCACAAATGGAGGGTCCCATATTACAGCACATTGATCCATAGCAAAATAAAATTATATTTTTTGCCCTCTACAAAGCCTTCTCTTTTATGGAGGAGGTCACAGTCAATTGTCCTCTACTTAAGAATATGGCAAAAGAATTCTCAAATAAAAGTTGCTCAGTGTTTTGACTCGGGGTGGCTCACAACCAAATTTAGCATCAATATATAAATGCAATACAAATAAATACAAGAATAATCCACAAAAATAATAGTAACAGCATAAAACACAGTATCCATGCACAGGAAGACTCCCTCAACCCATCCCCCTCCTCCCCACCAAGTGCCTGTCAGAAGAACCAGGTCTTACAGCTTCATCAGAAGGCGAGGAGATTCAGGCTAAGGCAAACCTCCACCAGGAGGGCATTGCAAAGTGATGGCAAAGCTGCCAAGAATGCCCTCCTGTCTGTCCAGACCCACCAAAAACGTGGGACCTCCAGGAGGGCGCTCCCGAACAATCGCAGGGGCCCCACAGGGGGTGAGGCAATCCATGAGGTAAATAGAGTCCAAGCCATTTAGGGCCTTAAAAGTCAAAACCAGCACCTTGAATTGGGCCCAGAAGATAATAGGCAGCCAGTGCAGTGCTCGGAGCACCAGTGTACTCTCTGCGGCTTTTCCCTATAAGGACATGGGCTGCAGCATTCTGCACTAGCTGCAACTTCTGAACCGTCACCAAGGGCAGCCCACACAGAGCGCATTGCAATAGTTTAGTCTCAAGGTGACAAATTCATGGATGAGTATTTCCAGCACAGGAGAACATCAGGCAAGGTCCAAGTCTGAGACATATGGGCGGAGCCTACTCACCAGATGTAAATGGCAAAAGGCACCCCTGGCCACAGCCAACACCTGGAGATCCAGGGGTAATTGCAAATCCAGGAGCACCGCCAGGCTCTACACAGATGGAATCAATGGAGGGCAAACTCCCCCGATAACCAGGGTGTTCCCCTCCCCCAGGTCCCATCCACCAACATCACCTCCATCCTAGCCGGACTGAGTTTCAGTCGGCTCAACCTCATCCATCCCCCACAGCGGCCACACACTGGGACAGCAAGTAGACAGCAGGGTGCAGGTTAAAAGGATAAATACAGCTGGGTGTCGTCTGCATATTGATGACAACGCAGTCCCCAGCTGCGCACAACCTCCCCTAGCAGCTTCATATACACGTCAAACAAGAGAGGGGACAGAATAGAACCCTGCGGGGCCCCACATGAGAGGGGTACAGTGCCCTAGGACCACCCGCTGCAATCTGCCCACAAGGTAAGAACGGAACCATTTTAAAAAACAGTTCCATCCACCCCGACCTGGTTCCAGTAGAACTAGTAGGGTCATTTTGTGTCACAAAAAATGTTATCTTTTTCTTTCAACCAATACTAACAAAACAGCGGTTAGAGCTTCAGACTGCTTTCCAATGCACAGTGTACATTACTGGGGGCAGCCAGACAAGATCAGGGGCTCTATCCCTGTGCGGGGGCAATCATCACCACCACACTCCAGCGGAAGCCAGGTGGGCCAGCCCATGTTGGAGCTACCGCCACAGCTGAGGTGGGCTGTAGAAACAGCCACATGAGCGAGCTCTCAACCCGGCCCGGCCCCCCTCCCCCAGCCTGACCAAAATTCCACCCTGGCCAGGACATGGTGACAGGCAACAGCACCCACTGCTCACAGTTCTGCCACAAAGCTCACCACAGAATGAGCCTGGCCAAGTTGTCCTTCCATGGCCAGCCTTACCCTACGTGGGGTAAGGCTGCTTCGCAATGTGTCCATGGAATTTTTCCCAAGGATACATCGCATAACAGCCAGCTGTTCACCCAGCCCCAGGGCAGGGGGAACATCTGGAGGGCACCAGGCACACAAGCCACTGCATCACATGGCCTGGCTGCCTAGGGAGGAGTCAGGCTACCCAAGACGTGGTAGTCTCCCCTGCCTGTCTCATGTGGCTGCACCCACTGAATACTTAGCAGACTCTAAATCCACCTATCATCTAAGAGATGTGACATATGTCACCAAATACATCGTCAGAGAATGTATGAAGAAAATTACTATGGACACAGTTCTGCCTTCCTTGCTCTTTTAATAATCTCTATAATCAGGTTCTTAGTTTTGGGGGGAGGTCAAAAGAAACGGGGTAAACAAAAAATGATAAGGTATGATCTTCAATGGAAAGCTTCCCATGGCAATGTACTTTAGATCATTCCCAAAGAACTGATTTTAGCTTAAAAAGTGTTACTGACATCCAGAGGTGTTCAGTTTCCTTCCTTTTCCCCTGTAGTCATTGATGATGCATCTGCAGTATTTCCAGCACAGGAGAACATCAGGAGTTAAGAAAAAGATCTACATCTTTTCTAGACTTGTTTTATCAAATGCAGCACTAATTTTGCAGAAGAGGCCATAAACAAACCACTAAAATGTCCAGAAGACTTAATTAGTGGGATTTTCTGCAATAATATTGTCATGAATGACCGTAGTTAAACAAGTTGCACAGTAGGTAAGCATTAAAAAGGCATTACAATAACGAAAACCCTTTAAAATGCCAGTTTCTGATACACAACAATTTAGAAGTATAGCACTTTGTTATAGGAAATTCTCTGGGAAAAGAAAAACAGCAGCAAACAGTCAACTTTAATTCAAAAATCAATTGGATGTACAATTCAGCTGCTTCTTCAGGGCAGGGGGTGGATAATACCATGAATTTACAAAGCATGTCTCTGCCCTCAGAAATTACTATTAAGTCATGTCTTGTAAGTTTTGATTCCTGGACCATGCAACACTGTTCAAGAATCTGTCTGGAAATGGCTTTGCTGTCACAGCATTTAAGCAGAAGTAGAAGAGTCAAAGGTTGGTAGACAGGCAACTTGCCAGGGAACAACAAACTTGCTAGACCATGAAATTAGTGCTTACTCTTTCACCAATAGCTTTTTCAACTCACTAAGAACTTCTTCACCTTCGGATTCTTTTCAGTGGCAGTAGATCTTTTTTTCTTTAAGTAATTTTAAACTTCAGAATATATTTTACCACTAAATAGTTCTTTTAACAGTCATATGTCCCATCTTAGCAAGAGGTTTATCAGTTTTCTGTTTAAGTTTAAGTTCTCTGATTTCACATTTCTTACCCATCTATATAGTATACCAATATATCAATGAACCTATTGTCTGGCCAACAGGAAATTAGGTTGAAATGCTCTGGTTAATATCTTACGGTCACATACTCTGGTTAATAAAGTAACAGAATTTGCCACCAACACCAAGGGTCTCTCCCCCCTCCCTTTCTCTAGGCGGAATGTTGTAACAAACTTATGAGAAATCAAGCTGTAGCTTGAGCTGGCTATAATTTCAAATGCGAGGGGGCAGTTGGACTAATGACTCATTCTGGAACAACTGGAAAAGGAGTAGGAGCTGAGGAAAAGGGATGCCAGGAGCAGGAATAGCTACATACCCAAGGACCTGAGAAGTCATGCCCTTTGCTGAGAGACCAGAAAATGACTGGTTCCAAATATCGGCCAATATGTACTTGATTGTCAGAGACTGAGGACGCTTGCACTGTTGTTACCTTGGGGGGGGGGGATTCCGTGAGGGATATCGCAACTCTATTCTCACGGGAATTAATGCACATAGGAATGCGGTATTCCACTTTTCTCCTGTGAAAACAAGTGAAAACACCCATGATTATAACAGCTACATTGGGGGACCCGGTCATAGCACATGTGTTCTCGTGGGGAAAAAAGCAGAATAGTGCATTCCTACATCCACTAATTCCCATGAGAATAGAGCTGTGATTGCAGTCACAAATGTTACACACACACACACACCAGCTAATGTGTACAAGAACCCTGAAGCTGCTGATGCGTATTTATTTATTTGAATTTATATACCACCCTTCCCAGAGCGGCATACAATACATAAAAGCATTTTAAAATCATAGAAAACCTTAAAAAACCCACAAAACACATTCAACTACCTCCCCACCCAATCCCATTTCACACCCGCACCCCCAAACCACTCACCTTACCCCAACCCCCTATCCCAGACCACCAAATGTCTTTTCAAATAAAAAGGTCTTATACCACCTCCGGAAGATGCTCAGGCTCAAACGAACCTCAGTGGGGAGTTCCATAGCACTGGGGCACTAACCAAAAATGCCTCCCTGCAAGCTTTTGTCATATGAGCAACGCTAACAGATGGTACCCACAGGGAGGGACTCCCAGACGATCGCAGGGGCCTAAATGGGGCATGGAAGGACAAGCAGCCATTCAGATATGTAGGGCCCAGACCATTTAGGGCTTTAAAGATCAAAACCAGCACCTTGAATTTTGCCCAGAAAGCTATAAGGAGGCAGTGCAGACTTCAGAACACAGTTGTAATATGCTCCTGGTGACTCATCCCCAAAAGGAGGCGAGCCCCCACATTCTGCACCTTCTGAACAGTCATTAAGGGCAGCCCCAATTAGAGCGCATTGCAGTATTCTAGCTTTAAAGTTATGAAAGCATGGATGATGGTAGCCAAATCCGAATCAGAAAGAAAAGGTCATAGCCTCCTCATCAGATGGAGTTGGTGAATAGTGCTCCTAGCCACTGCAGCAACCCAACAATCCAGATGCAGCAAGAGGTCCAGAAACATTCCAAGGCTGTGGACCTGATTGACCAGAGGGGGTTGGACTCCATCAATAACAGGAGTCCCAATCCCCGCCAGGTCACAAGGCCAGCCAACCATCATCACCTCAACCCTTTTTGGATTCAGCCCAGCCTTAATAGGCTCATCGCATCCAATCCCCAACAGCAGCCAAGTATTGGATTAGCACCGAGATTATAGGGCCTGAGCCGGATGAAAAGGAGAGGTAGAGCGGAGTGTCATCTACATACTGATGGCACTTCACCCCAAACCTCTGATGTATCAGAGGATACATCTCCAGAATTCCCTTTGTAAGAAGGAGCTCAGCTGGTATAGTGGCAGTGGGAAAATCCAGCAAGTGGGAGCTCAGTGGGCACAGAGGCAAGCAGACTTGCAGAAAAGATGCTTGGAATGAGTGGGTGAGCTTTAAGAGGACTCTTCAAGAAAACAGTGAGTAAGAGAACATGATACAGCTCCATCCTGAACAGAGTCTATTTTTAAAACAAACAAACGAAAAATGTTGGCTACCTCTTATTTGTAGAATTGTCTAGGTTTGGCTTAAAATCCTCTAAGACTTTCATTTGCAGTGTCACCCCTCCACCCCACCTCACGCAAACCCAGAACAGCCCCTCTGTGTGGTCTGCACTTAAATGTCATTTGCTCACTCAGAAATATTCCCCAGATACACAGCTGGATTCTGTAGTCCCACATTACATGCAGCAGCCCTCAAACTGTGGATATGCACGCAATAATGTTTCTCACAGTAAGTAAGGATTTGGCACCCAGTTAAGTCCAGCACAGCACTTTGCATGCAACATAGACCTTTTTCCACACGAAATGCACCCACTCATGAACACCCAGAAACCTGGATTTTCATGAGTGGGAGAGCCCCGTGTGAAGGACGCAGCGTGAATGTGCACAGTAAGGGGGGGGGGGCGCTTCCACCTAACACGCATCCTCCCACACATGCACAGAGCAACCGGGGGAAATGGAGGTTTCTCCATGCGTGTTGATGAGTGAGGGTGCGTTTGGATACATGTGCACCTGTATGCACACCCCTCCCACCGGCACGCCCACAGACACCACCACCACCACCCTGCAGGGGCCGTGTAAAAATGGCCTCACATGCACAAAAACCTTTGCACACCCGGACGAATAAGGAGTGCAGCAGTGCCCAATAACAATACTTCTATTGGGCTTGATTTGGAAACACAGAATTACAATGTCCTTTTAACAGTTAAACAAGGTTTATTGCACTGTCCTCATTCTAGTGATGTTCACCATAGGTTTTTACATAGCCACCATGCCCCTAAAAGACCAGCCAATTTGACTACTTTCTTTGGAAATTAGGCCAATAAGGCTTTTTACAGGCTAACGGTCTGCTCCACTCTTTCTGAGTTGCTTTTAATGAAGTTCACTGTTTCTTACTCTGGCTTTAACTCTGATGTACCTCAACTCAATTTTTTATTTTTTTTTACTGTCTTTATAACTGTTGTGGCCCTGCAGTGTTATTTAGTGGTTGGTTTTTTTACTTTCTTGATTTTAAACTTCTGTTTGGCACAATATGGTCTTGTTGCCACTGTGCCATAAACTCCCCCTTCGCTATGTACCTACCCGAAACACAGAAATGAATAATTCTACTTACATGGGTGTTTTGCAGAATCGGGTCAAACTGTATCTTTATTGTAATGAGTGGAACATTGCAACTGATGTTCCCAATAGTCCACTTGTGATTCTTATTTTATGGACAGGTAACATAAAGGTCTGCCTCATTTAAAGCAATGGTTATCAACCATTTTCATATAATTAATCCATATTACACACACACAAAAGTTTCAGAAACCCCTTCAAACAGGCCATAAAGAAAGGAATAGTACTTGCCTCACACAGCTTCTCAAGACCCATTTGAACTGCTGCAAACTGAGGATTTCAGATTATCGTAACATTTGCTTTTCCATTTCATAAAAGTGGCTTATCAATTAAATATAACAATGCAACATGCACATTTGATGCACACTACATATTGCACATTTCCAATTTAAGCTTAACACTTTTAGAGCATTCCTATGTGTTACTCAATAATGAAAATTAAATTTCTCCAAATCAGTTAAATTAAATTTCCCTTATTATCAATGAAAGTCTCCAAGTGTGACTAATGGCTGTTGTTTAAAGTTTTTCAGCGCCTACACAGCATGGCTCAATAGAAGCAGATTGATCAGTTTCTCAAACTGTGGGCCAGGACCCCAAAGAGGGTTGTGCCATCTGCAGAAGATGTCACAATCCTGATTTTTTTTTAAAAACCTACTTTGCACATCTTTGCTGCTTTTGAGGGTCATTACATGTAAATCTCAGGGTGGAGTCCAACAAGAAAAATGTTGCGAATGACAACTATAGATGTAGCAACTTCTAAGTAAAAGATGTTTTGCCACCTTAGCCCAATCCCCAACTGGAGTAGTCATTCAACAACTGCTGGTCGTATCTGAGTGTGACTCCCATTTGTGGAAGCACCTACATTCCTCTAATGTGATAATCCCATCTGTCAGAAAGAAGCTGCTAATAGCAGGGGCATGGCTATCACAGGAGGGACATTTGTCCTGGGTTCCAGGCTAGTAGAGGGCCCCATAGCGGCCCACGTTGCCCGGCAGCACAAATCCTGTCCTGATGTGGCACGGCCGGGCAGACACCAATTGGAAGCGGAAGCACCTGTAGTTCATAGTGCACGCAGAACCCACCCAGCAGGCGACACAGGAGAGAGCAAGCACTGGCCACTGCCACAGCACAAAGCAAGCAGCACAGTTGCAGCCTCCAGGGCTTAGTTGCAGCAAGCGCAGGGAGAGAGAGATGTTGCGGTGTCAGAAGTGGGGCAGGACAGGGGAGAGGATGGTGATGGGGCAGGGGAGAGGGACAAGTCCATCTCTTGCACATGAGCCCATTCCAACCTAGCTACGCCCCTGGCTAACAGAGCAAACACGGAAAACAAATACAACCAATCATGCCTGTGAGAGGGCTGAAATGAACATGCCATTTTGTATTCATAAAGATTATTCTGATATTTATTTGAATGTACAAATATCCAAATAAATCTTTGCTAATGCAGCAATATTTGCATATTTGTAAATTTAATTATTTTGCTTTCATAACTTTGATAGCTTTTTTTTATTCACAAACTTTGTTTTGATATTTCAGTTACTTTGTCAATTTGGTTATTTAGCTTTAGTAACTTTGTTTTTTGAGAAACTGAATTTCAGAATTTCAGTTGCAATTCCTATGTGTAACTAAATCATATTGCAGAACAATACCATGTGCAATAGCACTAAATAACACCTCCAAATGTAACCAGAATACCGAATTAAATTCATTTTGACCATTTGGGTGACCAAATTAATTCCTGGAGTTATCATGATGATTTTGACCCAAGTGTCTTTACCTTTGCTCTGTGCCTTTGGCAATGATGTGCTTATTTTATAGGATGTTGGCAAGCAAACTCTAAATATACTTCAATAAGAGAACCTGTATAATTAAGCTTGGAAAGATTCAACTTTGAATTTTAGCAATCTTGACAGAAATCATCAATGTTTACTTAGTTTAACTTTTTTAATCCACTTTCAGCCTTTTGCATTAGTAGAAAATTAAGATATAAATGTTCTTTAGTCAAAATATGATGGTTCAAGAGTAGGTCATTTTTAACAATCAAAAGTACATGCCATTCAATTTATAAATTAAATTTTTAGTCACCAAGCACGGCGAAATACTGATATTTTTGCTTGCTCTGTTAAAACACCAGTCATATACTTATTAGCTTTGCAATAACTTTTTAAAATAAGGTTTCCAATCAAATTACACATGTTTAACAAGATATTTAAGCATTTGGCCAACTTTAAGCACATGAATAGTCACACAGACTTTATTGGTGTGTTCCAGTGTAATAGGAGCTTCAGAAATACATGACACAGACACCCACACCAAAAACACAATACAGCTTATGCATCTACTAGCAATCTCTAGACTGCCTGATACAATCTAAAACATGGAATGGACACCTGCATCTGTTATTAACAAAGGTTACTCTTAAATACTGGCTATGATCATGGAATGGAGCCTTCATAAAAACTAGAATTGGGAATACATTATTCGCGCACTTAACAACAACATGTTATTACAGATCTTGAAGAATTGGGGCCTTGCTAATAAAATCCTTTTCTGAGTGGACGAAGAGGTGATTACTGATGAATCACACAGGTGTACTCTAGAGCAGGAGTGGAGAATCTTTTTTCTCTCAACAGCCACTTTGAAAATTAGTAAAGGTTCCGAGGGCCACATAGAAGTTGGGGATAAGTGTACCTAGGACCACAATTCACACCTTCAGCAGCGGGCCAGTCCATGCATATTTTGGCTCCAGGAGATAAATACACAAACAAAATATGCAGGGGGGTTGGCAGGTGTGAAAGCACACACCCCACCCCACGCGCTGGTGGCTTTGCTGGCAATTACCTGGAAAAGTACCAGGTGCGGTGCCAGCCCCAGGGCACCAGGGGCACTGCCCCTACTGGCCTCCATGCCTCCAAGTTTGAAAAAACCCATTTACCTTCTTTAATCTTCATCGCTCACCAGTCCTAATCCCGGGTTCCAGAAGTGCAGTGGAGTTCAGAACCCCAGCGTGGCTGTGACAAGCTGCTCCGGTGCTCTGAACTTCAGGGTGGATGACTGCACATGCGTGTTGCTTTGCTCTGCACATGCGCAAACATTAAAACACCGATGCCATCGGGCCAGGAGGTTGTGAGGGGGAGGCAGGGCCACAGGGAAGGAGACACTGCAACCAAGTTCAACTAGGAGGAGGAGGAGAGCCGCGACAGAGCCCTGCAAGGAGCAAAACTTTAGAGAATGCACGTTGGGCGGCTAGGGAGTGCCGTCCAGTGCGTGTTCACAGAAATGAGCAACGCATTGCCAGGATCGCTGGGAGCAGTCTTTCATGCAAGTCTACGGCGAGGAAACCAGCAGCACAGTAATGCAATATGGGCTATAGCCCTTTACGCCGGGGGGTGGGGGGAGCAATACATCATAGATGTGTATGTGTGTGACTTGATGTGTGTGTGTGCTATTGGCCGGTGGACCAGCAAAAGGGGCGGGAGGGAAGTGGAGACTGGAGAGCGCTTGTGACTGTTACCTTTAAAGTGTCTCTGAGCGCGGGCTTTTTCTCTCAACTCTCACGTGGTGCAAGGGTGGGGGCTGCCTGCTGCAGAGAGCATATATAAAGGTGATTCCACCAGGCACCATTTTCTCTCTCTTTGACTCAGTTTTTGAGAGAGTGAGTTTGCAGTTGGCCATTCGGTTGGTGGTCAGACTGAATCTTTGGATCAATTCACTGTTACTTAATTTATTCATAGATATTTTATTATTTAATAATAATCATCTCAAGGAAGCAAGTTAGATATAGGTAGTACTAGTACCAAGTCAGACCAAGGGTCCATCATCATTCAAGCCCAGCATCCTGTCCTCGAGTGGAGAGGAGACACTGCTGAGCTCAATCTGCCCTGTCTGGGTGAGTACATTGGGGCTTGGCCTTGGCTTTTGGGGGGGTTTTGTCTTTTGTCTTGTCAACACATCTGAAGACTTTAAGACTGTACAAATATACTATGTAAGTTAATGGAGGCTCTAATTGGTTGTCTCTGGTGGTTTCTTCTTGTCCCCAGAAAGACCAAGTTTAAGATAAATATTACATTTTTTAAATTGTTTCTAAATAAAGTATTCAATAAATTGGGTTTTTTACTGTCTGGGTTAATTTTGCATGGTACAGTGGATTACAAAAAATGATCGCTTTGCATATGTGAAATTAATTTTTTGTTTGTTTGTTTACACATAAGACATCACTTTAAGGTGAGGGACAAAAGGCAAGGTTGTGGGGGAAGGTTGGGGGGGAATGTTAATATCTTTGTTAGAGTGCGCTAGTGCCAAATCCCCATTTTTCTTTTCTTTTTTCAGAGCCTACACTTGAAAATGAATACTGTGGATGCTCTTATCGCAAAGTCACTCACCACGCTGACTTATGAAGAGAAACTGCAGATCAAGGACATGGGACCTCACTGTCCAAAACTGCAAATAGAACAAGCTGCACAGGACAGAGAGAAAGGCTATACACACAGGTTTCACACATCCTGGTATGAGATGGTGGTTATGTGGCAGTGTTTCCAAGAAGTCGTTGTTCTGTTTTCCTCGCCTGCTGTTTGGTGGTGATGCAGCATGGACAAAGACGGGAGTCAAGGATATTAAGCACCTGTCTGAGAAGGCAAAGAAGTACGATTCTTGTAAAAGTCACCTTGATAACTGCCTAAACCTGTCACAGTTGGGAAAAACAAACATCGCCGAGAGACTCAATGAAGGCTACCGTATGTCTGTAAGGAAGCATAATGAGGACGTGGATCAAAATCGATACATTTTCTACAGAATAATAGACTGCATAAAGTTCTGTGGTGCCTTTGAATTGGCGCTGCGTGGACATATGAAAGCGAGGGATCGGTCAATCCAGGGGCTTTTAGAGGTGCAATATATTTACTTGCCACAGCTGACAGTACACTACAGCAACATTTGAAGACTGCAACTGTCTTCAAGGGGATTTCCAAAACCGTGCAGAACGAACTCCTAGACTGCACGCTGGAAATTGCTCATGACCACATAATTAAATTAAAAATGCAGGTTTTGTGGCTATTGAAGCTGATGACACCATTGATGTCTGAACCGTCTTCCAGTCTGTCATGATTTTCCGCTACATCGATGGCAGGGGTTCAACCGTGGAACATTTTTTCAGCTTCACACACTTGGACTCCCGTGCAGAAACAATCAGTGAGTCCTTGCTTGAAAATCTCAGTGCTGCTCTCCCAAGGGACTCTGACAAACAGAAACTCATAGCTCAGAGCTACAATGGAGTGAGCGTGATGTGTGGAGAACATGGTGAAGTCCAGAAGAAGATAAGGGATGTATACCCAAATGCACACTTTTTTCACTGTTTTTCCCATCAACTGAAACTTATTATGCAGCAAGCCATATCCCAAATAAGACAAGTAAGGATTTTTTTTCAAAGTCTGTCTGGTATTCCTACTTTCTTCAGTTCGTCTCCAAAAATGACTGAAGTTCTGGATGCGGTGGTGAAGAGAAGGCTCCCCAAAGTAGCTAAAACATGCTGGAACTTCAGTGTGCGGACTGTCGAGGTCATCTATGAGCACAGAGAGGAGCTTTGAACAAATACGACTAGATAGTCATGATGCCAAGACTAGTATTGAGGCCAGGTCATACATGAACCTGTTGGAATCTGACGGGGAATTCCTCTACTTCTTCTCCTTGTTCCACAGAATCATGCCACATATGGACATATTTTATGAGGAGCTCAAAAAAACAAAACACTGACTCTGTAGGTATTCAAAAATATACTACTAACTTCGTAAGAGCCATCAATAAAGTGAGGGACTCCATTGGAACTCTACACTCGGAGCTGCCGGAGAACGCTCGGATGGGCAGAAGTGCACCTAGCATGGACACGCTAGAGCAGATCGCTGTGGAATTGTGTGATATTATAATCTCTCATGCAAATGACAGATTTCAATTCACGAAACATCTAGAGAGTGCAACTTTGGTGCAGGGAACTTTGTTTCAAAGGCACAGTGAACGCTTTCCCATCCAAGCATTTAATGTGGCAACGGAAGCCTACCCAATGCTGGCGAGAGACCAACTGATGAGTGAGCTTGGGACTTTGTATGACAGGTCAGAATTCCATTCCATCAAAGATGCCTCTGCGCTACTTGCTGTGTTGACCGAGGACAACTTAGACAAATCTTTTTCAGAGGTGGTTAAACTACTGAAGATTGTGATGACAATGCTTCTCACAACTGTTGAAGCAGAACGAAGCTTCTCAGCTCTAAAAAGAATGAAAACCTTTCTGAGAAGTACCATGACAAAGGACCATCTGAATGCTCTAGCAATGCTGTCTATTGAGCAAGCCATGGTCAGGGAAATTCCAGACTTCAACAACAAAACAATAGATCTGTTTGCACAATGCAAGGAACGCTGAGCAAATTTCCAGTACAGGCACTGAACAAACCTGGAGGTGATCTATTCTGGACAAAGACCCACACAATGAGAAGACCTGTGTTGCATCCATCCAGTTCCAGCCTGCATGGTCTTTGTCCTTAAAGGAAGACCCATTCCAACATGGACGCTTCACCCAAGTAAACAGGTGATGATCTGGACTCGCCATTGCATGAAGACTAGGAGGAGGAGAGACCCGCACAATGAGAAGACCTGTGTTGCATCCATCCAGCTCCAGCCTGCATGGTCTTTATCCTTAAAGGGAGACCCATGCCAACATGGAGCTGCACCCAAGTAAACAGGTGATGATCTGGACTCTCCATTGTATGAAGACTAGAAGAAGGGGAGACCACAAAATAAGACAACCTATTTTGGAGACCTTCAGTTCCAGCCTAGCCTGCATGGTCTCAGTTACGTTACAGGGAGACTGATGCCAACAGGGAGACTGGACCACGAAAACAAGAAAAGAAGACATCGCCACAGAACTGACAACACACAAGACGGAGGAGACCACAGATGCTGCTGCTTGCTTCGGCGAGTGCAACAAGGAGGACAGCCTGCTCCCCAGGCTTCTTCAAGGACAGAGCACAGAGTGGAAGACCAATAGCGCCACAGAACCACCACCATGAACAAACCCAGCACCCAAAAGGGCACCACGTGATGGCAATGGCACACAATGCAGAGGGAGGCATTTCCGGCAGCTGCAAGTGTGAGGATGAGTGCCAGCAGAGGACATCCCACGTTAAAGGTAAGTATGTTTCCTTCTTAAGTTAAAAAGTTTTAAAAGTTGAGTTAAAAAGTTACGTCTTAAGTTACAGTTGTAAGTTAGTTATTAAGAGCAGGCGGTTTTTATATTTTGGACCCGCCCCTGCCCCCAAGAAGAGGTACAGAGGGCATTCATTGGGAGGCTGGAACCTCTTCTTGGGGGTAGGGGCGGACCCATGACCATGGGACACCGAGCAACAAAGTGAATAGGAAGAAAAGATAAAAGTTAAAACACTTGTTAGAGTGTTTAAAAATTGTTGGTGCGACTGTGTTTAGAAGTAGTTAGTTATTAAGAGTAGGCGTTTTTTATATTTTGAACCTGCCCCTGCCACCAAGAAGAGGTACAGAGGACATTCATTGGGAGTGTGGAACCTCTTCTTGGGGGCAGGGGCGGGCCCACGGCCAGGGGACACCCTAAAGTCTTAGGGCACCCCCAACAACTCATGTGGGCTCCAGAACCGCAGCCATAGGGGCCTCTACACCAACTGCCCCCACGACCACCACCACTGTGCCTCCAGATGCAGTGTTTGACTTTAGGAGTTACTGGCTTCTATAGGTCCAATGAAGCCTGAAGTCACACTGTGTCTGGAGGCCTCCAGACCTCTTCTTTGGCAGAGAGGTCCACAAAGAAGCAAAATTTAAAATGGCATTCAAAATGCAAACATCTAAAGTAATTTGCTTCGGTTTGTCTGAGGTCTGGCATGATTCCACACCTCGCCTCGCTCGACTTGTGAACATAGGAGAAAGTAGGTAGGAGCACGGCAGAAGAGAAGGCTGCAGACAACAAGGAAACCCTTTTCCCCTGTTCCCCACTGAACCCATCTCTTCCCCCTTCCTCTTCTCGTGCTCCAAAACCAAACCCTTTCCCTCCTACTTCTCCTCTGTCCTGTCCTTCTCTTCCCTTTCATTCTCTTCTGATTCGGCTTGTCGCAGAACACGGAACTAACTCAGTCCTCCCGGTTCTCCAAGCCAGAAGGAAGGCTTGTCCCAAAGCCTACACCTTCAGGAGACTACAGGTGGCCAAACATGCCATGAAAATTGAGGATTCGAGGGTTCAGGATGAAGGTAGGCGATGACAACGTGATCTGTTTTTTTAAACTTACTATGGTTAATTTGGACCCGGTGGTAAAGAGAGTGTATGGGACCCCAGTAAAAGGGTTTTCTATCCTCCGGTGGCAGTGCTTCACACAGCAGCGTTCCCTGCATTAAGTAATGTAATGTCCATCTAATGTTAACCCTGGGAACTCCTTGCTGCTGGGTTATGCCACGCCACTGGCCTACCATTGCCCTGGCTCCGCCTACTGTTGCCCTGGCTCCGCCCCTAGGCCTGCTGGACCACCGTCGACAAAGCCGCCAGTGGCAGGTTGAACCCGCCCACTGCCCCACCAGCCTCCAAACCCACCAGTCACCACTGAAAAGTACAAAGCTGGATACAAAGCTCTGCACTCTTTCAGGTGATCATCAACAAAACTGCACCGGGAAGAGGGGGGGGGGGAGAGGTTGCACCAGCCAAACCCCACGCATATTTTGGCTTCCAGATTCTCTCCTAGAGCCAAAATATGTGCAGACTGGCCCACTGCTGAAGGTGTGGATTTTATGTAAAGGGTATGCTCAAAAAAAGGAGAGTCCAGAACATGGTTGTGTGCCATGAAACTATCTCCTATCCTTATGTGCATGCCCTCATCTCTGCTCCCTTACCATGAGCTCCTTCCCTTTGCCTCAGAGGTTCTGGAATGTGTCGTCTACTCCCGCTGCCTGAACCTCCTCTCTGCCAACTCCTCCATGGACCCTCTTCAATCCAGCTTCTGCCCCCTCCACTCTACTGAAACTGCCCTGGCCAAGATCACCAATNGGTGGGACCCCTCTCACCGGCCTGGCGGGGCAGCCTATGGAGGGTGGGTGTCTAATGGGGTTCTCTGAGGAGGGGAGGGGTTCCACAGCTATTGGGGCTGTTATGAGTCGGGGGAGATATGGTCCAATGGGGAGGTGTGTTCCATCAGTGAGGAGGGAGCGTGCCTTGTGCCCATTCCCCTCTCGACCCCCCACGCAGGTAGGCTGTGGGTCAAGGCCCAGGAGACCCCAGGTCTTGGTCTGGTGCTGCTGAACGCGAGGCCGGTTGTCAATAAGTCATCTACCATCTGGGAGTGGGACGCCGACCTCGTGTGTATTACAGAGACCTGGCTGGACAATGAATTGGGCCCTATCTTGGCCGATCTTGTTCCGTCTGGGTTCTCTGTGCAGCACCAGCCTCAGCTGGAGGGATGGGGGGGGCAGTGTAGTAATTGTTATCAAGGATGCATTGTCTTTTAGGAGATATCCGGTGCAGGCTCCACCAGATGTTGAGTGTCTCCATCTTGTGTTGAATTTGGCCGGGGGCAGATTAAGGGTGCTGCTGGTGTACCGTGCACCCATCTGCCCAGCGGCATCCCTACATGCTCTTGCTGATCTGGTGTCAGATGTGATCCTCCGGACCCCTAGACTAGTGATCCTGGGGGACTTTAATATCCACACTGACACCGATCTTGAAGGAGCGAGGCATGAGTTCATGGTCTCTCCATGACAACCATGGGCCTGTCCCAAATCATCTGTGACCCCACACGAGGAGGGACATACACTGGATTTGGTTTTCTGCACTGGCCTTGAGGCGGGGGGCCAGTTAGTAGAAGTTAAGGGGGTAGAGCCTTTGTCGTGGTCTGACCATTACCTCCTTAAGGCGTGCATCCTGGCGCATGTTAGCCCCCGGCAGGGTGTAGGACCTATTATGTCGGTCTGTCCCCGGAGACTTATGGAACCGGATCGGTTCCAGAATGCTTTAGGGGAGTTTCCCTTGGACCTTGACACCCACTCTGTCAATGATCTCGTAGCCTTCTGGAACATCTTGTTGGCCGAGACCATTGACAGGGTGGCTCCCAAACGTCCGCTGCCCTCCCGAGTCTCCTGCAGGTCTCCTGGGTTTCCTGAGGGCCTGAGGTGTTTGAAGCGGGAGAGCAGATGGTTAGAGAGATNGCTTCAACCATGTGCAGCCTCTCCTCTTCTCTCTTCACTGGCTCCCCCTTCCTGAACGTATCCTGTTTAAACTCCTGGTACTCACGTTCAAAACACTCCACGACCAAGCTCCCCCTTACCTCTCGGACCTAATCTCCCTACGCACACCTGCACACGCTCTCCGCTCTTCCTCTGTCCCCTCCCTCGCTTCTCCTGCTCACCTAACCACCTTTGACCCTTCTCCCTCGCTGCCGCCCCATGCCTGGAACTCCCTTCCCTACCCACATCCGCCTTGCCCCCTCCCTCCGCTCCTTCAAATCCCTCCTCAAGTCTCACTTTTTCCTCACCGCCTTTCCCAATGCCTGCTATTTGTTCCCCATATACTTACTGTCTGCCCTCCTCTGCAGACTGCTTCAACCAACCTGATTGTAACCAAGCCAAGCACATGCACCTGAGACTTCGCATCCTCTTGAATGCTTGTTGGTCCCCTCTCCCTGTCTCCCCCTCCTTGTCTTTTAGATTGTAAGCCACAGGCAGGGACTGCGTCTATTTCTATGTTCTGTACAGCACCAGGTCACACTACTGGCGCTATATAAATGTTTATTATAATAATAAAATAAAAAATAATAAATAATAATAATAATAATAATAATAGTGCTTGGAGGTAGGAGTTGGATCCAGGGGTCAGATCCAGGAAATAGAAATGGGTCACATAGAAATTAGCATTAGGCCTGAGGTCCCCCACCCCTAATGTAGAGTACCTCCTCTGAAGTAAATGGAGTTCTCTGCATCACTGCATACAGCGAACTACCTCCAACTTTCTCTCTGAAAACCATCTCTAAAGCAGTAGATCGATAGGCAGTGTAAAATCAAAATACGACAAATTAACAGCATCCTAGCAATTTAAGTAACAGAGATTTAACAGTCTTTATTTTAATCATATTTTCTAAAGAATTTTGACTTTCCTCATCTATCCTTTCATTTTAACTCAATAAAACAAAAAACCATAGGTGCAACTAGCAAGGGAAGAGGGATTGGGGGGAATGTGTCCCCTCAACGTTCAAAGGCACTATTTCAAGACCCTGCCAAGATTTGACACCAATCCTATGGTGTTGACTGCAGAATGGTTTCACACACACACATACCTGGTTGCACCGACACCAAAAACAATTTCCTCATTTGGAGCACTAGAACATAGTAACAATTATTTAAACGGTATTCCATCTTCAAAAGATACACAATTTGATTATTAATTATTATTATTATTATTTACACTCTGGATAACAGTACAGTTATTTATAAAGGAGAATACTTCAAACAAAATGAAACCACTGGATGAAACAGCTGGAAATCTCCCAACACTGCATTTTTAACATGTGCATTTAATTTATGCAAGATGTCCGTAAGGTTGTGACTATTATATATATAGTAATCTTTTCAACATGTTAGAAAAAAAGAACAAGAGTATGGGAAATACATGATTTTAAATGCATGAAAACTAAAGCAGTTATTCACAACTCTTTCACACCAGCTTTCTAGTGGTAAAACTCCACTGATGAGTCAGGTCAAAGGTCTACATATTAATACAATACTTGGTAAAAGTTCTGACGTACTTATCTCCCCCAGAATGCAATAAAAGCCCAACGCCCACTCAAAGCTTTAAGAGATGACGGTGAGCTCATTCAAGTTTGGAGGCTTAGGTCCTTTCAACTTACTGACTGACCAGATACAACTGACAGAAGTGCAGCAGCCCCCTTCCCTCCCACCAAGCCATCTTCACACCTACTGCAGATTGTTAGCAAAGAAGAGCTTATACAAATAAGACTGACATAGCAAAGGATATGGGTTTATCTCCAAGGTCACTTACAGCTTACAGTAAAAACACAGAGAGGAAAACAAAGTCTTCATTTCAGGAAGACAGTTGCTTAGCCTTGTTGACTTCTTTTCATGTGGGAGGCAGGGTAGGTTACATAGCAAATGGAATATATCTTCTGTTTGTAGTACTTTCTTCCCACACAATACTTTAATACAGGAGCGGGGAACCTTTTTCCTTTCAAGGGCCACTTTGAAAATCAGCACAATCTCCAAGGGCCACACAGAAGCAGAGGGTGGGAGTGATTAAGAGATGTGCTCAGGAAGAAGAGGATTCCTTCAGAGCACAGACTTGTGCCATGAATTGGCCCCTATTCTCGTATGCATGAGCTCAGGAGGGTTGGGGGGTGGGTAGGAAGTAGATTCAGGGGCCAGATCCAGGAACTGGAAAGGGACCTCATTAAAAAACTAGCCATGGGATGGATTTGGGCCCCAGGCCTGAGGTTCATCACCCGTTTTAATATAATCATTTAATAATATTGTATCAGGAAGTGTCCTTGACAAAGTTCTTCAGTTTGTTTTTGAATTATAACACAAAAGATTTTTTTAAAATAAAATATTAGCATGTTAAAACTGATAAATCAGTTGGGAAGGGAAGGGAAGGGAAGGGGAAAATCTACCTTCTGTCTTTGGAAGAGAAAGGCAGCGGATCCAAATAAATCGTGGTTGGTGGCAGAATTGTAGAAAGGTACTGGAATGTCATTTCTTTGGCATGCTCTGCCTACCCAAAACAAAGTCTCTGTAGGTTCTCTACAGCATTTGGCCACTTTGGGATCAAGAAAAGACATGGAAGAGGAATGGCTGCTTTGCATGCCCCCATGGGAAAGTTCCATATGAACCTATTGTATCTATAGTAATTATACTATAAAAGCACAGATGCAAATAACCTTTCTTGTGCTAAAACCTACATTTCCGTCAGGAGGAATTAGGGATTGAAAACTGTTTATTAATGGTAGAATCCACATAAAGAAGAATTTGGTCCCATATTATTTTCATCTACCTATAGCCATAGCAGTCTGTGTGTAACATTTCATTGTAAGGGGGTTAACAAATGAGACGTTAGTCCAGATTAGTCCACATCCGGTGAGTTTCCACCTTCCCGTTTATTAGGTGATCGCTCTCATTGGATACGCAGCCTCCACCAACCGGACACACAGCCTTCACTTACAGTGGGGTCTCAGAGAACGTGGAGTCTGCCAGGCAGGCAAGTGCAGGCTAATATGCACCCACATGTCCACATCCAGTCAATTAGGTTGCATGCAGTGCCTCCATGCATACACATCCACCAGCACCAGAGAGTCTCAGGCAGAAATCCTAGAGCGTCCGAGGAGTGACCTCTTCCTGCCCCTCTCTCCATTCTCACTCTCACTGCTGCCACAAGTGGCGGGTGACTGCAAGCACATGAAAAATACGCAGTGGGCTGCCCATTTGTTAGGCTGGACATGCTAAAAAGGTGAGTGAAGTCAAGTGGGGGTTGCACAGACCAAACCCAGACTGCAGTGGGCTATCATCCCATTAGATAACACCCAAATTGTGCAACCATACCGATATAACAGGCGTGGCTCCCCTTCAGGGGCGTTGGGGGCATTGACCCCCCCAAGCGCTCCGACAGGCGCCCCCGCTCAAAGTAAAAAAAACAAACCTCCCCGCCGCTTCCCCGCCGCCGGCAGCAGCCTCTGCCTTGCCTTTACAGAGCCGGCTGCTGCAGCACTGTGGTCAATTTCATGTCAGTTTCACATTGAAACTGACCACAGCGCAGCTGCAGCAGCCTCCGCTCTAAGCAAAGGCAAGGCAGAGGCTGCTGCAGCTTTACTTCTCTTCTGGGATCCACTCCAGAGGAGCGGGTCCCAGAAGGCTCAAAAATCAGCCGCCCAAAGCGTTTTCCTATGGAAAACGCGATTGGGGCGGCTGAGCTCCTCTGTCCACAGCACGTATGGGACGTGCTGTGGAGGAAGGGGCTACAGCCTTCCATTGCGCTCAATGGGCGCAATGGAAGATCTCGCCAGGGCGGTTGGGCTGACAGCCCTGGCGAGATAGCTTGGCGGGGGACAGGAAAGGGGAGCAGCGTGCATGCGTGCTTCCTCCCTTCCTCATGTCCCCCGAGAGAGACTCCCCGCGCTGCTGCTGCTCCTGCCTGCCAGAGAGACTCAGAGTCAGAGAGCAGGTAAGCTTACTGACCCTTCCCTCCCCCACCCTGTACCCGACCTCCCCACCCCCCGGGGG
>QEPC01012741.1:838838-853760 GCA_003113815.1 Sphenodon punctatus
TCGGCCGTATCTCTCAGAGTCCGACCTCACCACTGTCATCCATGCCTTCATCACCTTGAGGCTGGATTACTGCAACACGCTCTACGTGGGGCTGCCCAAGAAGCTGGTCCGGAGGCTGCAGCTGGTGCAGAATGCTGCAGCCCGTCTCCTTATGGGGGCAGGTCGCAGGGAGCACATCACACCAGTTCTCCGGGCTCTGCACTGGCTGCCTATAAAGTACCGGGTCGGTTCAAGGTACTGGTTTTAACCTTTAAAGCCCTTCACGGCCTGGGCCCTGCTTATCTGCAGGACCGCCTCACTCCCCTTATGTGGCCGTGCGACCCTGAGATCATCCGTGGGAGCCTTTTTGAAGGTCCCCTGGGCGAGGCGGGTGGCCACTGATGTTAGATCTTTTTCGGTGGCCGCCCCTGTGCTGTGGAATTCGCTCCCGGAGGAGGCTCGGTTGGCTCCCACTCTCCTGCTGTTTTGGCGTGTATGTAAGACCTGGCTGTTCCGTCAGGCTTTTGGCGAGGGGTAGGGGTGGGGTGGGGTTTTTCCCCACATATTGTAATTTTAAATTGTTTTTTAAAATGTTATATTTTTATTGAATGTTGTTCGCCGCCCCGGGCTGCCCTGAGGGCAGGGATATAAATTTTAAATAAATAAATAAATCCCCATTGGATCCAATGATAGCTGGACAAGTCAGTAAGCCCTTGCTGTCACTGCAGAGTGAAATGAATGCAAAGTTGAGAGGTGAGGACAAGGCAGCTACTTCAGACAACGAGCTGAATGAGCCCCTGCTTGCGCCTGTGGAATGAAATGACAGCGAGGACACTCACAGCAAGCTCTTCGGAGCCAGAGGAAACACGGTGCTGTCGGATACGAGCACAGCTGACCAGCATCAACCCAGTCAGTCACACCCAGCATACCCTGTTGGGCCCCAGCCATTACTGATAGCACAACACTAACCTCAGGCTAACCTCAGCAGTAGCAGGGGTGATGCCAGGAGGCACTCCAACGCTAAATCAACCTATCCTTATTCCATTCAACATGGCTGGAAAACTGGGTGGTCAACAAGGACTGGTCTTAACTCTGCCTACAGCTAATCTCACAAACATCCAAAGGCTGGTAGCAGCAGCTGCAGCAGGAGGCATTATGACTTTGCCATTGCAAAATCTACAAGGGTGCTTGCCCACGTCACCACACCAGGGGAAACTACCAAGAAGCAAACCCCTGGTGGGGGAAGTAACAGGAGGCTTTGAACGTGGGTGTGCGGTTAAAAACGTCATTGGTGGCAGGATGGGGTGTTCACATCACAGGATGGATCAAGCTGTTGCTCTTCCCATCACGCTCTCCTGGTGAGGGTGGGCGTAGAGGCCTCCCCCTGGTGGTAGCAGGGTGGAGGGTGGGAGGTAGTGAGGGGTGGAGGAGTGTGGGAATGTTGGGAAAAGTTGGGGGGTTGATATGATGATGTATTTTTGTATTTGGGGGTTACTGATTACTAAGGGGTTTTGTTTGCCTCTATTGATGTTTAAATTGTGTTGATGCATTGAGCATCATATATTTGTTTATGTATTATATATTGTTTGTTAGCCGCCTCGAACCGCCTTTGGTGGGGGAGTTGCGGGATATAAATTAAAATTGGAATTGGAATTTGCTTTGGGGGGATATGCAATAATTCACTTCTCAAAAGTAGGAAAACATTTTAAAAAATCTTCAATACACAATAAGGGTAATTCCTGGGGTAGGAGTACAGATAATTATGCCTGGAAAACCTTAATCTGCCATCTTTACTCATGTAGAATATTACCACAAAAGAAAACTGGAAAATTAAAAGGGCAGATTTCAGTGTAACTATATTGGTATTGCAAAGGACTTTACTGAGTAGAAAATTGAGGTAATACTAGTTTAACATTTAAAGTAATGACTAAAGTTACCCATACGGAGAGCTTTCATGCATGTACTCTACAGGTTTCTGAAAGCTAATTAGTGCTCTTGTAAATCAAACAGCAGCTAAATGATCCCATCTTGCAGAACATTTCTTCAACACAGATACTATACTTCTTTGTTCATCATAGAGGGTATCTCAGCATGGAATGCCTCGAGGATAACAGCTGGTTAGCCCCATTGAACAAAGGCATAGAAAAAAGTAGCAGACTCCCTCTCAATAATATCCCCGCTTTGTGTGAAAGTGCTGTAAATACCAACTAATCAACATATTCTGTTGATTTTTATTTTCAGGAGATACATTTTTAGCCTGCAGTATATGAGAAAAGTATTTATGACAGAGAAGCGACTTTTTTTTTTTATCTTAATCTCCAGTCTGCTTAAAATGCATTCACCAGATTTTTCTACTTCACATACCTTTGTTCTTTGTGGTCAGAGCAAATACTATGTTGCTCTTTGATTCTGTTTCAAAATAAGATAGAAGAAAAATGCAGAAGAAGCAACATGAGCAAAAGCATTTGACATTTAGCAATACCCTAGCTCATTAGGGACAGGAATTTACAGTAAAATTCAAGCATCACATAAGTCAATGGAAGCTTTACTACTGACTTGAAAGAACCAGCATTCTCCCCATCCCCAATCTTTTTAGCAAACGACATGTAATTTTAGAAATAAAGCATTTTATTACATTTATCACCCAAGATATCATGCAATGTGTATCATATAGGATATATAAATATCATGCAATGTAGATCATATATTGTATTATGCCAACGAGTATGCTTTACTTTTTACAAGCATTCCTGCACTCATGGAGTCAGCATTCTTAAAATCTGTGCAGAAGAGAGAGGATCCACATTTTCCATTGACTTTAATGGTATAGGAACAAACTTTGCATCAGGCTAATTGATAAGGATGCAATCCTAGCCAAACAAACTCAGTTGGGCTTTCCCCAACTTCAGTAGGGTTTGGATTGAACTCTAAGTCGGCAAAGTATGGCTGACGTTGTGTAAAGTGGGCAAGATGTCTCAAAAACGTATCTGCAGTTTTTGTTTTACTGAAAATGCAGAGCTCCCAGCTGAATCCCTCGGGGCTGCTATGGTGCATAAAGTCAAAGCATCAATGTTAACAGACATGATGTCGGCCCACTGTGGCATGCTTTGGCCCACCGTAGACCGAGACCTACCAACGTGTGTATTCACATGCCACCAGATGTGGGCCCACTTCTACCCAAGGGTGGGTAGGCAGGATGGGATCAGGCCCAGGACATGGGCTGTGGCAGTACCCTTGGCCCAAGATGGGTGCCCAAGATCAGGCCCAGGGCACATTCCAAGCCAAGGGCCACCCACGCAGGACAACATAGGTCAAAGCATCTGTTTGGCTCCGCCATGGGGTGGGGGCCACCATGGTCATGCATCATGGTTGGTTACTGTTGGGAATTTTTATTAATGGTTAGAAAAACAAAACCCCAAAAGCAGCTTGAATTGTTAGTAGCAACAGCTTAGTAGTAATCAACACCTTGGAGATTGTTTCTAGATTAAAATAATCTACTTTATTGAGAAGTACATTGTGATAGGAAAGGCCTATCCCTAGGTCTTACTAGCTAGCTGCCACCAGCATGGTGGCCGGTCATGTTGAAGGTCAGAGAGAGAAGTTAGGAATGGCGAAAGGTCAGGAAGAAGGAGGAAGTCCAGTAGGAGCTTCCTGGGCACATCCCACCTGGGAGGGGGCTTAGAAGCAGAGATCAGGAAAGGTTAAAGTGACATTCACACTAACTCACTATCTCTACTCCCAAATGCCCCTAGTGGTCATTAGGGTTTGTTGGTGCAAAAGGTGATGTCATCTGGAGCTGTTTTTCCAACACCCCTTCTCATCGCCTGTCGCACCGGCTCACGACTCCCATTCGCTCACGTAGCATCTGGAATCGATTCCTTGGTAGTGGCTTGGTCAGTCCATCTGCCACCATTTCTTCAGTTGGGCAATACTTCAAGTCAATTAGCCCTTCTTCCTGTGCCTCTCGAACATAGTGGTACTTTATGTCAATGTGCTTCGTTCGAGACTTGGACTTCTCCATTTGTGAGAGCTTAATGCAACTCTGGTTGTCCTCAAACATCGTGGTAGGCTTTGGCTCTTCAATTCCAAAGTCCAACAGCAGCTTGTGTATCCACACAGCTTCCCTGCATGCTTCACTAGCTGATATGTATTCTGCTTCTGTTGATGAGAGTGTAACAAGTGACTGCTTCCTGCTAGTCCAACTTATGGCTCCATCTCCATAGAGAAACAGGTGTCCACTGGTGGACTTGCGATCAGCTATGTCTTCAGCCCAATCTGCATCCATGTATCCCACCAGTCTAGGGTTGCTGCTTACTGGAATCTTCAATGCGTAGTGCGCGGTACCCTTCAGGTATCTCCCCAGTCTCTTGACTGCAGTCCAGTCATTCTTGGTTGGGGCACTTACTTTCCTGCTTAAGATTCCCACCGCTGTGGCAATATCTGGCCTTGTCACTGTGGCTATGTACAAAAGCTTGCCAATCGCTTTTCTGTACTGGTTGTTGCCTGCCAGAGGCTCATCATCTTCCCTTTGTTTCAGGAAATTGACATCCATTGGTGTACTGACCTCATTGGCATCTGTCAGTCCCAGACATTCCAAAAGATCCTTGATCTTTGCTTTCTGGTTGAGAAGATAACTTCCATCTTCTTCTTTTTCTATTTGAATGCCAAGGTAGTGTGAGATGCTTCCAAGTTCCTTCACCTCTACTTCCTTGTTTAGGTGCTCAACAATCTCGTGACTGTCTTGCTCCTGTTCACAACAGATGATCAGATCATCAACATAAGTCAGGATATAAGTCCACTTATTGTTTCTGAATCTTGAGTACAGGCAGGGGTCAGCTTTTCCTTGTGTGAACCCTTCCTTAAGCAGTAGCTGATTCAGTTTCTCATTCCATGCTCTAGCTGCTTGCTTCAAGCCATAAATGCTCTTCTGGAGTTTGCATACAAGCTTCTCCCTTCCAGGTTGCTCGAAGCCTGGTGGCTGCTGCATATAGATGTCTTCCTCAAGTTCTCCATTCAGGAATGCAGTTTTGACATCTAAATGGTTAACATGCATCTTTCTGGAAGCTGCTATGCTAAGTAGTGTTCTGATGGAAGTGTGCTTGACAACTGGTGCAAATGTTTCATCATAGTCTTCTCCATATATTTGGGAGTATCCCTTGGCTACTAGTCTGGCTTTGTAGCGCTGTACATCCCCTTCTGCATCTTGCTTGATTTTGAAGACCCATTTGCAACCTACAGGTTTTCTTCCAGCAGGTAGTTCCATAAGTGTCCAGGTTTTGTTCTTGTGTAGAGATTCAATCTCTTCCTTTGCTGCTTTCCTCCATTTTTCAGCTTCATGGGTTGGCATCCTGTCAACATCCTTCCATGTGCTGGGTTCTTGCAGCTCTGCACTTGTGGTGAGGTAGGAGTATTTCAAGGGTGGAACTCCTTTGTTGGACCTCTGTGAGCGCCTGGGTTCTGGCTCAGCTTCTGTGACCCCTTCTGAATCTGCAGCTTCTGTAACCCCTTCTGAATCTGCAGCTGGTTCTGGTTCACAGCTTGGCATTTGGTAGCTGAAGGCCTGCTCACTTGGTTCCTCTTGCATCTGGATCCTTGGCTCCAGGTCTGGTAATTCACCTTTGGTTGGTCTGTGTCTTTCATCAAAGTACACAACATTGCAAATTTCAATATTACCAGTTTCAACATCAAGAATTCTGTATCCTTTGCCTCCTAAAACATATCCACATAAAACTCCTTTCTTGCTTCTGCAATTCAACTTGTTTCTCTTTGCCTTTGGTATATATGCATACACATCACAACCAAAAACTCTGATGTGATTTAGGCTAGGCTTGTGTCCAAACCACAGTTCAAATGGAGTTTTCTCTATGGCTTTAGTTGGCAATCTGTTCTGCAGATAGCTGGCAGTCATCACTGCTTCTCCCCAGAACTTGCTTGGCAAACTTGCATCTTTCAACATACATCTTGCCATCTCCATTAGGGTTCTATTTTTCCTTTCTGCAACACCATTCTGCTCAGGAGAGTATGGGGCTGTAGTCTCATGCTCAATTCCCTGTTCTCTCAGAAAGGATTTCATTTCGTTTGAGGTGTATTCGCCTCCATTGTCTGACCTTAGTCTCTGAGGCTTTCTCCCAAACTTGTTGCTGACCAATGCAACATACTCTTTAAACTTTTCAAACACTTGACTTTTCTCTCTCAAAGTGTAAACATAGGCAAATCTTGAGAAATCATCAATAAAAGTAACTATGTACAGGTTTCCTCCAATGCTCCTTTGCAGAGGACCTGATACATCACTGTGAATCAACTCTAGAGGGCGCTGAGACTTTCTCTCCTCTAGCTTGTGGAAAGCTGGCTTAACACTTTTTGCAGAAATGCAACATCCACATTTGTCTAAGTTCTCAGTACACAGTTTCAGTTTAAAGTCTTTAATTAAATTCCTCTTCTCAAGTTGGCGAATTGAATTAACATCTCTATGTCCCATTCTGCGATGCCAAGTTTTATCACAGTCTCTGTGGGTGCACTTGAGATTGCTTGCTAAATTTGCATTTTCACTGACAGTATGGACTTCAAAGAGCTCACTATCTCCGAGAGATGCATACAGGATTGAGTCACCATCTCTTGTTACAAGGCAATGATCATCCATGAATTCAAACTTGCAGCCATTTTTCACTCCATATTTCACAGAAATTAAATTGTTTTTCAACGAGGGCACATACAGAGCCTTATGTATGATTACTTGTTCAATTTCACCATCTGGGAGCTTACAAAAGATTTTTGCTTGACCACGCCCTTCTGAAAAGACCTTTCTCCCATCTGCTAGAGAAATAGGTACTTTGTGATCCAATTCAATTTCTGAAAACATTTCTATATCCTTGAGGAGATTTTCAGTTGCTCCAGAATCAATATAGATCACATCATCTTTTACTTTTGACATGGCGTTAAAACCTTTAATTTTCTCTTTCTCCTTCTGTTTAGAGCTAGCAGTTTTCTCCAGGCTCTCTGTCTGGCTCTTAATGGGTGCTTTAGATTTCCCCATTGTCTTGGCACTTGGGCAATTAACACGTAGGTGTGTTTCACTACCACAGGAAAAACATCCTTTCTTTACTCCTTTCTTTGAGCTAAAGGCTGTAACTTGATCTGTAGAGGTTTGCTTTGCCCTTTTGATAAAGCATTCATGCAACTTGCTAGATAGATAGTCCAATTCCACAACTTTATCTGAAATATCTATAGCAGTTTTCAAATATTCATAAGAAGCTGGTAAAGAGTTCAAGACAAAAGCCACAATCCCAGTGTCTCCAATATCTATTCCCAAAACCTTCAGTCTTCTTGCTAGGTATTGTATTTCACTTAAATGGTCAGTAGGGTTTTCATCCTCTCTCAGTTTCATATTGCACAGTCTCTGTATTATAGAGATGGCTTCGCTGGGGCTCTTTCTGTTATAAAGAGTTTCCAGCCTTTTCCAGATTTCACTGGCTAAAGTAACATTTTCAAAATGTATAAACAGCTTAGGACTTACATTGATTCCTAGAATCCCAAGAGCTTTTTCATTTTGTCTGTCCCAATGCTTTTGTTCAGCTCCTGCAGCCGTTGGTCTTTCTGTTGTTAGCACCTCATAAAGACCTTGACTCTTCAAGCAAGATTGCATGAGGAAACTCCACTCTTTGAAATTCGCTCCTTCCAGCTTTGGAATGTTGAAGTTCCCTTGAGTTTTCTCCATGCTGCTTGTCTTGTTCCAAAACAAAAACCAGGTACAAAAATAAGCTGTGCTTTTCTCCAACGAGATTCAATTCGGATTCCAAAAAATCTGTTAGGATCTTCAGGAGGATTCTGGGCCCATAACCCTATGTTGGGAATTTTTATTAATGGTTAGAAAAACAAAACCCCAAAAGCAGCTTGAATTGTTAGTAGCAACAGCTTAGTAGTAATCAACACCTTGGAGATTGTTTCTAGGTTAAAGTAAACTACTTTATTGAGAAGTACATTGTGATAGGAAAGGCCTATCCCTAGTCTTACTAGCTAGGTGCCACCAGCATGGTGGCCAGACATGTTGAAGGTCAGAGAGAGAATTTAGGAATAATGGAGAATGGTCAGGAAGAAGGAGGAAGTCCAAATAGGAACTTCCTGGGCACATCCCACCTGGGAGGGGGGGCTTAGAAGCAGAGATCAGGAAAGGTTAAAGTGACACACACACTAACTCACTATCTCTACTCCCAAATGCCCCTAGTGGTCATTAGGGTTTGTTGGTGCAAAAGGTGATGTCATCTGGAACTGTTTTTTTCCAACAGTTACCATGGCTGCATATCAGGGCAGGGCAGGGCCAGCCTACTAAATGTTTGTTATGGTCCCCCCGCTACAAAGGTTGTGCAGGTAGTGGGACAGTTCTCCCGGTGACAGGCACGTTTGTTCCGGGTCAGCATGTTGGCTGCGGTCTTCTGCCCCACGCCAGGGAGCCACCCCGCTGCCTGCATGTTTGCCACATACCCAATGTATCTATCAGTTAACAATGGAGAACATCATTATTTGCATTTCAGGCTTTCAAACTTTCCCCAGGCAGAGTAGCAGAAACTACTACTGCAGGGTTGTTACAACTTCTTCTGAAGGGTCTGGTACAGTACACTGTTAGTGTCAGGATACTAGCATTAATGTTCAGACTCTGCTGGTCTAATTTAGTTTTAAAGTCTCTCTTCCATAATGTATTGATTGAGTTCATAATGGGGAAGTCCACGTACTGGTGGGACCATTGAGACTTACTACCTGTGCCTCCAGCCCTTGCCGCTGAAGGCAAGCACTAGGGCAGTGGTACCTTTATTGACAGGCATTGTTAAGATCTCCTTTATGAAGGGGAGGGTTCCAGCTGCCTTCAAACATGCAGAGGTCTGCCCCCTCCTCAGGAAACCATCACTCGATGTTGGAGTGCTTGCCAATTATTGCCCTGTCTCCAATCTGCCTTTCTTAGGGAAGGTGATTGAGAAGGCTGTCGCAGTGCAGCTGCAGAGGCACTTTGACGCCAACAATATATTGGAAAATTCCAGTCTGGGTTCCAGCCTTCCCAAAGTGTAGAGACTGCTTTTGTCAGGGTGATGAATGATGTGGTGATGATTTTAGATCAAGGACAGCTGGACATTTTGGTCATGCTACACTTTACAGTAACATTCAATACGACTGACCATGGGTTGCTGCTTCAGTGGCTGAGGGACATCACTGGCGAAATGAGAGCTGTCTGTTGGTGGTTTCAGTCATACCTGGAAGAGCAGAGTCAATCTATTGCGATGAATGGATATGCGTCATCCCTGAGACGCTTGAACTGCAGCATTCTTCAAGGTTCTTACCCATGTTGCTCAACATATACATGCAACATTTTGGGATGTTATGGCCAAGCACAGGGTTGAGTATCAACCGTATGCTGATGATACACAACTCTTGCCCTGTGAACCTTGCCATCTCGGCCTCTGCCTTGGAGGAATGTTTGAACGATACAGCCAGCTGGATGCAACGGAGTTACCGCGTGATCAATCTGAGGAAGACCAAGATAATGTTGGTGGAGAAGCCGATATGAAGATGCCCTTTCTCCACATGCAGAGGCTCAAGGAATTGGGCTGAATGGAGGTAGTGGGCAAGGTAAAGAACTTGGGCATCATCTTTGACCACATTCTGTCCATGAAAACTCAGATGTTGGATGTTGTTTGGGGAGAGGTTTCTTTCAACTACACAATCTGCATAAGCTACACCATTACTTATCCCAAGCTGACCTTACCATAGTGACCCATGCCCTGGTGACCAGGAGGCTTGATTTTTATAACGCCCTTGATTTTTCTACAGGCTCCCAGTGCTTATGTATCACTTGTAGCTTGTCCAGAATGTGGCAGCGTGGCTGCTTACTGGTTTGGGCAGCCGTGATCATATAAACACACCCTGCATTCTCTGCATTAGCTTCCTGTAGAATGACAGATTGAGTTTAACATTGTGCTGTTGGTTTCAGGGCCCTGAATGGTATAGGCTCTGATTGTATTCAAGATCTACTCCTGGACCCACACACTGATGGTTATCTGTGCTCCAAAAGCCCCGCTGCTTGGGGATCCCACCACTAAGCACTACACACTACCAGTCAGTAGGCAATTGAGACTTCACTGTGGTGGGCCCCTCAGTGTGGATCTCGCTCTCTCTCTCTCTAGATGTCTGTCAAAGTTCCTCCCTCCTTACCTTTAAAAAGCAGCAGAAAGCACATTTATTCTCTGGGTACTTTTAGGATCCACTACCAGTTCCCCTTAATGTAGTCTGACCTCCCTCTTTACCATCCCCTCTTAAATTGTTTTAAATTGGTTTAATATTGTTTTATATTGTTTTTATATTGTTATGATTGTAAAGTGCTCTTAGTGCCATTTAAAGGTGGGGAACACTATAAAAATAAAATTATTATTATTATTAGGGCCCAAACAAGTAGAACAGTATTTATCCTTGAGTATTTCTGAGTATTCAAGGATCGGTCTTGAGTTTCCAGTAATTTCTTGATAATGCAACAAATACTCGCTGTTCATGCTCAGTACTTGGTAATTGATACTCAAGTCATTGGTATGCCAGCACTACCACGGTATTGTCCATTGCTTGTTTTACCACATCTGAGCCAATCATAATATGAGACAGTGCATCCACCCCTTCTCCTCTACCTCTCATAAGAATGTAAGTAGTGCCATACTGGGTCAGACCAATGGTCCATCAAGCCCAGCACCTGTCTCTGACAGTGGCCAATCTCAGTCGCTTGGAAGAAGTACCCAACAGGTCACAATGGGATGATCCATTTCCC
This sequence comes from Sphenodon punctatus, assembly GCA_003113815.1. NCBI lineage: Eukaryota > Metazoa > Chordata > Lepidosauria > Sphenodontia > Sphenodontidae > Sphenodon > Sphenodon punctatus. Next base: position 849,616 of record QEPC01012741.1, read on the forward strand.
AGCCCCGGTCTTCCCGAGCCCCTTTTGCAGCAGCAGGATGGGAGGAGAGCTGGGGAGGGGAGGCACTACCATCACCCCTCCCCCCTCTTCAAGTCCCACTTGACCTGATGCCGATGCCATGATTAATATAAAGGCACCCAGACCACCACATGGACTCCAGTTTCCTAGTCTGGCATGCCGGGACTGCATTGCCCAGCATGCCTACCAGACTAGGAAAAAGGGGACCCCGGTGTGCACATGTGTGCGGCGGGAAGCAATTACATGGTCAGTGTGTGAGCAGAGGCAGAAGCAGACAAGCAGGCATGGAGGAGCAGTGGCAGTTCCATTCCTCTCCTTCCCACCCCTCCAGTGTGAGAGTGAGTGCAAGTCTGTGTGTGAGTGAAAGAGTGAAAGTAATATGTGCATGTCTGAGTGTGTGTGTGAGAGAGAGAAAGAGAGAGGCAAGTTTGCAAGTCTGAGTCTGTCTGTGTGAGTGAGAGAGAGAAGTGTGTGTGTGTGCCTGTGAGAGAGAGTGCATGTGAGAAATGAGTGTATTTGTGTGTGAGTGTGTGCATCTGAGTGTGAGTGAGTAGCGAGTACCTGTTTGTGTCTCTGTGTGAGAGACAGTGTGTGAAAGAGAAAGTCTCTGTGTTTGTGTGTGAGAGAGCTGTGTGTATGTCTGTGAGTGAGAGAGAATGTTTGTGTGAAAGTCTACATGTGTGAGGGGGTGGTTGCTCACTCCCCCCATACCCGCCCTCCTTCCCATGGCTGTCCCCTCTCCCTGTGCCCCCACCTCTCCCCATGGCTGCCCCATGACCTCCCTGACCCCCATGGCTCCTGAAGGGGAGGAGGGAGCCACCACCCAGCCCAAGGAGAGACCCACCAGAACGTTCCTGCTGTCCCCTCCTGCATAGTAGCCTAAGCCTGCCTCTGACTGACCACCAGCCCTCCCAGAAGACCCAGACCCATCAGCATCTGAGGTAAGGGCTATCTGGCCAATAAAATACCTTTCGCCCTCCTGCCTCAATCTGAGCACTTAAACAGACCTGTTCCCACTAATGTTCTTTATGTGCAATCCTGTCCTCCCCCTCCTGCTGTTACTTCCCTGTGATGGTAGGGTGTGGGGGAACTGTGGGAGGACAGTTGGGGGCATCTAAGAAAAGACTGCTTTAACAGAGAGCCCCAAGAGGAAAATAAGTGCCCTGGGGAAAAGGACAAACTAAGGGCTGCACAGAAATCTGAGGAAGGACATGGACAGGATGTAGGCAGAAGAGCTGGCCCAGGGTCCAAAAGAGATAAGTGTGCAAACCAAAGTAAAGCTTAGCCACTTAGAGGAAATGAATAATAATTATGAACGGATGAGAAAGGAGCTAGCAGAGCTCAGGAAAGGAAAACCAAGCCAGACCCTTCAGAAAAAGGGACAAGAGAGCAGCATCCAAACCCTAGAGAGGGAGGATAAAGTGCTAATAGATGGAGGAATACAAACTGAAATAATTTGTAAGCAAATGAAGGATATGGAACATGTGCTGGAAAGCCTAATCCTTACTGTTGACAAACTGGCTAGAGAAAAGAGTTGATGGAGGAGAAGCTTGAGTTAAAAGGAGAATGTGAATCTCTCCTGAAGAAACTGACACAACTGAAGGCCAGGAAGCCTGAGGAAAAAGAAATAATGCCCAAAATTAGTAAAGAGAAGGGGGCGAAGGAGACTCAGGAGCCTACTAAGAAGTAAACCCCTGGGAGAATGAAAGGAATGGGACTATGGGGCTAGAGCCCAGAGAACCATGGCCAAGGAGGCTAACAGGATCCCGGGAGTGTGCTGGAAAAGGATTGGGAGGGCCCACACCCAAACTCCTACAGAAAAGGAGTATATCAGGCAGGGAGACAATGGAGGCAGCCTGACAGAAACCTGGCTGTGGGGGGTGCTGTTGAGCTGGCTGGGACTGTGAAATATGGGAATCCAGCAAGGGGGCGATGGAGCTGGCTGGGAATTGTGGCAACAAAAGAGATGTGTACACTATGGGTGATAGGGTGTAGGCGGAGGAGCTGACCACCAAAGCCAAACAAAAAACCCTGGGAGAGAAGGATAAAGGCAATGAGTAACTTGCAGGTCTGTCTGACCTGAAGAGGTCGATTAGGGTCCTTGGTGGGGGGTGGTGGATTGTCGGAATGGTAGGGTGGGCTGCTGTCCCAAACCAACAATGTGGAGGATACGTCTAAGAGGCTTAAGCAGGTACAGGGGGGTGACTGAGCCAGTACCCTAATGCACCCAGAGTTGTGCCTAAGGCGTAAGGGGGCAGTTGAGCCTGTACCCTCATGTGCCTAGAGGGGGCAGGGTGTAGGCGATTGAGCCAGGCACAAATATAACCCTTAGACTAATGGGAATCCCAGCAGGGTGTAGGCTATCGGGCCAGCTGGGGTGATTTTATGTAAACCTAAGGCATATTGTTCTTTCTTGTGTGACATGCTATAGTGTGAACTGTATGGTTATGCAATGTTACACCATGGAATTGCATATGGAAAATCCAGAATGGGTTGGTGGAGTAATCTGGGGACTGTGCTGAATCCCCTAAGCCTGTAAATTGAGTAAAGAAATGCTCCAACAGGAAAGAAGATAATTCCCTGAAGCAGTTGGGCGGAGGTGGCTCCCCAACTCAGAGAAAACCCGGTGGAATGGGCCCAACTATAAGGGGTGGTGTGGAGGTTGGGAGGGCATTAAATCCCTGGTCTGGGGTGTTAGACCCTGAACAAATTGATTGGCTAATATAAAGTTGTGGTGGTGGTTTTGTAATTGGATTATAGAATAAACGTGACTCCACCCTGTTTGGAATTGGAAGACAGGACTACTTGTTGTAGCCCGGTCTCTCCTTCAAGGAAGTTCTGTAACAGGGCAGGGTTCCTGTGGGCTGTTGTCCCTTTAAAAGAGACAGAGTGGGCCCAAAGCCATGCCCACTCAGCACTATAAAAGCCTGGAAGCAGGAAATGAAGAAGCAGTCTCTGCCTGGGAGTTGAAGGAGCAACATCTCCCTGGAAAAAGCCTAGGAGCTGCTGGCCACTCTACACTATCCAAGGTGCTGAAGACCTGAAGGACCGGAGTGTATGCTGGTAGTGGGGGAAGACAATACCCAGGAGGGTGCCTTCTGCCTGGGGAAAGATTGGCCAGAGTCTGGGGTTTGAGGCCTGGCTGTATGGACTTTTGGGGAGTTGATGTTGGGTTTCTCTTGTACCTGAAGAGACTGTACTGGGCCTACAGGGTTAGAGGTGGATGAGCTGGCAGGCCAGGGCCAGACTTAGGAATTTTGCACCCCTAGGCCCTTCTCCGGCTGCTGCCCCCAAGCCCCGTCTCCAAACCCCACCCTCATACTGCATGTTCATGGGGAGGAGGGCATGTGAATGATGTGTCGTGTGTGCCCACACTAAGTGGGGGTGCATGCACACACCTAACACGCATCCCTACTCACCCCCCACTCATTCCCATACATGGAGCAACCTGGGAAAACAGCAGTTGCTCCATGGGTGCAGACGAGTGAGGGGGTGAGTGGGGATGCATGTGCGGCCGTGTGCATGCCCCGCCCATGCACCAGAGTACCGACAGACCACACCTCCGATGTAAAAATGGCTTACGATGAGCCACTCGAAGAACAGAAGGTTGCTACCTTGTAAACAAGGTTCTTCAAGATGGTTCTGAACGTTCTCACAACACCCACCCTTCCAGCGCTGCATGTAACTTTCTTATATTCCTAGAAAGGGTTGGAAGGAACTGTCATTGAGGGGAAGAGTGCTTTTTATACTAGCATGGCCTATTTGAATATGGTGAGCATGCCATGCACAACCCAGTTGTGAGAATGTTAGGAGCCATCTCAAAGAACCTTGTTTACAAGGCAACAACCTTCTGATCACTTGCATGGGGAGGAGTGGTTTGTTTACTAGGGGTGGGAAACCGGTAGAATCCGGTATCCGATAATGCCGGTATCGGGCGTACCGGCATTATCGGATTCGACCCGGTAATCCGTACCGGATTCCGGGGTACCGGATTTTTCTTGCATTGCAGCCATTTAAAAATGGCTGCAATGTAAAAAAACTGCCCCAGCAAAAAAGTTTTTTTCAAAAAAAACCTCCCCGAGTCCAGGCTGCGCGGGTGGAAGGGGGGACACCCCCCACCCACCCTG
>QEPC01012741.1:856929-881093 GCA_003113815.1 Sphenodon punctatus
CACTCCCCCCACCCCCATGTACCCCCCAATTTACTCACCGGCAGCATCTGTCAGGCTCCTCTCCGTCGAGTCTGTCCTGCTCCAGTCCGGACCTGATGGCTGCACGGGAGCTCCCAGGCCCGAACTGTTCAGTCAGGCCTGGGAGCTGCCGTGCAGCCGGGCTTCCCCAAGTTGAGTTCCCCTCGCTCCTCCTTCCCCGAGTCGAGTCAATTTGACTCAACATAGTAAGGGAGGAGAGAGGGAGGGACTCAGGGAGAGAGGGGGGGCTGGGAGCTGCACGTGCAGCAGGAGCTCCCAGACTCTCCCTGCACAGCCGCAGGATGGGCAGTTCGTACATGGGCGCCTGTATGCAGCACCCTGGTATGAACTTTCCCCCTGCCCGGCCCCTGCAATGGAATAGTGCCCCCTGCGGCACTATTCCATTGCAGGGTCCCTTTATGCGGAATGGATGGCGCCTCTAGCCGCCCATTCCGCATAAAGGGAAAAAACACCTCCCTTTTGCCCCTGAAAGGGGTGGGGGGGGTGAGTCACCGGTTGTGTGCGCGTGCATGCACACAACCGGTGAGAATGTTCGGAGCCATCTCTCAGAACCTGGTTTAGAGCAGCAACCTTCTGTTGCTGCTCTAAACCAGGTTCTTCAGGATGGCTCCGAACATTCACCACGGCACACGCAGCTGCTTTTTTTTTTTTTTAAATGAGCAGCTGTGTCAGGGCTGGCCGGCCGGGGGAATCCTGGGGCCAGGAGGGGCATTGCCCTTTTCTCCCTAGGCGGTCCACTGCCACTGCTCAATCGAGACATTACTGAGCGCTGAATTCTGTGCAGATTTCTCTGGTTCTCGGCACTCAGTAACACCAAGTTGAATACTACAATGCTCGGCTAAAACAGAGTAAAACTGAATACTGAGTTTCAGTCATTAATTATTATTATTATTTTTATTATTATTATTATTACATTACAGAGTACTAGCACTAATGTTTAGGGTCTACTGGTCTAATTCAGTGTGGCAATCCTAAATTCTGATGACATTCCTCTTCACTGTACACCATACAATGGTTGGGGGCATATTTACAGCACAGTCTGCCAGCTTTAGTAGGCGGTTAAAAGCATTGCAATGAGAAATGGCTTTAGGCACACACGACATAGGTAGGGTGGCCATACTGCCCCACTTATGAAAAATACATGGCACAGGGCTGCACTGGAATCAATGCATCCCTGCAACATGTATTTTTCATAAGCATCCTCTTTTAAAGGGAAGGTATGGCCACCCTCGACATAGGTGACTTGCTTAGGGCCTTTTGGTCAAAGGGGCCCTACAGTTCTTAAAAGAAAATATGAAAAAAGAAACGATGAATTCACTACCACCATTCTCATACACATCCAAGTCTAGGCTACTAATGTACCTGCTGATAAAACGTAAGGGCCCTTTGCAAATTTTTACCCCAGACTTAACAAAACCTAGAGCCACCACTAGTTGCAACAGCTACTTGCAATGAAATTCCAGACTAAAACATGGATTCACAATTTCCTAGTACATGATTGTAATCATGTTTAAGGAAGAGGATATGCCTATAGGCCTACTGGAAAACATATAGAAAATTTTCAGTTTAAAATTTTCATCTTTATGCCAATCTACCACTGTTGCTTACATTTTTTTAAAAAAAATTCTATTCATGAGGATTCAGTAATGACAAGACAACCATCCAAAAGTCATTCTAGGTTAACCTCTATTAAGTAATGGTGGGCCTACTCCATTAATACCAAGGATGAAATCCCAAATATGAACTTCTAGTCAAATGGAGACACTCAATAGAATAGAATATCTGCCCAATGAACTCTCCATTTCCATAATGGTAGAAAGACTATCTTCTGAACTTGGAAAACCTTTGGTGATTTCAGGTAATAATGGGACAAATAGGCTTAATTTTTTGTGTTCAGAATATTGTGTATTCATAGTACCGGACCAACCTAAAATAGGTTTGAAATATATTCTCAAATCAAATTCAGCCACAAGAATAAGATCTATCAACAACAACTAAAATTTGCCATTTGATAAGAACAAGAAGCTAAATGATAGTATGCTAACAAAATACTTTCTAGCTTTTAAGTGTACGTAAAGCATTCATCTTATACTGAAGAATCCACATACTAACAAATTTGCACCAATAAGGCTACAGAACTCTCTTTCCTGCTTTGTTTTGTTCTTACGCAGATTAGATTGTAGCATCCTCTAACAAACCAACATATTCTAGAGCTTCCTGATTTTCTCACAGAAGATACAGACATGAATTCAATAACAGGAAATGCTTAAAAAAAAATTACCAATGTTATTTTCATGGTCAAAGGTTGTTACAAGCAACAAAATTATATTTCTAAGCTGTGAAGAGAACCAGATCTTATTAATACTACATATATGTTTAAAAAGCTAGAAATATTCTGAACTTCAGGTGTTTACTTTCTTCAAAAGTAATACTGACATTTGAATTTCAGCACATTCTTTTCATCGTTTTTGGATTAGCATCATGAGATAAAGGAATGCTGAGTCTTGTGTAAGGCAGTTATCCACCAGATGGATTTTGATAGTTGCCACTTCAGTACTATCATCCACATCACCAGGCAGCCCAAGTTATCTGTAAACTTAAGCTAATGGGAAGTATGGTCTCCTGCCCCAATTCTTGGAGGGAGAGAGAGAGAGAGAACAAACACAGAAAAGAGCCAGTAACCATCAGAGAAAACCAATAAGCCATAGTTTTTATATGCTGTAGTTTATACATACTGACTAGCTGCTAAAAATGAGTTTCCATCTATTCCCGCTTATTCTGAGATAAATATAGTTAGGTCACCATCTTGTAACCCACTTACTCTTGAGTAGTCCCTTTTCTAGGCTTCAGTATTGTGGCTTTAGAAGTATCCATTGCAGCTTTGGGTCTGAGCCTACACAACTAACTAAAGCAAAAGTTCTATTACCCAAGTAAGATGTGCAGAACTAAGCCCTTTATTTGGATGAATGATATGAAAGTGTCAGGGGACGGGGTGCAAGGAAGGCAATGGTCAGTAGGGGGCACTAGACAGCTAGCTCAGGGCAACCAAGAGGGGCTACAGTGAGAGGGACTAGCGTGGCAAGAGAAACAGAGGAGAATTAGGACACCGACAGGGAAGAGCCTATGGCAACAGTGGGCAATAGCCCTGAGGATGTTCTAGCTAGCAGACACCCCTAGGGCACAGCTAATGTTGAGCCCAATGAGGAGCTATTATCAGACACAGTCAGCCAGACACCAGAACAGACTAGAGAGGACCAGAAACAAAACTATGGACAAACTACAATGAAGGGGTTGAGAAATAAGACAGTGGGAACCAGGCTAGAGCTTGGAAAGAAGAGAACAAGGCACTGGAACAGTAACCAGAGCAGGGACCTGAGGAAGAGGATCAAGAAGGACAAGATACAAGGTAATATTAGGAAGGGAGTGCAAAGCTGTACAGACACAGTGATAGAGGGTGCACGACTGGGACAAGAAATAGAGACCAGGAAAACTAGAGGTGGCACAAAAGGCAGCTGCTAAGACAACAGTAACAGAGGAAGAGCAGGGAGAGACGGTCTAGTAATGCAAGAGCTACAGGGAAGCAGGCTAAGACAACAAGGTTAAGCAAGAGCCAAAGGGTGAATTCACTAGGACTAGAGAGATCAGAAGCACAACCACACTATCGGAGAGGGGACACAATCTGAAGGGGAGACAAGGAAGGCACTAACCCGAGTCACAGCAACACAAGAGAACAGGAGACACAGAACACAGGAATAGGGATGGGGAACATAGCTAGAGAAGGACTCAAGGTAATAGCATAAACCTGACTACACAAGGACTGGGGGCACAAACTATACCAGACAAGGGCTGAGGAACCTAGAGAGGGATACAGGAATCTCAGAGGGCCAACAACATAGCTGGGCTCCTAGACAGGACCTATACTCAGAGAACTAGGCCAACATGGGCCAAGAATAAGCAGAAGAACAGTAATAAAGGGGAGCAGGCCTTAGGAGCTGAATCCTATACAACCATGGACAGAAGAAGGCTGCTATTAGGAAACCAGAGACAAGCAGAGATCAAGACAGAGGGAACAGAATATCAGAGAGGGGAGTATAGACCTTAGAGAGAAGGGGGGTAAATCCCTACACAAGAACAAGACCACAGTAAGGCAAACCCACAGCAGGTGTACGAACAAGCTAAGGAACTGCTAATGCAAGACAGGTGTACAGGAATCAAGGGGGCAAGATAACCAGAGCTACCAGGAGTGGAAAGGGGAACAGAGCCAGAGAGAACTAGAAAAGAAGCAGGCAAAAGAGCAGTTAGACCAAGTGACAAGGTTACTAGAAGACAGACAGTGTGCAGACAACATCACAGGTAAGAACTGATGTCCCACAACTTCCAATTGCTCCCATCATGCCTTTTATCCTGCTGGGAGCCAATGAGTGATCCAGGGGGGAGGAGTCAAGCAAAGCAAGGCACCAGGCATAAAGAGGGAATATTATAGTCAAACCTGGCTACCATATGGCACCGGGGAAGCTTCTCTACCTAACAGGAAACAAAAATATTTGTGTTTATTACAACTGCAAACAAGGTTAGATTCCAAACTAACTGTGAAATTCACCACTTTGTCTACTTGTTTACTCATTACGCATGTTACTTTGTGTGTTTTGTTTGGCATTTGGTTATTTGGTAATTTGTCTTTAGCTGTACTATTTGGAAGGTTTATTTTTTAATTTTTGTTTGTGAGTTGATCTGTCTGTGTAATGTAATGCTGGAGAAACTCATGAAAAATACCGAGTCACAAAATACTAAACAACAAAGTGAACAGTACTGAATAAATGAATAAACAAAGTAGCAAATACAAAAACTGATATCCAAATTTTATTCACAAATTTAAAATTGCATGTTCATTTTTGCTCCACTATATATAGCATGTTGCTATTCTCAATCGCTCTTGACTTCAAGGGGAACTGGGTCAAGCCTTACACTGAAGCTATTGTAGAGCACATGCCTTATCCCATTACAGTCCTAGAATCAAAAGAAATCACTAAAGCAAAAAACTTAACAGTTTAAAAATACACTTAAATGTACAACAGCTTTCTTAAAATACACACAAAAACACAATTCAGTACAATTACAGTTCAAAACACCTTCCACTCCATGCATTGCAACAAAACATAAACGCCAAAAAGCATAGAAATTAATTCACAATTAGAGCAATATTTAATATTTTATCAACATGAATTTAATATATATACTAAATTCCTTACCATACATACGTCATTTTTATCAATAACTAAACGTGCACATTTTACAATTATGAAACTAATTTATTATCATAATTTGACAAGGAACAATTGTGTCAGACTAATTTAAGTCTGTTTCTACATAACTTTATTGTGGACAACCAACTGTATGTCTACACTCACATTGTTTACTTCATTGTATGAACTGTACACAATTTGTATACATGTAAATAACAGACTTAAATTAGTCTGTGTGGCCCAAAATTCTGCTTATTCTCACCAACAGGCGTTCATCCAATAAGATATCATTGAAACCATTTTATCTCCTCCTCTGTCACATTATTGGCCAACCTTGATCTTTCCTTCCTAGAGTATAAGATGCCCTTACAGAGAAATCAGTGTACTTTTATTGCATAAGGAAAGAGACTGAAGGGGCAAAACTGGTGTAGCTCCATAGCTCACTTGCCCCATCTGGTATGTGAAGTTCCACCAGGCATGTCTATTGCACAACAGCATCACTGTTCATAGCCTACTGTGCTGGAGAAGTATCATTGTGTTGAAAACCTCAAATTAAATTAAGAGTTTGGAGCACTGAAAAGGGTGTCTAACAACATGGCAGGAGGATCCGTCCTCTCCAAATACCTGTAACAACTCTAAATTATTAGAGTTGGGCTGACCCTTTGTTTTCAGCCAAAGTGTCAACAAATATTAAAATTTCAACCTCAATTCCCACATCTGATCAGCTATTGAGCTGGAAGAAAATTTCCTTTCAAAATGAAATTTCAACCAATACTGACAGTTCAAATTAAAAAATGCAAGTTTGACATTTCAGTTCCCATATTCAACTAACTATAAAAGTTACCTTTTAGTAATATGACTACAGGTGTCTGTGTTGTTTGTAATGGCCATTATTCCAGCCACTAATAGCATTTCCAACCTCTTAGCATTATTGTCAGGCGAGCAATACTTTCAAAAGTGCTAGGAAAGCTGCCCGACAACCAAACCTGCTACAACTCTAGACAGAAGAAAACTGCTCTTTTGGTATATGTATTTGCACTATCTGCTCAAGTCATTTTTACAAATGACCAGTGTTAGTTTCTTACTCTGCCTCCAACTCATGGTAGGTAGATCACCAGTTAATACTTCGCCAGTTTATCAACAGAATGTAATATTGCATCAACAGTGCAATATTGCCACTGCAATAAAGTGCAACTTGCATTTTTTTTACTGGTTTCTGCATTTATTTCAGTAGAGTTAATTCTGATTTTCATCAGCATAAATGAGAGGAAAAAAGCAGATGCATCCTTTGATTAAAAGCACATGGGCAGGGGCTATGTATTACTGGTAAAAGGTTCAACCACAGTAAAAAGCATTTAAAATATCTAATGACATTTATAGGCATGGTAAATGCTACACTGAGATGTTAAGGAATTCAGATCAGGCTATAATAGAGCAATGCTGTTAATTTGGATCCCGCCCACAGCAACAATGTCTATGTTTTGTGTCCTAGTATGTGTAAAGTATGCTTTCGCAGACACCACGGCGATACCAGCTTTAAACGTGATAAGAAATGAATTGTCTGAACGTCCCCGTTAGGGTTAGCCATAGCCAGTAAGCCACACAAGAGCGGTGGAGAGCATGCCTCTCTCCCGCGGGGCGCCATGGTTCACGTGTATCACGAGCTGGATAGATGTACTGTCCCTTTTCCAGCCTGTGTGTGGCCGCCGGCCCCTATCGATCTAATAAACCAGGGGGCTGGGAGGGGGCGAGAAACCAGGGGGCTGGGAGGGGGGAAAGCTGTTCCAGTGACCCCTTAGCTCCAAGCAGTCCTGAAGGACTGAGTCAGCCTGAGGAGGTGGTGGGATGGGAGGGAGGGGGAGAATGAGATTCCCTATCTGTCTGTCCTGGTTAAAGACAATGAGAGGGGCTTTGTGAAGGGAGTTTCTTCCCCATTCATTCCCAGAGTAGAGCCCACATGCCACAGCATCTGGGGTCAAGAAACTGATCTGGACTAAACTATTTTCAATCCCAGGAGGGGGTGAGCAGGAAAGGGACAGGGAGCCCCTAGCCCGCTGGTTTTTCATCACTTCAAAGCATTTTTCACGTCTCAGCTCCCACAAAGCGAGTGGGCGGCCCCTTTCCCCTCTCCAGCAATGCCGGACTGTGCATACCCCTCCTCAGTGCCAGCAGAGGAGATAAAAGAGCGGGGGGTGTGGGGGGGTGTAATTTACTGAGAGACAAGGCGGATGGGATGGGGGTGGGGGGAGACTGGGGAAAGAAAGGGGAATGGGGAAACGAGAGAAGGGAAATCAAGAGAGAAAAAGAGAACCACCCCCATCTCCTCATTGCTGAGATTCTCCACAATTAGAAAGATGCTCCCCAGGAAACTCCTAAACCGTCTGTCTGGAAAAGCAGGGAAAGCGCGTCCCTGGTTTTGAAATCAGGAGAAGGTGCATTTCCCCATGTGGAACCGGCGAAGGGAAAAAAACCCTGTGTCTAGTCTCATTTCATTCAACCCCCTCCCCACGAATCAGGCTGGAGACCCACTATCGCTATCCCTCCCAAGCAGAATGTTCGTGAGAAAATAGCGCAGCTCCCGCCCTCTTCGGTGACTTCTTCAGGGTCGGGTACAGACACCCAGGCTGAGTCTGTCCTGGCACTTGAGTTCCCCCAACCCCACAATAAGGGGGTCCCTCCAGCAGCCTTCGCTGAGTGAAGCCCCCTGTCAGATTCTGCCGGGAGTTGGGGGGAGCAGAGAGGATGGCTGAGCTCTCTCACCTCGAATCTGGCACTCCACTCCAGTCCAGAGCCCTGAAGCCAGCAGCAGCAGCAGCAGCTGCCAGGAGTAGCAGCTCGTCATCTCCCCACAGCTCATCTAGCAGCCGTGGAAGCTTCAGGTTGGGCGACAAACCCTCTCTTCAGCCCAGTTCCCTCCCACGCCAGGAAAGCCAAGCTCCCCCCTTTCTTGTCACCTCTCTTATCTCTGCCTTACTCTGCACAGCACAGCAGCAAGCGGAGTCAGCTCACCAGCCCCACACACTACAGTGCGCCTGGCAAAAACCATTCTCCCAAGGGGGGTGGGAGGGAGTTTTCTCCTAGGCTTGGGCTTTAGCTAAAGTATCCGCTCTGGGACCCTTGAAGTGAGACGCCGTGTTGCATACTCAAGCTGACAGGCACCTGGGAGAAACTATTCTCAGATACAGCGTTGCTCCTGAATTGATTTTCCTGATTGCTCCTAACCTCCCTCCCCCAGCTTTGGTTTGCTCCACCAGTAGCGGAGGTAGCCTAGCAAGAGACGCTGAATTGGGGAGGTGGGGGTGTATTAGCTACATGTGCAGAAAGATTCAGAGCCGCTGAGTGAGGGAATGAATGAATGAATGAGCCTGGGAGTAGAGAGACCTGTAGAACTCTCACAGAGCCGAGTGAGAGAGGGTGTATGGTCGAAGCAGTGGGCGGGTGGGTTGTTGTCTGGAGTGGGGAGGGTTCGCTTTTCTCTCCTGTCACAGGTTAAGGGCTTGAGTTATAGATCATTTATAAACCACACAGCCTCTAGCCACCTAAACCCAGCCTTCTGAGCGCTACTGCTCAAACCAAAAAGTCACTCTGCAGGACAGAGCTAGTAGACTACTGGCTTCAAGGAGTCCTTACTGTCCTGCAATCTGAGGTACCTCTCAGCACCATCGTCCTGCAGTGCTCCTTTAAAGCTGCACGTGGACAGTCATTCCCAGTGGTCATGTGTCCTAAGGGCCTGCATATGTGTGGTGGGAGCACCGGTATATGGTGGCCTGTTATGCAAATTTGAGGCCACTTATGAGAAATACAGGTTGCAGGGCTGCATTGGTGGTAATGCAGCCCTGCAACCTGTATTTCTCATACGTGACCTCTAGATTTGCATATCTGGCTACCCTATGTGAGAAAGGGGACTACTTCTTTTTTAATTGGTTAATACTGGCAGGCATGCTACCATATTCAGCAAGTGATGCCTGGGGTGTTTCTACATGTTATCCACCACTGCTAGGAACTTACGGACTCCTGTAGTTAGGTGCCCGCACACAATGCCAAACGTGGGTACTCCCGTTGCTCTCTGACAGCAGGCCAGGGTTCTTCAGCAGTATTAGCGGCAGAGCCCTCCCAAACTGGAACAACTGTTTTAGTGGGGGCTACACTACCTGTTCCCTGCCTGTCTGCTGACAAGCGGAGAGCAAAGAACTGCAACAGCATGGGATTCACTGTGCCCTGTTGATCAAGCTATCAGAGGAGAGCAGGGAGCCCAGCCTTCAATGAATGGTTTAGAGGCTTGAAATTGACATGACATGGGGAAGAGGAGCTTGATCAGTATTCACCAAACTTCTAATGCAGCATTAAAACCAGACTACCAGAAGTCAGGGAGGGGAGGAGAGAGAGCCTCCTTCCAGAAGAGAACAGAACATTCCCCAACCCTGCCAAGTAGGGATGTCAACCCGCATTGATTTTGGGTTGCAGATTCATTATGGTACCGGGTGTGTGTGTGTTCAGGCTTAATTACGAGTACAGACTCATAAATAAATACATAAATAAACGAAAACATATTTTTATCCCCAGGTCCACCCCCCACCCCCAGGGCTCACAATGCACAAACTGCAGACTTGCTGTTACGGACCCGGGTTTTCCACCCCCAGGACTCTGCTTTGGTACTTACCGGCCATGAAGGGCTTGACTGAAGTTCCGGCAGGCTTGATTGAAGGTCCAGGGGGTCTCCACACCCAGCAGGCTCCCTCACTGCAGTGTGCAAGCTTCACAGTGCACTGCTCCACAGTGTGCATGTGCAAAATGGCTGCCAGGCATGCACAGACACAATGTCAGTGCTACTTTGGAAAATCGCAGCTGTTCTGTGCATGCTCTGCAGCAAGGAAGCGTGCCAGGGGGCTGTTCCACAGAGGAGGAGCTCCACAGACCTTCAATCAAGCCTGCTGAAACTGCAATGAAGCCATCCGAGGGCGGTAAGTACCATAACAGGGCCTCAGAGGGTGGCGGGTGGAAAACCCTGGTCCATAACAGCAGATCCACAATTTGCAGACTACTGTTACAGACTAGTATGGATTACTCCGTAACAGTCCATTACGGGCAGCTGCAGATTAATCCATACCTGTAGTTGGCATCCCTACTGCCAAGGAGCAGTGAGTCCACAACTGCACATTTCTATGAAGCCATAGAGCTATGTTTCTTCGTATGTTTGTGTGAACATATACACAAACACAGGAATACCCAGGAGTACGTGGCACTAGTGATACATGTTTGATCCTCCCTAGTAATACAAAACATATACAATATGAAGGAAAACTAAGGCTTTGTACACATGAGATAGCTATTGTAATGATAGAAAACTAGAGTTGCAACCGGATACCCGGAAAGTCAGGCAGATTCTGACTCTGTTGAATCTGTGGTGCCCGATTCACCCCAGCTGTGTTTGGGCACCAATTGGTGCCCGAACGTGATTGAACAGGTTCCCCGGTTCCCCAGGATGACTCACTTCACCTCTGGGCTGCTGCTCCTCTAGTACAGTCACTGCTTGCTGCTGCCTGCTCCTTCCGCAGTCCACGTGCTGCTCAGCTGGAATGCATCCTGCATGTGCCCCCATTTTGTACCTCCCTGGGAACCCATAATGGGGGTCATGCAGTTGGGAAGAGGCCTCCTCACTACCCTCCCCTACTCAGAAAAAGCTGAGCAGGGAAGTCCGCAGCTCAGCTGTGCAGTGCACAGTCCAGGGAGGATGAGAGAGCAGCAAACACTGAGCAGCAACCAGACTGGAGGTGCAGCAGCCCAGCAGTGAGGTGAGGCAGCCCCGGGATGCCCCAGTAATACCCACATTTTTGGTAGGGCTGAAACTTGATTTCAACTTGGTTATCGCCAAGAATCGCGATTCTCGTCTCATTTTAAACGAGAAATGAGAAAATTGCCATCTCTCAACAATTCTCAGTCGAGAATCTTTTCTCAAATTACCGGTTAACATTTACTGAATTGTCATTTACCGTTGGATTGCCAGTTACTGAGTTACTGTTTACCGAATTGTTGGTTACTATTTACTTGGTTGTGGTTTACAAGGTTGCCTGTGAGCCAAATCTAATAAACACGGTAACCAATAAATCAATAACCAGTAAACATGGTAATAAACCAATAAACATGGTAGCAAACCAACAAACACCAATAACCAATAAACCAATAACCAGTAAACATGGTAACAAATCATTAAACAATAAAAAACAATAACCAAAAAAATAATAATAAACAAATAACCAATAAACATGGTAATAAACTAATAACCAATAAATACGGTAACCAATAAACACAGTCAATGGCAAATCACAGCAACCAGTAAACATGGCACATGGTAAATCGCAATACCGATACGACCGGTAAACGGCAAAAAACCACGGTAACCAGTAAACACGGAAAACAATAAATGGTAAATTGTGGCCAATAAATTGAGTTTCATCTGGGATCTCGATTGGGATTCGAAAAGCTGCCAAATCTCAGCAGCAATTCTCGATTCCCGCAAAAGTATCGCAAGAATCAATTTGATTTTCGTTTCAGCACTAATGTTTGGGCACCAGGCACATGATGGGGGCTGGGTACCCCACCAGGGTTGCCCGAAAATGTGGGTATTAGCCGTGGGTAGCAAATGTGCTACCTGCTGCAGCTCTATAGAAAGCATGTCCACCAGTAGGTGATGCTGTTCCATTCATAGTGTTATATACTCTTATGTCAGTCATCTGAACTGGGGCTTAACATGAAGCTCAGCCATGTTGTATGTCTGTGCTGAGAGTTACTGTGTGCTCTGATCTATAAAGTACTGTCTCCATAAGCCAGTATTACAGTTAACGGCAGCGGCTTCTAAGTTGCTGAGAAGAACTTTACTGGACATGCAGATGAACCTGGAATTCATGAGTACCTAGAAGATTTTGAGTTTTTACTCTCCGTGAATGAGTGATCAGAAGGCAGCATGTTACTTAACAGTATTTCTGAATGGTGGTGCTAAAGACTAGGGATGGGAATTTCGGTTTCGCATAAAACCATAAGTACCGAAAAATGGTCATTTCGGATTAATCCAAAATTTCGGGGTGGGGTTCAGTTTTGGTACTATCAGATCTTTTGCATTGATTTTTGTACTGGATTTTTAACATTGCAGTTTGTCCCCCATTGTCCCTTCTCACTTGCTGCCCCCCATGCCGGGAACTCCCTCCCTGTCCACATCCACCTTGCACCCTCCCTTCATACCTTCAAATCTCTCCTTAAAACTCACCTCTTTCGCTCTGCTCTGTCTGACTCTTTATCCTGCTGAGCCACTATTCCTATACCTACGATCGGTTTACCCTTATCCTTGCAACATGGACCTGCCTGCTGTCATTCTCATCGTAACCAAGCCAAGTACGTGCACTTGAGACCTCGCATCTTCATGAATGTTAGACCCCTTGTCTCTCCCTCTGTTCCCCTTCCTAAGTCTCTCCCCCAGCTCCTGTCTCTCAGATTGTAAGCCCTAGGGGCAGGGACCGTGTCTATTTTATTACTTTGTAAAGTGCCAGGTACACTGCTGGTGCTATATAAATGTTTGTTAATAATAATAATAATTAATTGAAAAAACACAATGTTAAAAAGGCGGTACAAAAATCAATGCAAAAGATCCAATAGTACCAAAACCAAAAAGGAACCAAAATACATGAGAACCGAAACCAAAATTAACCGAAACAAAATTTTGCCCATAGTGCCATCCCTACGAAAGACTTTTACCAGCAGCTTCCCAGCTTAGATCATGTATCTTACAGAAAGCTAACCAAAGGTTCCCTCCCGGTGGGGACCCGTCTGGCCCCAGACCTCCCAGTTTTCGTAGGAATTGTAAGACCTGGCTGTTCCATCAGGCGTTTGGCGAGGGAGAAGGGTGAGGGTGGATGGAGTGGTGGGTGTGGGGTTGGGGTTTTTGTCTCCTCAATTTTATTGTGACTTTTATTGTGATATTTTTATATGTTTTATTGTGTTTTATGAATTTATTTTGTAAGCTGTCCCGGGATGCCTGTGGCAGGAGGGGTGGGGTATACATTTTAAAAATAAATAAATAAATAAATAAATAAATAACTATGAAGGGGGCTGTCTCTGCTGGAATACAGGAAGGAGCGGCAAGCCAGGAAGAGGCAGGAAGGAGAGTCTTTCCCATTTGTATGCTTTAAAAGGACTATTTGACAGAGCATTTCTTGCACCCCCCTGCCCAAGAGAACACTTGAATGAAACAGAATCTGCTGCAGCAGATCTGTAGTAGTAGGGTGTGTGGTTCCTGACAAGCCACTCTTGGAGCTGTAGACGTGCCTGGGCCAAGCCAACCAAATATCAAAGAGGGTATGATCGCAGTAGTGATTCAAAATAAAGTGGTGAAGCCAGGACATAATACCCCTAAGAGTAAATGACTGCTGTAGTGAATCTGTAGGACTGTTTGAGCCTACTAGTATCCAGTGAAGATTGCTGTTTGCCGAACTCTGTTTCAAGCTGGATCAAAGGGAGAGTTCTGGATGAGAGCAACTAATGTGACTGACCAGGAAGTGAACCTAGTTAAAAACCAAAACATAGGAACAGTATCCAGTGTAACTGAGGTTTCAGAGCCTCTCTTAGGGACAGAGATAAAGACCTGTGAAGCTGACCAATCAGTAAAAAATCTGGGGGTTGATTTGAACAAGCAGCCATACAGGATGATGAAAGAAAGCAACTAGAACAACTTCTCTTATGATGTGCTAATGTGTTCTCCTGGAATAATGAAGAGATTGGGAGATATGATAGAGTGCAACCCCGCAGCTCCGGCTGGATGTCCACGTGGCAGCTGTGGCGAAGGGTGCATTTCGCCAATTATATCTGGTGTGACAGCTTAAGCCGTATGTCTCAGACACGGACCTGACCATTATCATCCATGCTTTTATCACTTCAAGATTAGATTACTGTAACACACTCTACTTGAGACTATCCCTGGTGACAGTCCGAAATTGCAGCTGACGCAGAATGTGGCATCCTAGCTCCTTAGGGGGATGGGTTATTGCGAGTACATTACACCGGTGTTCCACTCTCTGCACTGGTTGCCAATAGTTTTCCAGAACCAATTCAAGGTGTTGGTTTTGACCTTTAAAGCCCTAAACAGCCTGGGCCCCATCTATCTGCAGGATCGACTCACTCCCCGGGTTCTGGATCAACCCCTGTGGTCATCCAGGAGTGCCCTCCTTGAAATCCTCCAGATTTCCTGGGTGACAACGATAAGGAGGGTGTCCTTGGTGACTGCACTGAGGCTGTGGAACTCCCTCCCATCAGAAATCCACCTGGCCCTGAACCTGGAATTCCTTTGGACTTATTAATACGCCAGGGACATTTCAGAGGGTGGTAAATGATTGGCCACTGTCGGACACAGGATGCTTGGCTCGATGGACCATTGGTCTAACCCAGGTTGGCACTACTTATGTTCTTAATGTTCTTATCCTACAGCAAGCCTGTGTTTTCACACAAAATATTCTCCAGAGTAAGTTTCCCACCAGTCCTGGTTTTATCAGAACAGTCCTGCTTTCAAAATTTCTGCACTGGAGGGGGAAGAAGCTTTCAAGTCCTCTTTTCACAGTATATACTATTTTACAATAAAACAGTAAAAGATGACTGGAGTGATTTGGCTACAGCAACAGTCAATTTAGCATAAACACATAACGTGGAATTAGCAACAGCACAAGTTTAAATAAGATGTGATCTGTTTATTCACACTGCAATAGATAATAATGAGTGGCAGAGATGCAGTGTCTTTCATAGCACTTTGTATTTTACTTTTTTATTTTTGCAGTGTTTTATTTGTGAAAGAAAGGCATACATTGCATACCCTTGCATTATGAAAAACAAGAAGTTGAAAAACATGAGAAAACAATAGAAAAAAGTTTTAATACACAACTTTCCTTTCCCAAGCTATGTTTTCAAGGATTCGTAAATAACTTTTTTCTGACACTTTCAGTTTAAAGTTTAACTGGAGACTATAGCGACAACTGTTGCAACTAAGGCTGCCAGAGCGTATCCATTCAAGGATATTGTTTCCTATTATTCATAAATTTCTGAAAGCTTAAACAAACAAACTGACATCTTTCTCCCTGTGGAGAAATGGTTCTGCCCAGTTAAAAAAGAAATTGAGTTAAATAAATATATTTCTCCATGTTTTCAAACTTGTTTTGTGACCTGATATTAAACAGCTCTAGCACAAAAATCAGTAGGTCTACAAAGATCAGAATAGCAGGATGTAGACTTCCTTTCTCAGTAGAATAGCTGTTGCCAATTTCAACAAAGATTGGTTAAGAATTTGATTGAGCCATTTTAAAATTAGAAAATGACAGTTCTCATATGGAGTATGACTTTGAGCACTGTTCATGAGTGTTTTAAGCGAATATTAAAATATTTATTGAAAGTGTATTTTAATGATGCAGATGTTTGTACCCTCAAGATACCTGTGCAACTTAAAAATAACATATTCCCTTTACTAGTATACAACAGTCATCAAAGTGAGTAGGTTGGGGCATACCAGCCTTTGCCACAGCAGCCCTTGCTTCAGCTTCAGCATGTCCCCATTGGCATCTCATGTGGGTCCCCAAGACTTCAAGGAAACATCTGATGGTGTAATCATATCAAGTTATTCAATGTGCTCAAAACATATGGTATTACTTGAGAAATAATATGTTTATAATTTTAAGACTATCAGAATTCATATGCATAGGGAACAAGAATAAAGCTGTGTGCATAGAGTTTCTCTGTAGTTTCTATAAATATATAGAGTACTGGTAAGAATGAAGAAGTCAAAAGAAGGAAAGAAAGTAGCATATGTGTGAAATAAAGCTGTTGTAATAGCTTAGCACTAGCCATCAGTAAAGGTGCATACAAACTTTTATACCTAGATATCTCATGTACTCTATATTTCATAAAAATTGAAAGTAAAACTTAGGCTGCTTTTAGACAAGCAGGTCGCAGTCGTGCAACCTGCTTGCACGATTTTTCAAAATCCTGCAGGGCAGGATTAGACGTGACGAGGGACATGATCATGCGCATTCAAGGCGGTCGCGCATTGTTTACCAACCATGAACTAAATACCTCGATGTGTGAGGTATTTCGTTCACGGTTGGTAAACAGTGCGTGGCCGCCTTGAATACGCATGATCACGTCCCTTATCATGTCTAATCCTGCCTTGCGGGATTTTGAAAAATCGTGCAAGCGGGTCGCGCAACTGCGACCTGCTCATCTAAAAGCAGGCTTTGAGAAACAGGAGAAATGTTGAGCAGGTGAGACTCTAAATATCTTTATACCTGCCACAGAATATTACCAACTGAAAATACTGTTCAGCATCTGTCCATTTCAATAGAACAGTTCTTTGCTCACACCAGGAACTTCTTAAATTCCAGTGCGGACACGAAGGAGGAAAGCAAAACATCCGTAACTGGAAAAGTCAACAGATTTCCAGAAACAAAGTATCATATGTTTTAAAATCATGGAGGTCAGGCAAAGGAATCTTCTCTGCAGGGACATAAGGCCTAGTTGGGGGCCAAGAACAAAGGACAAAGTTGGTAAGGAAAAGTGAAACATATCTGTAACAAAGTCCAACCTACTGACAATTCATATTTCATAAGTATGTGTAAGACAAGGTAAAAACAGACATATGGCTAGTTCTGCACCCTGCCCAGGACAGGAAACCACAGCCGACATGGCCCGGGCCATGTTGGGGCACCAGACAAACGTGCCTGTGGCTGGAGAGCCATCCTGCCACCCACACAGACAAGGTAGGGTTGGGAACTCAACAAACATGCAGGCGGTTGGCCCTGCCCTACCCTTAGGGTCCCACTCCCACCATGATGGACAGCCATGGTGGCCAGCCATGATGGCCCCTGACCTGCAGCAGGTAAGGCAGGACAGAACAGACATGCTGTTCTGCTGTGGCTTGTGTTGGGATGCATGGGCGACCCTTAACCCAGGCTGTGACTTTGAGATTTTTCAAGGATGTAGGCTAGCCACAGGGAAATCCCAGTATAACGTCTGATAGTGCCAAATAGGGATGTGCGAACAGGATGGAGTTCGGATGTTCGGCCGTTTGGACTAAAAACTTAGTTCAGGTTTGTGGGTTCGGTCCAGCGGAGTTTGGACCCCCCCCCCTGAACGTTCAATGGAGTTAAGTCCTGCCTAGAGGCTTGGGGCGCTCCAGGGACCCCCAGGGGTGCCCATGGTGGTATGGCAGGCCGTTGGAGACACAGCAGCAGCAGAGACTGGGAAGGCTTGGTGCTTTGCACCCCGGATTGCCCGGGAAGGCAGGCTCGGTGCTTGACCCCTGGGGGTGCCTGTGACGCCAGGGCTGGCCATCTGAGACACAGCATCGGCAGCAGAAGTCGAGTCCAGGAAGACTTGGGGCTTGGTGGCTGGCATCCATAGGGGGCAGGGCATTTCAGGCTGGCATCGGTGGAGTGGCGGCAGAGGCCTGGCCAGGGCTTGGTGGCTGGCACCCCTACTCGGCCAGGCATTGCAGGCTGGCAATGCTGAGTGGCACTGCTGCAGAGCACCCACTCAGATGGAGTGTTTGGGGAGGGATTCAATCAGGCAGCTCGCAGCATGGCTACCCCAGCAGCAAGCCACCATGCACTCCCTCTTCCATGAACCATGGGGGAGGGGGAAGCACACTGGGCTGGCCTTTGTAAGTGACATGTCTCCGCCCAGTGTGAGCCCTGGGGAACCCAGACTCCCCAGTGCTCCTGGCTAGTTCTTCTGAGGCCATGTCCCCTGCCCACTGAGTGTGAGAAGCAGCAGCAGAGGCCCAGCCAGGGCTTGGTGGCTGGCACCTCTACTTTCCCAGGCGGTGCAGGCTGACTGGCA
Source organism: Sphenodon punctatus (assembly GCA_003113815.1). Lineage (NCBI taxonomy): Eukaryota > Metazoa > Chordata > Lepidosauria > Sphenodontia > Sphenodontidae > Sphenodon > Sphenodon punctatus. Next base: position 875,076 of record QEPC01012741.1, read on the forward strand.
TTGGTGGAGCAGCGACAGAGACTCAGCCAGGGCTTGGTGGCTGGCACCCCTACTTGGCCGGGTGTTGCAGGCTGCCAGGCATCGGTGGCAGCCTGACTCAGGGTCGTGTGCGAGGGCAGCTTAAACTGTGGTCCAGGAAGCCAATCAGGTGCCTGAACCCCATGTCCCCGACCACTGAGAAGGGCTGCCCATTGAGCACAATCATTTCCCCCAACATGCGCATGGCTTTCAGTTGAAAGCAATGGCGGCTCGTAGTTCAGGGCTGTGGGGCAGTGCCCCCCCATAAGCCCTGGCTCCGGCTGCTGCTTGGCCCAAAATGTTTTAAAAAATAAAATCCTCCCAGGCCCTTTTGACTTTGGCGGCGGCAGCGGGGGGGAGGGTGGGGGTAAAGCGGCAAGCACGGCACGACTCGCTTATCTGTTTTGTTTTCTGATCATGATCGGATCGGTGCTGCTGCGGCTGCCTGACACACTGCTGCTCAGTCTGCTCTGCTGGGGAATTCCCTGCGGCAGAGCGAGTGCTGTGCCTGTGGCGCGCGCGGCTGTGCATGCGCAAAGTACTGCAGCGATGCAGGCTTCCTCATCAGCCCGATGACGCATCGCTGTGGGTGGGCCAGGCAGGTGTAGGGGGATGACGACTGGGGGGAGGCGCTCCGCTCCCCTCCTAGTGTCACAGAGACAGCGTGCTCAGCTCACGCAGCCTCAGTGACTGAGTCTGAGTGAGTGAGACTGACACGTGGTGATGCTAATGCTGCGGACGTGATCTGTGAGTGTTGGAGAGATGAGAGAGCGAAGCAGCGGGCGACTGAGCATGTGCGAGAGGGTGACGGTCTTGGAGCCCTTTTTCTTTGTATCTCGCACATGCTCAGTTGGGCGGGCAGAGGAGGCGCTTGAGGATTCCTTTAGGAATCCTCCAGCAAAAAACCCCCCAAAATTGGGCTCCATACTAATCGCCCTGGCCAATCCCTGGCCACAGAAAAAAGCGGGGAGGGACTGGAGCCTCAGCCTGGGTGTGCTTAGCCCTGTGATTAACTGTGGGGTCTCAGACACTGGATCTTCAATGGCAACAGCAATTACTGGATTCGTTCTTGGCTGTTTCTGGTAAGTCAGCTTCCCCATGCTGATCCATCCTTTTCACTTTTAATTTCAAATAAACTTTGATGTAGTCTAGCTTTTTTAAATCAAAGATTTTTTTAAATAAAATTATAAAAATAAAAATGTAAAAGGAGGGAGTGGACTGGGGTGGTTTACAGGGGTGGGTGCCTGTGGTTTCTTTTGGGGGGGGTTTAAAAGCTCAGTGTGTGATTTCAAACTGTGTTTTGTTGAAAATCCTTTAAAATTTGCTGGTTAAAGGATCTGAGATTTGATTTGAGTCCCAAGATCTGCTGGTTCAAGTTGTTAATATTTGTTCTTGCCCTTTCTAATCCTTTAATTTATCTGGACCCTTTTCACAGTTTTTGTTTTGTTTGGTTTAAAATTGATTGCTCTTTATTTTACTGCACTTTAATGTTTCTCTGATGGTTCTGTCTGCATGTTACTCCCCCCTAGGCTGTTTAATCCTCCCCCACCCTGCATCCTCCTCCCCCTAGGCTGTTTTGTCCTCCCCCACCCTGCATCCTCCTCCCCCTAGGCTGTTGATCTTAAGAAGTTAGGTGTCTTCACAATGCTGGAAATTTTGTGCTTTTGGGTTTATACTTTATTTATTTTAAGCTTGATGTGCATGTAGACTGTTTTCTGATGTTAACCCTGGGAACTCGTTGCTGCTGTGTTTTGCCAGTGTTTTCCTGTGTTTTGGGTTTATAAATTATTTATTTTAAGCTTGATGTGCATGTAGACTGTTTTCTGATGTTAACCCTGGGAACTCCTTGCTGCTGGGTTTTGCCACTGTTTCCCTGTGCTTGGGGTTTATACGTTTGAAGTGCATTTTAGACTGTTTTCTGCCATCTGATGTTAACCCTGGGAACTCCTTGCTGCTGGGTTATGCCCAGCTCTGCCTACCGTTGCCCTGGCTCCCCCTACTGTTGCCCTGGCTCCGCCCACCAGCTCGCCGGCCTTACTGCCCCTCCAAACTAAAAAGCCACCAGCTGCCCCTGGCTGAAAGCCACGCAGTTGCCAATGGACTTGGCAGATGCCCCCACCCCAGCTCTCGACGACATGGATGGACAGCCCTCCCTGCCTGTATCATAGGCCCCAGAACCCGGATGGTGGGTCCTGGAGCTGGAGTGGCTGGCTGTTTCTTGACGCGGTGGGATGATGGCTCCCTGTGAGCGGAATTACGGCCCCAGTACCCTGATAGTGGGTCCTGGGACGGGAGTGGCAGCTGCTAGATGAAGTGGAATGATGGCTCCCCATGATCGGAATGATGGCCCCAGAACCCCGATAGTGGGTCCTGGGATGGGAGTGGCAGCTTCTGGATGCAGTGGAATGACTTCTCCCTGTGAGCAGAATGACGGCCCCAGAACCCTGACAGTGGGTCCTGGGGCTGGAGTGACAGCTTCTAGATGACATGGATGGACAGCCCCCCTGTGCCTGTAATGTAGGCCCCAGAACCCTGATGGTGGGTTCTGGGGCTGAAGTGACTACTTCTGGATGAAGTGGAATGACGGCTCCCCGTGATCGGAATGACGGCCCCAGAACCCTGATGGTGGGTCCTGGGACTGGAGTGGCAGCTTCTGGATGCAGTGGAATGACAGCTTCCTGTGAGTGGAATGACGGTCCCAGAACTCTGAGAGTGGGTCCTGGGGCTGGAGTAGCTAGCTGTTTCTTGATGGGTGGACTAATGGCTCCCTGTAAGTGGAATGACAGCCCCAGAACCCTGATGGTGGGTCCTGGGACAGGAGTGGCAGCTTCTGGATGCAGCAGAATGACAACTCCCCATGAGCGGAATGACGGCCTCAGAACCCTGATGGTGGGTCCACCACTACCCTCAGCCACGCTGCCTGCCCTGCTGTGCACGAGCCCATGCTTGCCAGAGTGCCCTGCACATATGAGCTGCTGTTCACAATAGGGGTACTGCTGCTGCTCAGCCTGCTGCTGGTGCTGCTAATGCTAGGGATGGGGGCAGGGATAGACCCCGCCGGCTGAAAGGGGTGGCTGCTCCCACTCTCAAGAGACCGCTCTGCCTGCTGGACCCTCTCCACCAGGTCACCCTTCCAGTGCCCATAGAATGCTGTCTGGCATGCCATGATGCCCTTGACCCTGGGGTGCAGCATGGTTGCCAACACGTATTCCTCCCACTGCAGGAGCTCATAAAACTGTACCTTCAGCCCTGCCTTCAGCTGCCGCACCAGGGCAACTGCCTCAGCCGCCAGATTCCTGCCCTGAGGGCCACAATCCCATCCCTGGAGAATCTCCTCCAGCCTCCTGAGGAGACTCCGGACCAGAGGGGTCACCTGGCTGATGGTGGCTGTGGAGGAACTGATAGTCTCCATCATGGCCAGGAACGGTCTGAGCATGAAGACCATGTGAGCTAGTATCTCCCATTCCACCCCATTGTACCCTGGAAGTGCCCCGCTGTCCATCACCAGCTGAACCTGATGCAAGGCGGCTTTCTGCTTGAGAAGCCGCTTGAGCATCAGNTAGTATCTCCCATTCCACCCCATTGTACCCTGGAAGTGCCCCGCTGTCCATCACCAGCTGAACCTGATGCAAGGCGGCTTTCTGCTTGAGAAGCCGCTTGAGCATCAGGAAGGTTGAATTCCACCAGGTGGACACATCCTGCACCAGCTGGTGCACTGGGGAGCCTTGCTCGGCCTGCTTTGCCCGGAGGAGGTCGCTGCCCTTCATTCTTCAGCTTCCTCCCCCGCTCAATCAGGGAGCTAAGGGTGCCTGCCCCAGTCCCCTTCTCCCCCAAGCCCAGAGCATCCCTGACCACCAGGTGAAGGGTGTGTGTGGCGCAAGGGATGCTGGTGAAGCCCCCCTCATGGACTGCCCTCAGTATGCTGGCCATGTTGTCCATCACCACACACCTCTTGGTGAAGGGTGCACCTGGCGTGACCCACTTCCTCACCATGGCAGTCAGGGATGATGCGATGTTCCGAGCAGTTTTGGGGCCATCCATTACTTCTGCTTGAAGCAGGGCCCACCTATACCCTGCTTCAGGACCCATCCTTCTACTCCCAAATGCTGCCTCCAGGTCCTGCCACAAGTGTGCCGAGACTGCCAGGTAGGCATACTGCGTGTTCCTACTCGACCACAGGTCTGTGGTGAAGTGAACGGTGATATGCCCAGCCCCTGCCAGCTGCTCCCTCACCCGTTCCTTTAAAGCCTGGTACAATGCTGGCACCACCTGCCAACTCAGGGTGGTGTGCAAGGGCATCTTAAACTGGGGAGCCAGGAACCCAATCAGGTGCCTAAACCCCATGTCCCCGACCACTGAGAAGGACTGCCCATCCAGTGTGATCATTTCTCCCAACATGCGCGTGGCTTTCAGTTGATAGCCACGCCGCCCTCCATGTCCTGCAGCTGCTGATGGACTTGGCAGCTGCCCTCACCCCAGCTCCTCCATGGTGCACTGACTTTGCTGCTGCTGCTGCTGCTGCTGCTGCTGCTGCTGCTGCTGTTCCCCCCTAGCAGCGATACCACTCCTGCTGCTAGAGGCAGCTGTTAGAGCAGGACGCTTGCCCATTGATGGAGGTGGACGACTGGCCCTGCAGTTGGGAACCCACTGGTGTCCACTCCCCTGCCTGCCCACTTAGCAGCACAGTGTTGTGGCATGCCTTGAAGTGCCTCGCCATGGCAGTTGTGCCAAGATTGGTGAGCACCTGCCCACACTTCACCACCTTCTGGCACAAAGTGCACTGCACCTCCCTGGGATCATCCGCCCGCACCAACTTAAAATGCACCCAGATGGAGGATTTTTTGCTCCCTCCTGCCTTCTGGCCCACACCAGGTGACGCACCGCTGACAGCATTGATGGGAGGGCCAGAACATGGTGGCGACACAGCTCTCAGAGGGACAGCCATCGCCTCAGCACCAGACATCTCCTCCGCAGGACTAGTGTCTGCCTCACTGTCCCCAATCTGAGTGATGTCCCCACGTGAAGGGGAGTACTGGGACCCTGAGGCTGATCGACTGCCAACCATGCTTCTACCACTCTCACTGTGCCCCTATAGCTGCTGCTGCTCCTCCTCCTCCTCCTCCTCTCCCTGCTGCCATTGCCCGGGGATTGGACCCTGCCTCTAGCAGCTGGGGTGGGATCCACTAGCCCTGGACTGCTGGGGATCACCTCAGTAATGGAGGCCAGGGACATTGGTGGCCCTGGAGGAACATCCGACCCTGGAGTGCAGGCCTTCCATACCCTGCGTGGCAGAGGAGGACGCTGGCAGGAGGCACCACCAAACCACTGCTGGGAGTCTCTGAATCCTGACTGCCAAAATCAGGCTTGTGAAGTTTGGGGCATGGTGATGGGCTCGGGCTGCTGCTGATGCCTGATGCAACTCCGCTGGCACGGCCCCTGCCACCTCTGCCACGTGCCCCATTGTCTGCCTTACGGGCAGCAGGCCGGCCTCTCCTGCTTCCCTTCTCCATTTCTCCCACCAAAAGAATGCACTGGAAGTTTTTATATTTTTATTTATTTATGTATTCAAATTGGTAATCTAATATTATATATATCTACACTAGCTCTAACTGCTATTGACTATTCTAAAACCTATGGAACTAAATGGAATATTATCTAATAGCTACAAAGGCCTAGTCCTACAAACACACTATAAAATATTAAAACTGAATCACTACACACTATCTCTATCACTAAGCTTACTATCTATCTATCTATCTATCTATCTATCTATCTATCTATCTATACACACACACACACAGGGATGGGCGGGGGAAACACAGACAGCTCACAACAAACAACACAGGGAGGGGTACAAAACTGAAATGAAACCTAAATCAATCTAATCCTACTCTAAATAAATCCAAAAACAGGGGAAGGGAATCAGGGATGGAATATATACAGGGAGGAGGGAAGGATTCAATGGAGGGTAGGGAGAAAGAACACAGGGAGGGGTAAAAA
>QEPC01012741.1:881497-894040 GCA_003113815.1 Sphenodon punctatus
CATTGATTTCAATGGGGAACTGTCCCCATTGAAATCAATGGAAAAAAAATAAAAAAAAAAACCCTCCCCCCTCTCAGACTGTGCAGGTGGAAGGGGGGACACCCCCACCCACCCTGCCCAGCCTGGATTTAAACAACAACAAAAATTTCCCCTAAGTCCCTAGTGCAAGCTCCGGGCTGCCGCCAGCGACCCAGAGCCCATACCAGCACTGCAGCAGCAGGTAAGTGTACTGGTACTGTACTGATCCCTGGGGTGGGGGTGGTTTAACATCCCTCCACCCCAGGGATCACCCTACCTCCCCACCCAGGGATTAATGCCATTGCCTACCTTGAGCTCCGGGCGGCGGTGGTCTGGTGGCTTCAGCACTGGCTGTGGCTGTCGCCGGATTCAGCACACTACTAGGCCTTCCGGGGAACCCGGAAGTTCCCCGGAAGGCCTAGTAGCGTACTGAAGCCGGCGGCAGCCACAGCCAGTGCTGAAGCCCCCGGACTGCCGCCGCCGCCCAGAGTTCAAGGTAGGCAATGGCATTAATCCCTGGGTGTGGAGGTAGGGTGATCCCTGGTGTGGGGGTGGGGTGTTAACCACCCCCCACCCCAGGAATCAGTACAGTACTGGTACACTTACCTGCTGCTGCAGTGCTGGTGCGGGCTCTGGGTCGCCGGCGGTGGCCCGGAGCCTGCACTAGGGGACTTAGGGGAAATTTTTGTTGTTGTTTAAATCCAGGTTGGGCAGGGTGGGTGGGGGGTGTCCCCCCTTCCACCCACGCAGTCTGGACTCGGGGAGGGAAAGTGTTTGTGTTTTTTGGTGGGGTTTTTTTACATTGTGGCCATTCATTTGAATGACCGCAATGTAAAAAAATCTGGTACGGGGGGGAATCCCATAATTTACCAGGATTACCAGGTTTAATCCGATACTGCCGGTACACCCAATACCAGGCAGTATCGGATACCGGTAGATCCGGTAGTCCCACCCCTACTTTCCACCCCTGGAGCCAGGAAGTCTGCTCTTCAGCTGTCCACCTCCCCCTCTCCCCCCAGGCCTTCCAGCCCTGTTTTTCCTGCCCAAATGCGCCCAAACTCACTTTAATGCACCCAAACTGTTCGGGGCTTCGGTTCGGGCGTTCAGTTCAGCCATCCTAACAGGCCGAACACTGAACGCCCAAACCGTGTTTGCACATCCCTAGTGTCAGGACAGATGTGCCTGTGGCTCCCAAGCTACAATGGGCCAAATCAGGCCACTATCACATCTGTTTTTACCCACAGATTCATGCCTCTCCACAAAATTCCAGCCAACTAAGACTAAATTACTATCATCAGGAGCCCATGTTCACTATGTTTTCTCTATTGGTGGCAACAGGAAAAACATGGTGGGGGCAATCCCATGCCCCGTGTGCACTGCACGTAACCTGCGTGCATGCACGTCCATTGTAAGTATATTGTGCTGCACAGAACCCACACTGACTCGTGTGGTGGGGGTTTGGGATTGTGGCCAGTGAACATGGTTCCCTGACTATAATGAACAACTCTATTTCTCCTTTGATTTAATGGCTACCTGTCACTGCATTCCAATTGGAAGTTCCTGCTGCACATCACAATGCTCCAAGCTATGAAATTTGCTGCTGCTTTAATTAATAAAGCCTCTTCATAAAAACTTGAAGAGTTTATATTTGATTGATCTGAATGGAAACATCATTGTTTACCAAACTCTTATATAATCATTCCTTTAGGGGACTGATCCAGATTAAATTTCTATTGTGCATTTAGCACTGCTTAAATTATATATATTCTGAAAACATCATTTTGTTTCTTTAGCCACAGTTAATCATAATGCTTAGTCATTACCAAGTAGGCAACTCACAATTATGGGTATTTTCAGACGTTACAAGATCACAGTGAACCACGGTGAATACGCACCTGTGGTCAACGTGTCTCACACGTCTGTTTGGCGGCCGTCAGATGTTCGCCACGGTCAATCCGCACATGGGGTCAATTTGAACCATGCTTCCCGGGCTAGCCGGGGGAATGTCCCGGGAAGCGTGGTCAAAAAGATCCCCAGCGGGGACCAAAAAAAAGTAACATCTGGCCGGTTGCCACGGCCCGGGATCCCCGGCGGGATCCCGGGCCACGGCACATCCGGCCCGACACAGCGGCCGCAGTGGCCCCGCCGCCCGCCCCGTCTCCCTGGAGGGCGGGCGGTGGGGTGCGTGGAGGGGGTGGGGCCGTGCGGCCACATGTTGCGCCGCACGGCTCCTCCACCTCCCGGATTCCCCGCCGGGATCCCCCCGGCACGTCTGATATGGCGTGGCGGGGTGACCCCAGCGGGGAATGAAAGGGTTGTTTTCAGTATGGGGCCAAGCGGCCCCGTAACGTCTGAAAACACCCAAGAATGTTCCCTAAGGCACTTACTATGATTAGCATCACCCAGTTATAGGTACGCTTCTGTTAAGGCAACCTTTATGAGTTATGGATTGACATTGGATTTAAAACAGATCTGGCTTTACCCAGATCTTCACCTGGCATGTCAGATTAGCACCATTGACTTCAGCAGCACTGTGGTGATTTAGATCAGCTAAGGATCTGGCTCTGGATCAACTAAGAATGTCATGTGAAGGATGGGAAAATAGTTCCCTTACAGACTAATCTTATAGGATGAATGGAATGTTGAAATGCTAAGAGCACAATCCTCTACCATTAAAGTCAATGGCAAAACTCCCTTTGACTTTAATGATGGAGGATTGTCATGTAAGATACTGAGAGGGATAAGTGCCATATTAAGAGAATGGAAATATGGGGTAGAGATTGTGGCCTCAGTCCTGACATTACTTGCTTTATGGTAGTTCCACTGAAGTCAGCGAGACTGCTTTAGATTAAGTGGTTTCAGGATTGTAGTGTGTTTTCATATAGTATCTAGCACAATGGGTTCCAGTCATTAAATTCGCAGTATCATATCTTACTCATTAAGCATGAAATAATAATAACACCGATCAAATCAGTACCATTCTGTTTCAATAACATTCTGCTTCAAAACCTGATGAGATTTGAATCCCAAGTATCTAATTTCTGTATTAAAGGAGAGAGAGAGAGAGAGAGTCCATATAAGGGTGAAAAAATAATGAATGGAAAATCCTAAAAGCTAAGTTATTGTCCTGTTTAAAATTAAATCTTAAACAGGGCCAAAAATAAAGTATCCAGAATTACAGCAAAGCTCAGAGTTGCAAGGCCAACATACAACATTAGTTGTCTGCATCAGCTTGAATAGACTGCAATGTCCTAATGAGAAAAGTATTTCAATTGCAAGAATAGAAAATAATAACACTTTTAATTACATAGCCTAGGGTAAATATGCTAATCTTGCTTCTCATGGTTAAAAAGAGACTGGCATACTACCCTTAGTAAAAATAGAGGTTCCATGAAATTATTACTGGAGTCAAGGAGGGACCCAGTCTGCTAAACTGCAAATTGACACTGAAAATAGATTTATTTATTATTATTTTCTCTTTAATTTTCCAAAGCAGCTACTTCTTCTGGAAAAGGACACGGCAATGTTGGTGATGTCATGTTCTCTGAAGGCCAGCATGGGACCACCTCATCACCTAGCTTGGCTCCTGGCTTCAAAATAGCAATAGACATTGTGATCTTAGCAGCCTGGGCATTTGCCAGTCTATAAACCTCACCAGTCTTTGTTAATTTATTTATTTATTTTTATTTTATTCCATTTATATGCCGCCCGCTATGCCTACAGCATCTCGGGGTGGCTTCCAACACAAAATAAACAATTTACCACAATATAAAAAATATTTTAAAATATAAAAATCTACACAAATATTATTAAAACAGTTTTAAAATACCCCCCACACACAAAAATTTAGCCCACCCTCCCCTCCCCGCCTCCAAAGGCCTGGGAGAACAGCCATGTCTTACAGGCCCGATAGAAAGCCAGCAGACTCAGGGCCAGTCGTGCTTCCTCTAGGAGGGAGTTCCACAACCGGGAATTAGATACTTGGGCTTCACACGGGGGACCTCCAAGAAGGCGCCCCTGGTGGACCGGAGAGTCCATCCTGAGTCACGGAGGGTGAGGCGGTCCTTGAGGTATACAGGTCCAAGACCGTACAGGGCCTTATAGATCAAAGTCAACACCTTGAACCTGGAACCTTCCTTTCTCCTGAACATGTTCTGTTAGTGCTTGAGGGCAGGGGCTGAATCTGTGGGCCAGATTCATGAACTGGGAAGAAGCCAAATAAAAACTAGCCAGGGATGCGCAGATCCTGCACGCCAGGAGAAGCCTCCTCACTCCCCCTTTTAGAAAAGGTGAGCACAGGAAGACCCTGACAGCAGGGAAGGAGCAGTGGAGAATCAGCAGCCAGGACTTGTAGGAGTAACTATTAGTGCAGCCGGGAGGTGAGTCAGTCTGGGAAGTCGGGCTATGGCTGATTGCCATCCAAAAAGCTACACTCTTCTGCCCGCCTCCCTCCTAAAGGTCATCAGAGCGGTGCCCCACCAATGCCATCCCTATGGCACCATTCCAATGAGCTTTATGGAGATCCAGAAATATGAATGCATAATCTGGAAATCCATAAAATTCGAGATGGATCTATAATTAATAAGAATCCATATATCAGTATGAATTCCCATCCCTAGCAACCAGCAACATTCTACACCAGTTTCCATTATTGAGTAATTTCAAGATTTAACTCCATGCAGAGTACATCATGGTATTCTTGTTTTAAAGTGACAAAAAGACTTACATGTGGATTAAAAAGGCCCTGCTGTACGTCTAAATCAAAATGCTATGAGAAAGTCACCTACTAGTAAAAAATTGTCTGTGTCAACTGAAGTCTTTAAATGCTGTCATGTAGCAGACCTTTTGTCTCACCTGGACTGACTCAGTCCAGCAAGACTCCACTATTCTGCTGCCGCAGTCAGGAAGCCCCATCAGAAGCAGCCGCACGGGACCCCTGCTGACATCGGGTGTTTTCAGACGTGACGATATCATAGTGAACCACACTGAATACCTAGCTGTGGTCACTGTGCCCTGCACGTCTGTTCGGCGGCCGCCAGATGTTCGCCACACTACCCACATGGGGTAAATTTCAACCACGCTTCCCGGGTTACCGGCGCAAAAATCAGCTGAAGCGTGGTGAAAGTGATTCCAGGTGGGCATAAAAAAAGAGTAACGTCTGGTCGGCTATCACAGCCCGGAATCCCCGGCGGGATTCCGGGCCGTGGTGAACTCGGCCAGATGCTGTGGCGGCATTGGCCTCGCCACCCGCCCATCTCCCCAGAGGACGGGCGGCGAGGCAGCGTGGAGGGGGCGGGGCCGTGCGGCCGCACGTTGTGCCGCGCGGCCCCGCCCCCTCCCTGATTCCCCTCCGGGATCCCCGGCACGTCTCTTTGCCATGCCTGGGTGATCCCGGTGGGGAATCTCTGGGTTGTTTTCGGGACGGGGCGAAGCCGCCCCGTCACATCTGAAAACACCCATCATCACTCTGTGGCACCAGGAGAGTCAGTTGTGGTGTCTCCACAGCAATGGGGGCAGAGACCACAGGGAAAAGCCCATGGGAGGTGAAACAAGGGGTGGACGAACTGAACCAGAGTCCCGACCATTCCCCCAGTGGGAAAAACCCTGGAACACTCTAACTGCTCTGCCTGGGGGTTTGCAGACCAGTGTCTGGGTCTGCAACCCTACTGTACAACCTGACCAGTTGTAAACTGAGGGAAACACAGCATTCTGGAACAGGCCCTTCCGGTCAGGGACTGCATCCCGGATCTTCCAGGTAGCCTATTTCTGACTAGAGAGACAAGGGAAGGTTGGAGGCCTTCTGGCAGAGGGGCCTGGGGTGATTGTTCCCAGAGTTTCTGTGCCTAGATTAGATGCCCTCCCAGGACAAGCCTAGAGGGATCCTCGCCCTTTGGCAAGGATCACATCTTTGAAGAAACGAATACTTGTTATAAGACCAAGAGCATGATTCCAAAATTAAAGTTGAAATTAAAAATTCCATTCTAGCTGCTGGTATTGAATCATTGTCATCTTTGAGTCACTCTTTTTGGCATGAGAAGACTCAGTCAACAGTGTATCCTGCTGGAATGTTTGGTGCAATTGCTTGAGCAATTTTTGAGGGGTTTTTGGCAGGGGGATGGGGTAGCACAAGCAAAGAGTATACTGGGAAATCAACTATCAGCATGGTCACATGATTTTTCAGCAGTTTGAGAGATTTTAACACACTTCAGTACAAACAAACCTTGTTGACTAACATATTAGCCAACCTAATCCTCCTTAAGAACTAAACCAGAGCTGATTTTAAAAGCAAAAAACAAAACAAAACTGTCTTCTTAAATAAAGCCCTTTATTTACTGTCAGTAGTAGGTTGTCAAAACAGAGGTGTGCTGTCCCACTTAGATCTCCCAGAAGCATTAGTTCCAGCTCCAACACCAATCTTCATTCTGCTTGCTGTATGTGCTAGTCCTCGTTTTATAGGTAGAAAACACCTATTGATCGTGCTGAAACAGATAACAAAAAAATTATCCTTGAGTAATATCCAGTATATCAGTTAGTTTGGCGATTATTCAGTAACTAACCAGATATCATGGTGGTTAGCCACCAAACTGGATTGCCAGATATTACTGTATTACCATTTCCCAAATTACCATTTACTGCATTGCCATTTACCACATTACTGTATTGCCGTATTAACACATGAACAAATCTTGCCTTTACTACTCTAAAACCAGGTCCGAGGGAGAAAGTATATATATAAAAAAGAGTGATAAACAGTAATACAGTAAATGGTAATTTGCCATATCACGATAAATCAGTAATCCAGTTAACTGAATTAACTGCCAAATGCTAACTGGGATACCATTCAGTATTTAGCCAGATACTGGATATCTGCAGATATTCATTTCATCTCTACCTTTTCCCAGAATCCTTATCTCTGTGGACACCAGTCAGAGACTCACTGATACTTCAGTCCAAGAGCTTCCCTGTGCCCCTGCCTATGTTCTTAATATGCCCTTTTGAAGTATTTCTCAACACAATCCACATAAATAAGTCGCCAACCTCAGTATGTTTATCTATCTTTCTCTGTTCCATTCCTAAACTTTCCCACATAAATTATCCAATCTGGACATGCACTAGAGGACCTTACACTTAAGGGTCATTGAGGTTTTATTAAGATGTTACAAATAAAATATTGTCATGAGTAATATATCCAAGGGGGGCAAAGGTAAGGCTAGTGCTGGAATTTTAACTGATGTTTCTGATTTTCAGTTTTAATTTTTAAAAAAAAAAAAATCTTAACTTTTCATCAACATGGCTTCTGAAGAAGGAATATTGCATTTAGTGCAGATTGTCTATGCTCTATATTTCTTTCTTAACTACATTGTTTCCACCACTTACATAGACCAACACAGCAACCATGCATTCTCTAATAATTTATTAATAGATAAGCCTGATTGTCAAGGGTATAGATAGTAACAATTAGTTTTTCTCCATATAAAATAACATTTGTAAATTTAAAAGTACAGAAAATCCTTTGTTCACTGTTGAATGGCTTAATTGTCATTAACACAGATTGGTGTTGATACTCAGATGCATTACACTGCGTGAACACATTTACACCAGTGCAAAGTAAGTGTAAAATGCTACCTGGTCAGAACAGTAGTATTTTACAGCTATTTTAAATGGGAGAGGAGGGGGGATTAGCACACAAGGTGCAGGGCTGTGAAGAATTGGGCCTGATGTATGTAATGTATGAACGGTTTAATATAATTTAATTTATTACTACTGTGTTAAAATGTTTACTAAAGATAAACAAAACCATGAGAAGCTGGAACTGTTTAGCTCTTAAACTGATTAACAAGAAATCAATTAACAAAAAATCAAGCCTTGTGAATGTTGGCTACATAAATGGTACACAAATGATGAATAGGATGGGTAAGGCTGATTTATGAATTCATGCAGATAGTGGTCTATGAGTGAAAACAAACATTCACCTTAACTCCGCTTTTTCACCACTTTAACATTTCTTATTCATGTTGCAGATCTGCTAAGGATGTCAATACAACCCTGCAACATGCATAAGAAATGTTAAAGCGGTGTTAAAGTGGAGTTATGTCCATGTCTGGTTTCACCCTACATAAACAGAGGAAGTTAATTAAAGGCATATTCTTGAGGAAAAAATTGATGTAGAATCATATATCCTGATTAGGGATAGTTCTAATGGCTGGCTTTCTATCCAGGCTTTTATCTCTGATGCCTGTGTTTAGACAAGTGAAAACATTTTCAGGTTTGTGTGAGTTGCTATCTTTCAAGAGTGTTTGTTTTTCATGAAGAAATGCTTGAATCTTTTATCTTCAGTGAAGCTCCTAGGAGTGTACTTCTGATTAACTTTGAAAGAATTCCATGGCTCTGGGCATGGAGGAGCCACCGTCAAAAATAGCAATTAACTTCTTTTCCCTTCTTAAACTTGTGGGCACTTCTCCTTCTATCCACATTCAGTCCTAAGGAGGCCTAATCAGGAAAATGGGCTCCTCTTTTAAACAAATAATATCAGTTTCAAAATCACATTTCCAGTTCTATCTGAAAGATTTTATTCCTACAAAAATTACAACTAGTAATAAGATTACTATAAGTAAATTAGTGACAACAATTTTTTCACCCCGCTTTCAGGGTGTTTGCTTTTGGTTTGCTAACCAAAATTGTGCATATAATCAACTTCCTCTACTTAGTTTTTTTTCTTACTTAAACCGTTTGGAGACAAAGAGTGTCTTCCAATGGACAGCACCCATGCCTCTACTCCATGTCACCCCTCGGCGGGCGGGCTATCCATTTAAAGCTGGCCCACCAGATGTGCAGGCAGAGCAGATGTGTAGCAGGCTGTGCCTGCTCTGAGGCAGCCCCACTAGCAGTGCACCAAAACATCCAGGAACACAACCAACGGAACAGGCAGCCCAAACCTGGGGCATTGGCTGGAGGCGGGCTGCTGTCCATCTGCTTTGCAAATGGCTGCTGCAGCTCTGCTATTGGCCAGGGCTTGCCACGGGCTATACCATAGAGTTTTGCGCAGCAGCCTAAAGCATTGGGTGATCTGCCCACAACTCTATGGTGTAGGGGAGGGAGGTGCTGCGTGGGCAAACTGTGAGCCATGGCAACCGCCATGTCGTTCAAACCCAACCCAGGTGGGGCTAGATGCAGGCAGATGCAGGGGTGTACCTCCAGACCTGCTCCAGGGAGGAGTACCCCTGCATCCATGTGAAAACACCCCAAGTGTTTCAGGTGACATGTGATGTTTTACTGTTCTTCTCAGTAAGATGTATATTGAATGTCCAAGACAGAACAGTAGTTCTATATATGGGATTTACTTAATTGCTAGTATGTCTTCGGGGGGACCTGTTATTCTCTGGTTGCCTTATATGTTGTGTGTTTGTATTTGTTTCTTTTACAATGGCCGATGGCTATGTAATAAACTTATTATTGTTATTATTAATTGTCTGAGAAAGGGCCTTATGAGATTTAAAAGTTTGCATGCTCTCACCAACAGAATAATATCCAATAAAAGTTATCTTCCCCATCTCTTACTTTAGGACTAACACAGTAACCACGCTCTCTAGATGAATCCTTTGTAAACATTAGGAAGGATTATGGAGAAAATGGTTGTAATTTTAATAGATGTTTTAAAATTTCCAGGACATTCTATAATGTGTGTGCTCCTGTCGCACACCCATCTCCACCCACGGAGCCTTTCGAAAAAACAGAGGAGGCTCCGTGGGTGGAGGTGGGTGGAGAAGGGTGTGCGCCCATGGAAAAGGCCACACACCCACCGCAGCTCCCCCCATCCCCCTCCACTGCTGCCTGTGGAAAAAAGACTTTGGGGAGTGGAGGGGAGGGGGGAGAGGGAAAGGGTGTTGAATAATGTGGTAGGCACCTGGGAAAGCCAGTGGAACGGTTGGAATGGCAAGGAGGACAAGGATCAGGTGCAACAGCAAAAAAACTAGGTGAAATGTCTGAAGGAATTACATGACTATGGCTTGCAGGCAGGGCTAGTGGGGTAGATGGGGCGGGGCTAAATATATGTCCCTCCCAACACTTGTCTGCCCTTTCCCGATACCATATGCCTTCCCTTATCCTTCCCTTCTCCCCAGCCTTGTCTATAAATAGACATCACTCACTTGTTTGCATTGTCCTCCAAAACCAGTCCCCCAACAATGCCCGTCGCCTTACCGGCTCTCCCCGAAGGCGAGCAGCTCGGCGGTGGCGGTTGTTGTCCCCCCCCCTGCCTTTTGCTGAAAGAAGGCACGAGGTAGGGGCGGGGCGCACGGCAGGCAGAAAAGCTCTCACGAGAGCGGAGCTCGCGGCCGCCATCTTGTGCCTGGGGGCGATTCAGGCATTCGCGCCCAGGCACCGACGAGAAAGCACCCTCCCACCCACCCTCGAATACTGTGGGTTTCACTGGTTGCCGAATTTGAGTTCGGAGCCGGGAAGGAATTTTTGACATCCAGATAATTGGCTAAAATTCTGGTGTTTTTTCGCCTTCCTCACAGTGTTGATNGCAGGGGTCCTGCGAGTTAGAGAGTTAGGGGTAGGGATAGCTGCTGCCAGGTCATCTCCTTAAGAGATGGGGTACACCCGAATGCTAGAGCTTGCCGGCCAGCATCGAGGTGGACCCAGGAAAGGGGTGTTGGGCCGGTGGAAGGGCCCCAGGACAGGGGCGGTCCAGGGTCATCGCAGGCCCACCTCAATTCCTTCCTTGGGTCACGAGGAAATGGCCTCCTGATCCGGCCGGGGGCGGCCCGACAGGTGTGGCATTGCAGCAGCTATAGTTAACATTGTTGCGGTACTGAGGGACATCAGACCGCTTTTAGTTACTCTACCAAGTTATAAGTTAGAGTTAGGTTTGGCAGGACCAGGAGGGGCATAGCCCCCTCCCCCCCGACGAGGCTAATAAAGTTTGGTGCGGCCTTATTTCATCCACAAAATGGTGTCACGTGTCTTCTTTCAGGGTGGGGGGACAATTGACTTCCCCATCCCTATGGAAATATTTATCAAACTGCCCACACTTTTGTCTGTGTGTACAGATCCCACATTCCTCAACCCATATACAGTCTCCCAGTACGCAGCTGTCCTATTCTCCCAAACCCAAATGAAAAGATATAGGTAAAAGACAGTCAAGGAGGCACCCTCTTCTCTGTGGAGTCTCAGTGTTGCACTCAACCTGCGGAGGAAGAGGATTGGGGATGAAAGACCAAGGCAAAGTGTGAGTGCATGGAGCCTAAGTTGTAAGTGAGGATAATATGTGAAACTGTAAAACATTTTATTGCTTACATGACCTAGAGTTCCTAGTGGGATGTAGGAGTTCAGAAGACAGTGCAGTGTGTCTAGGGAGTTCCTAGTGGGGTCATGGGGGACAGGCTTGGGGGGAAATTGCAGAGGATGGGGATGCAGATGGGAGGACTAGGAGCTGGGGAGGTTGTGGGGTATGGGGGTGCATGTGGGAGGGCTAGAAGTTGGGGGACAGTGCATGGAATGGGGGTTTGGTCAGGCCAGCTAGGAGCTGGGGGTGACATTACGGGGGATGGGGGTGCAAGTAGGAGAGTTAAGAGGCAGGATATCTAAGTGGGATATGGGACTGGGCAAGGGCTAGGCGCTCGGGGATACAGTGCGGGAATGAGGGATTGGCTGGACTCAGTGCTTGCATAGCAGGGCTGGGTTGGGCCCAACGTGTGGCTTGGAAAGGGGGTTTTACTGGGGGAGGGAGAATTTGGGGGGGTTTCCCATGACCCTCCCACCGTGGCTCCGTCCTCGACTGGTTCTCCTCCTACCTTTCTGATCGCTCCTTCAATGTGTCTATTGCCAACTCCACCTCCTCCTTCCCCTCTCGGTTGTTGTTCCCCAAGGCTCTGTCCTTGGCCCCCTCCTCTTCTCTATCTACACCCCATCCCTAGGCAAACTCATTGCCTCCCATAGCTTCCAATATCACCTCTAAGCTGATGACACTCAACTCTATCTCTCTACACCCTCTCTCTCCACATCTGTTCAAGCTCGCCTCACCAGCTCACTCTCTGATATCTCTACCTGGATGTCTCAACATCAACTCAAACTCAACATGGTTAAAACTGAACTCCTTATCCCCCTGCCCCCATCCTTCCTCTCCCTTCTCCCTGTCAATCTTTATCGACGGGGTCACCATCCTTCCCGTCCCCCAAGCCCGTAGCTTAGGCTTCATCTTTGACTCATCCTTTTCTTTTAAACCCTACATCTACTCTATTGCCAAATCCTGTCACTTCTCCCTCCATAACATTGCTAAGATTCACTCTCTTCTCTCCGTCTCCTCTGCCAAAACCCTTGTTCATGCCCTGGTCATTTATTTATTTATTTTATTTATTTCTTGGCATTTCTATGCCGCCCCCTCATGCCCACGGCATCTCAGGGTGGCTAACAATACAATAAAACAATAAAATACATTAAAAACCGACATCAATTTTAAAATAATTTTAAAAACCCCAACCCTAACCCTCCCCTCCAATTCCCCCAAATTCCCCACCCCAC
>QEPC01012741.1:894407-927164 GCA_003113815.1 Sphenodon punctatus
CCCCACCCCACCAATCTCCCCTATTTACCCCTCCCTCCCCCCCTTCCCTCAATCTTTCACCTTGATTACTGTAACCTCCTTCTCACTGGCCCCTCGCTCTCAACTTTCTCCCCTTATCTTTGTCCAAAACTCTGCTGCCAGGGTCATTCACCTTGCCCGTTGCTTCGACCATGTGCAGCCCCTCCTCCCCTCTCTTCAATGACTTCCCCTTCCTGAAAGAATCCTGCACAAGCTCCTAGTCTGCACTTATAAAGCTCTTCACAATCTTGTTCCCCTCTACCTCTCTGTACTAATTTCCCTCTGTACTCCAGTCCGTGAACTCCTCGTCTCCTCTGTCCCCTCTCTCACCCTCCCACGCCTCCCCTGTTGCCCTAAAAGCCTTAATCCCTTCTCCCTATCTGCCCCCCATGTCTGGAACTCCCTTTCTGCCCACATCCGCCTTGCCCCCTTCACATCCCTCCTCAAGACCCACCTCTTCCGCTCTGCCTTCCCTGACTCCTCGCTCCCCTCTCCTAACTCCTGCTGATACCTACCATCCAGTATGATCTGTTACCTGAGGTCTTTGTACTCATATCCTCACCACATGGACTAGCCAGCCATCAATTTCAACGTAACCAAGCCAAGCACGTGAACCTGAGACCTTGCACCTTCGTGAATGTTACACTCCTTGTCTCTCCCTCTGTTCCCCTTCCTTCATCTCCCCCCACCTCTCTGTCTCAGATTGTAAGCTCTAGGGCAGGGACTTTGTCTATTCCATTGCCTTGTAAAGCACCAGGTACATTGCTTATGCTATATAAATGCTTGATAATAATAATAGTAATAATAAAATCGAGATGGTCACAAATCACCAGGACCAGATAGTATTCACCCTAGAGTTCTGAAGGAACTAAAGGAGTTCTGAAGGAACTCAAATATGAAATTGCAGACCTACTTTTAGTAATTTGTAACCTATTGCTAAAATCTGCCACTCTACCTGAGGACTAGAGGGTGGCAAATGTAACCCCAATATTTAAAAAGGGATCCAGAGGTGATCCTGGAAACTACAGACTAGTAAGCTTGATGTCTGTGCTGGGCAAAATGGTGGAAACTATCATTAAGAACAGAATCGCTGGGCATGTTGCTCTGTGGGTGGGTGTGGGTGGAGATGCGTGTTGGCCGGGAGCAAACACACACCAACACCCACCGAAAGTGGCGTTTACACAGATGCCCCCACACATCTTCACCCAGGGAAATGCTACCCACCCACCGGCCAACACCCATCTCCACCCAGAGGAACTGGGTGGAGGCATCAGGGCCCATGGTGATTGGATGCAGTGGTGCCCTGCAACATGTATAATAAAATGTAACACCCATTTTATGGGTGTTAGAGCGTCTGTGTAAAAAGGGCCTTAGAGATGAGAAGACTGAGAAGAGACATGATAGAAGTTTATAAAATCTTGAGTGGTGTGGAGTGAGTAGATAGGGAACGGTTATTTACCCTTTCAAATAGTACTAGAACTAGGTGACCTCCATGAATCTAGCTGCCAGCAGATTTAAAACAAATAAAAGGAAGTACTTTTTCCACTCAACACATAATTGACTTATGGAATTTGTTGCCAGAGGACGTTGTCAAGGCCAGTAGTATAGCTGGATTTAAAAAAAGACTGGATAAGTTCTTGGAGAGTAGGTCCTAGGGGTGGGAAGTTCGGTACATCCAGTATCCGATACTGCTGGTATTTTGCTGTACCTGCAGTATCGGATTACTCTGGTATTTGGGGGTACCGGTACTGGATCCCTGTGCCGGATTTTTTTACATTGCGGCCATTCAAATGAATGGCCGCAATGTAAAAAAAGAAACAAAAAAACCCAAACACTTTCCCTCCCTAGTCCAGGCTGCGTGGGTGGAAGGGGGGACACCTCCCACCCACCCTGCCCAGCCTGGATTTAAAAAAAAATATTTTTCCCCGAAGTTCCTGCTAGTGCGGGCTCCAGGCAGCCGCCGGTGACCCAGAGACCGCACCAGCAGGTAGGTACTGTGGTACTAGGGTGATCCCTGGGGTGGGGGTGGTTTAACACCCCCCACCCCAGGGATCACCCTACCTCCCCACCCAGGGATCGCCTACCTTTGGCGCTCCGGGCGGCAGAGGCGGAGGCAGCGGCGACAGCACGGCGGTCCGGTGGCTTCAGCGCTGGCTGGTGGCTTCAGTGCTTACTAGGCCTTCCAGGGAACTTCAGGGTTTCCCCAAAAGGCCTAGAAAGCGCTGAAGCCACCAACCAGTGCTGAAGCTGCCGGACCGCCGCCTCTGCCGCTGCCACCGCTGCCCGGAGCATCAATGGTAGGCGATCCCTGGGTGGGGAGGTAGGTTGATCCCTGGGGTGGGGGGGTGTTAAACCCCCCCCACACCCCAGGGATCACCTTAGTACCTGCTGGTGCAGACGCCGGCCTGGAGCCCACACTAGTAGGGACTTAGGGTAAAAAAATAAATAAATAAATCCAGGCTGGGCAGGGTGAGTGGGGAGTGCCCCCCCTTCCACCCGCACAGCCTGGGAGGGGGAGAGGTTTTTTTTGGTTTTTTTCCCCATTGATTTCAATGGGGACAGTTCCCCATTGAAATCAATGCAATAAATCCGGTACCGGTAAACCGGTTTTAATCCGGTAATCCATTTTTTTGTAAACCGGTAACCGGTAAAACCAGTAACCAGTTTTTTGCCTGATGTCCCACCCCTAGTAGGTCCATTAATGGCTACTTACGGGATGAACTTCTTACTGTGGGAGCTGGGAGTGAACAATAGGGAATGGATTGCCTATTATGACTGTTGGTTCTTCTGCCATGCAATCGAGATTGGCCACTGTCAGAGGACAGGATGCTCAGCTTCATGGACCATTGGTCTGACTCAGTATGGCACTATTTATGTTCTTATGTTCTTAAATGAAGCAAAAGCCCTGCTCCTCAGGCTACTATCTTTCAACTTCTCTATCTCCTCTATTTTAAGTCTGATTTCTCTGATATTTGGGCACATTAATCCTCTCTCCCAAATGATCCTCCACACAAACATTAACAACAATAGTACAAATTATATCCATTTTATAAGGAACAGAATGTTCAGGCTTTATAATGGGGCGTGCAACACACCTTAAATGTACAGGCATGCCCATACCTGTATAATAAAGAGCAACTAAAGTGTTGTAGTCAGCACGGTCAGAAGTGCCCTGAAAATATTTTTTGTAAGAATTTCCTTGATTGTGATCAATTTTCATTTTCTGGCCACATTACATAATCCTCTAACCACTTACTAGAAGTCAGTGGGATTAGGATTACTTCAGATTAAGTGCTATCAGAATTTCAGCCAAAGTCTATATGAAATTCATTCATATTAAGATGAATACATTCTAGGAATTTCTTTCTGTAGTCACCTAGGAGGGCCACAAGATGGCACCATTAAACTGTAGTGTTACAGCAGCCCTTCAAAATCATGTTTAAAAGAGCACATTTCCCTATGTTACTGAAGTAATTTATGTGGTTTGTGATGCTTAGTTTCTGTATTTTTCGCAACATGGAAAATGAAAATCGATTTACCCTGATTCACTTTTTTATAGGAACACAGGAGCTGCCACATAGAACTCAATGGTTCCTCCAGTCCAGTATCATGTGGTTCAACACCGATCAAAGTCAAATGGAAAGTCATGAAAAAACTTGTGCATAGGGGACGTTTCTCCCTAACCCCAAACAGCTGGTAGTTGGTTAATGCCCTAAAATGTGGGGATTTGTACTTTGAATACAGTTTTCTCTTGTGTAAAGCAACTGCAGATGTTTTCTTTACCAAAATAAATGACTCCCCATATCTGGAGCACCATCTCATTCAGAGGGTAATTTTAGACATGACGGGCCCAGAGGCCCGCCATGTTCAATCACAGACCAGGATCCATTTCAGATCCCGGTCAGGAATCAGTCCAGCCGTCCAACAAAGATGCCAGCCTGATTCCAGAGGGGGATCGGGGAGGGGGCGGGGCTGCGTGGCACGACATGTGGCTGCACAGCCCCGCCTCTCCGCACTCCCCCGGCCGGCCACCCGCCCTCTGGGAGATGGGCAGGCGCAGCAGCCAATCCAGCCGCTGCACCCGATCCCATCCCGTGGTCAGGACCATGATCCACCCAGGCTGAAGGTAACAGGCGTCACCTTTGGCCCGTCCCAGATCGTGGCCAACCTGATCACGGTTGGGGCCCGATCCCACCACGATTCTGGACCTCCGGGCAGCTGGAGGTCCAGAATTGTGGTCAATTTGATTCCCACCGGAGGTTCACCGTGGTGAACCTCTGGCGGGAATCAAACAGATGTTACGGGGATCACGGCCACCACAGGGAATTCACTGTGGTTGACTGTGATCTCGTAACATCTGAAATTACCCAGTCTTACTCTGCTCAGTTGGAGAGTATTTTTCTAGGAAACAGAATCCCATGAAGGGGGGACCATTCTAGATGAGATAGGGGATTGTAGGTAGATGATGTAATTAATGTACAAAGCTGACCAAATTACTATTTAAATTCAGTTTCAAATTGCATGCTTAAGTGGTGAAGATGCAATATCTATTGAAACCAGTCTTTTTCTACCTGCTGAGTTTCATTTCATTATAAAAATAATGGCTTCATCTTTCCTTTATATGCCACCTTGCACTAATTCTACTGAGCAACATAAAAATCTTATGGAGGGGCACATCATTGCTCTCAAATTGCTGATCTTTGGTTCCTGATGGAATTGCCAACATCAGCCATTCTGAATTAGCATATTGACAGGGAAAATAAATGAAGTAATTGGTTTAAAGGCTTTGCAAAGATACGTATGTGTGTGTTTGCTTTTTCATCTTTCATGTAATGCTGACAGTAGAACCCGTCCTATGGTTTCTACTCAGGGAAACTTTCCATTGACGTGAATGGGAGTTTTACCTGGGGAGAAGTGTGCAGGATCAGGCAGTGCGTTTGTACAAGTCACATGCTAGAGTTTCCAGCAAACATTCCAGAAAGTAGAAGAAATATTCAAACACAATGTGATCTTTCTATATTAAGATCAATATTGTATTGGTTTAGGAATAGGCTCTAGTGTGGTATCTTCTTTTATTGGACCAATTACAGTTGGTGGATGTATGCAAGCTTTTGGACCTCACAGGATCCCACATCTGCCTAAAGAAGGACCCAGTGAGGACCCTGAGAGGTATGAAAGCTTGCATACCTCCGCCAACTGTAGTTGGTTCAGTAAAAGTACTGGCACAGTACTACTTTGTCTCTATTGCCTATTAGGGATGTGCACCAGGATCCCATGTCGTTTTTCCTTATTGTTATCATTTTTGTTGTTGAAAAATGTCATTTTTGTTATCGTTATTGACGACAATGTCATTTTCATTATTATTGTCGTTATCATTATTGTTATTGGTATAGTTATCGTTAACATTATCGGTATCGATACCTGTGCACAAATGAAATTCTCATGATACCATTAATCATACCAAAAGATTTCACGATACCGGTAACGATACGTGATAGGCTGATATTTGATAGGCTGTGCTGTTTCTAGTGTGGTGTGTGGTTGACTGACTGTGTGTGGCTACTGGCTAGTGTGTGTCCTAGGGTCTTGTGTGTGTTGTGCTGTGTGATGGCAGGCAGGAAGGCACAGATGAAGAAGGTGAGGGTGGAGGTGAAGGTGAAGGAGGTCGAGGAGGCTGGACCATCCAGTGAGGCAGCGGAGGTGGGCACTGAGCTCCTCTTCCAAAGAAGAGGGCAGCAAAAGTGCCACTGCCAGTGCCAGGTTTGTAAAAATTATTTATTTATTGTTCCATAGAACTTTGATGAGGGATGGTAGAAGTTATAATACCATCCTGTAGAGCGAGCTGGCAGGCATACAGGTGGGTGGGTGGATGGATTGGCAGCAGTCAGGCATGAGCAGCAGCAGCACCCCAAGACACTGGAGGGTCTCAACCTGCAGACAACACCCCCAGGTGGAGGATGTGGGTGGGAGACAGGGAAAGAAGCAAGGAGGCAGCAACACCCCACCCATCCAGTTGGAGTGGGAGAATGGAGTATTGGGCTGGGAGGAAGGACTGGAGGCATCACATGATGCCTATTATGTGGGGCTTCCCTTGATATTGGTTTGGAGGCTGCAGCTGGTTCAGAATGCGGCGGCCCGTCTCCTTACGGCGTTGGGTCACCATGAGCACATTACACCAGTGCTCCGTTCTCTTCACTGGCTGCCTATAGCATACCGAGCCAAGTTCAAGGTGCTAGTATTGGTATACAAAGTCCTATACAGTCTCGGCCCCTCTTATCTCGGGAACCGCCTCACCTTCCGTGACTCAGGACGGACCCTCTGATCCACTGGGGGTGTCTATCTGGAGGTCCCCCGTGTAAGGCGAGGGGCCACCATGGATAGGGCGTTCTCGGTGGTCTGGCCACGGTTGTGGAACTCCCTTCTGAAGGAAGCCTGCCTGGCCCCGGGTCTGCTCGCTTTTCGGAAGGCATGCAAGGCTTGGCTGTTCGCCCAGGCCTTTGGAGGGGAGGGAGGGGTAAAATGGGGGAGATTGGTGGGGTGGGGAATTTGGGGAATTAGAGGGTAGGGTTGGGTTTTTAAAAATTATTTTAAAAGTGATGTTGGTTTCAGTGTATTTTATTGTTTTATCGTATTGTTAGTCGCCCCGAGTTGCCATGGGCATGAGGGGGTGGCATAGAAATGCCACGAAATAAATAAAATAAATAAAAATAAAAATAAATAGTATTATATAGGTGCTATGTGTTCTTGCTTCAGAAAGGAGAATCATCTTCAGATGATAATAGCCAAGAAGACAGGCCAAAAAAGAGCAGGGCAAAAAGGTCTGTTGTCTGGGACCATTTCTATCCCCCAAAAGGAGACTACGCTCGATGCAAGGTAAGCCAGGGGACAGGATCAACAGGGAATGGATTGCCAGAGATTGGCCACTGGACAGCCACTTGTGGAGAGTGAGAGGAGACAGGATGCTGGCAGAGCTTGATAGACCATTGGTCTGACCCAATATGGTACTTCTTATGTTCCTATCTTATGGTGTCACCACCACCAGCAGACAGTGAGGAAGGCACCATCACCGTTCTTCCCCCTCCAGGTCTCCTATTGACTCTGCTGAGTCCCCAAACCCTGAGGCAGCAAAGCAAGCTGAGGAGGCGGTCTCCCCTGCATTGAGGGACTTGCGCTGCTCCCTCAGGGCACAGAGGCAGCAGATGGAGGAGGAATTCTCTGCTGTCTTGAGGAAGACAGAGAACTCCATCATCACCCACCACCAGGGACCAGAAGAAATGAAACACCAGTCACAGGCAGTTGCAAAGTATGTGACTACTGAAAAGGAATCTTTGGAGTCCTTCTGCAAGGCAAGGCAATGGTGGGGTGGAAGGACATGTTGGAGGGGGCCCCTGAAGTGGCGAGGAGGCATGGGGAAGAGGTCCCCGATGTCCCATCTCTTGTATGCGGTAGACGGTCCTCCCAATCACCTCCCCATGTTCCAGAGGTGAATGTGGAAGAAGACTAAATTTTGTAAATAGTTATTTCTCTTTGTTATATTGTTTTGTGTTATCATAGTTAAAATTGTTTGTTTAATAAACGTTTTTGTTATATTTTACCAGCTGATTTTGATTTGTTTCTGTGTGTATGCACCAGAGAGAGAGAGAGAGAGAGGCTCTCTGGCAGTGGGTAGCATGTGGCGGTGGGTGGCATTGGAGGAGACATGATAGTGTCTCAACTTGCAGACAGCGCCCCAGGAAGGCAGGATTTGCGTGTGTGTTATTTCATGGTCTGCCAGAGAGAGAGGGGCTTTTTCAGCGGCAGCAGCAGCAGCAGCGGGTGGCAGTGGAGGAGCAGGCTTGTGGGCAAGCAGGTCACTGCCTTGTAAACAAGGTTCTTTGCTTCTCACCATGTCGCCCTCCCTTCCATCCTCCACATGGAATTGTCTTATATCCCTAGAAAGGGTTTAATGGAACTGTCACTCTGAAGGGGAGAGTGCTTCTTAGCCTGGAGAGGCGCTCAAGGCCATCAGGCGGTCTATTATGAGCATGCCACAGAGAGAGAGAGAGAGAGAGAGATATGGAGGGGGGGCTCTCTGGCAGCAGGCGGCGGCAGGTGGCATCAGAGGACAAGGCAGTCAGGCAGGTGGCAGCTTGGCAGGAGCATCAGCATCAGCATCAGCAGGGCGTGTTTCTGTGGGGGGGTGCCACAGAGAGAGAGAGAGAGAGAGAGAGAGAGAGAGAGAGAGACTCTCTCTGGCAGCAGGCAGTGGTGGGTGGCATCGGAGGAGCAGGCAGTCAGGCAGGTGGCAGCTTGGAAGGAGCGGCATCAGAGAGAATTAGTGCATGATTGGGCACACTTCAATCATTGCGATAGGTGGTGGTGCAGGGAGACACACAGGCACATATTTTTCAGTCTCATTCTGGTAGGTTTGCTGATGGATGTGGGCATTGAGCATGAACTCAAATGAGCTCTTTCTCTGGTTCTGGCAGGTGACAACTTGAGCAGGATGCACCTCTCTCTCTTTCTCCCCACCCTCACCCCCCTCTCTCTGTCTCTCATTCTAGCAACGAGAATCTGTCTCACGCTCTTGCGTTCTAGCAGTGGGGAGCCTCTCTCTCTCTCTCTCTCGTTCTATCAGCAGGGAGCCTTTCTGTCTCTCTCTCTCTCGTTCTAGCAGTGGGGAGCCTCTCTGTCTGTCTCTCTCTCTCGTTCTAGCAGTGGGGAGCCTCTCTGTCTCTCTCTCTCGTTCTAGCAGTGGGGAGCCTCTCTGTCTCTCTCTCTCTCATTCTAGCAGCAGGGAGCCTCTCTGTCTCTCTTGTTCTAACATCAGGGAGCCTCTCTGTCTCTCTCTCTGGTCATGTACAATGGATGACAGCATAGGGGAGAGCATGTCTCCCCCACTCTCTTGTTCTATTAGCGGGGAGCACCCCCCCTCTCTTGCTCTCTCAATCACTCTTCCAAGTGTGCCCCTGCCCTTACTATGAGTCCATGGCCAGGTCAGGGAAACTTAGCAGCGGCAGGTTGACCTTCAGGAACAGGACCTGCTCAACCAACTCAGTGCCCAGCTTCAAACGATGGGGACTCACGATGTCCCCCACCACTGAAAACACCCGTTCGCTGGGCACGCTGGTTGATGGGCAGGACACTAATTCCTGTGCCACCCTGGTCAGGAGCTGCCATATTTCCCCCTTTTCTGCCCAGCAGAGAAAGGGATCGCTGCTGGGATCCACCACCGGCTCCTCAAGGTATTTTGCCACTGCCCACTCAGCAGTATCAAGCTCCTGCTTCCTCTGCCTGCTACTGCTGCCAACCTCCTCCCCAATTGCCTTTGCAAATGCTGCCTGCTCTTGGGTGGTCCACTTGGAGCAGGTGATGGCAGACGAACTGCTTCTGCTGCTGATCCTGGGGGTGCTCTGCATCTCCACCCTCCTGCTGCTGCTTTGCCCCTCCTGGCTGCCCTGCTGCTGCCACTGTATGACCCTCTTGACTGCCCGCACCCTCTCCACCAGAGCATGCTTCCTCAGGGTGAAGTCTGCCATGCAAGCTGCCATGCTCACCTTCACCCTGGGGTCCAGCATGGTGGAGAGTACATAAACCTCCTTGTATATAAGGAGCAATCCTCTCAGTCCCTCCTTCAACTTTTGTACCAGGGCCACCACCTTTGGTACAAGCTACCACTCCTCCCCCCCTCACCCCCCCATGCCTGGGTCCCTCAGGAAGCCTTCCATCCTCCTGATGAGACTTTGGACCAGGGGGGTTACCTGGCTCAGAGTGGCCGTTGCCGCACTCATGCTCTCCGTCACGTCCTTAAAAGGCTTATGGACATGCACGGCCTGGGCCATCATTGTCCACTCCTCCCACCCTAGTGGCCTTTCCACCCCAATCTCCCCCTCTGAGGCTATCTCGTGCAGGACTCGCCTCTGCTCCACCAGACACTCCATCATACTATAGGTGGAGTTCCACCTGGTGCTCACATCCTGCACGAGGCAGTGCTCCTGCGCTCCCCAGCTCCACATGCTTCTCCCTCAAGAGGTGACCACCCTTCAAGCTCTTGTTAAATTATCCTATAATCTTCCTGCCCTTCTCGATTAACAGGATAAGGGGGCTGCTGCTGCACTCTGCTGCCTTCTCCTCCAGACCCCGTGCATCCCTCACCACCAGGTGAAGGGTGCAGCTAGTGCAGGGGATGTGCTGGAACTCACCTTCCAGTACTGCCATCTTCATGTTCCCAGCATTATCAGTTACCACGAACCCCCTGCTGAATGGGGCTTCCTCCCTTAGCTACCCCTCCACCATGGTGTCCAAGGCTCCCCTTATGTTGACAGCAGTGTGACTCTCATCAAAGACCTGGACATGAAGTAGGACCCACCTGTACCCTTCCACCTTGCCCCTGATGTCTGCTGCTCCTCCGCCTGCCACCTGCAGCTGCCACTAGTGAGCCATCAGGGCCAGGTAGGCATATTATGCATTTTGGCTGCTCCAAATGTCTGTTATAAAATGCACAACTGCCCCACCTGCCCTGGCCAATTGCTCCCTCATCCGCTCCCTGGCTGCCTGGTAGAGGGAGGGCACCACCTGCCTGCTGAAGGGAGGGAAGCTGGTAATGGGGTGCCAACAGTGCCAGCAGCCGGCGTAATCCCTGATCCTCCACAATGCTAAATGGCTGGTCATCCAGGGCAATCATCTCCCCCATCCACCTGGTGAGCTTGATTGCCGCTGGATGATGCACTCCGCCACGCCACAACTACCCAAAGCCCAGATCCTCCATTGTGGCCGCTGCCTGCTGCTGCTGCTGCTGCCAGGGGTTTGAGATGGCACCTACTGCTGTTCCTCCTTCCCCTTGCCATGTGCAGAGGAGGAATATCTACTGCTGCTTATGCTTGCTGCGGCAGCAAACCCACTCCTGTCAACAGTAAGTAAGTAAGTAAGTAAGTAAGTAAAAGTTTATTGTCAGCCAAACAGGCCATTACAATATTAACACAAATTTAGCACACAATTTGGTATATATAAACATATCATATACAGTCAACTCCCTGGCTTAATTAAGCCCCTGCTAGACCAAAAATAAAATAAAATAAAACAACCACACCCCCTTACTAACTCTCAGAGCTTTAACAGTCTTAACAGATACCTTAAGCGGGAATCAAAGCATTCTGTTTCCAACAGTAAATACGCCCACACAAGGCAGCAGTCGCTCTAGAAGTTGGCGAATCTCTCTCTTCCAAGAGCCATTTAAATACAAACTCAGTTTGCCATCCCTCATGGTATCTGCTCAAGAGAGGTCCCAAGTAGACACTCCGCCAATTTTCATATGCCCCACAATGTAATATTATGTGGTCTCTTGTCTCTGGGGTTGCCTCACTGCAATTCGGGCATACCCTCTGTTCTTTGGGGATACCATGATACCTGCCCGACACATAGGCTGAGGGGAATACGTTGCAGCGCATTAGTAGGAACGCCCTTCTGGGGGGTCCCTCTGGCCACTGGATTAAATAATCAGTGGGAGAGGAGGAGGCGGACACACGCTGATAGCCTGGGGCAATCCTCTGAGAGGCCAATGCACTGCTTTCCATTTGGAGGGTTTGGTCCAAAATTCTCTGTTTTATCAGAGATGCAACCCCCTTATACCCCAGCGGTTCAGAGAGTCCCTCGGGACACCTAATTTGGCGAGCTCCAGCTCCACAGCCCGGTACCAGCTGTTCTCAGTGTTCAGGAGAGAGGACAAAAGTTAATTAGAGGCCCGTGGGAAGATTCTAATCTTTAGCCAGAAATTGAACATAGCTATAAGTGCAAATGTTTTAATGGGCCTCAGAGCCACCTCCACCCTCATAACTGCCTGGGGGACACAGGGCAGTAGGCCCAGAATGGCACGTATAAAGTAGTTTGGGACACCCTCCAATTTGTCCAAAACTTTTAAACCCCATACTGCAACTGCATATAACAGATAAGGAATCACTTTTGCACTAAAAAGTTTGAAAGCCAGCCCCACCAATTTACCTCCCTGCGCGTAATAAAAGCTTACGATAGAGGATGTGATTTTCTGGGCCTGCTTCTTAACAACCTCAAAATGCACCATCCAAGTCCCTGTAGCTGAAAAAATTACACCAAGGTATCTGAATGACCTGACCTGTTCAATTGAGGCTCCATCCATCTGCCATCTATGATTTTTGGGGCTGCGGCCTATCACCAAGTCTTGGAGAAGTTAATATCTACATTTTTCTGTTTGCAGTACATAACAAACCTTTGCATGCTTCGGCGTAGGCCGATTGATGTCAGAGAGAGCAGGGCTGTGTCATCAGCGTACAGCAGAATTGGTAATCTCCGTGACCCTATTTTAGGAGCATGCAATTCGCCCTCCTTCATAAATGGAATTAGGTCATTAATATATAGATTGAATAGAGTTGGGGCCAAGATACAACCCTGTTGTACCCCTCTTTTCACAGGGATTTCATCAGAATAAAATTGGTTAGGGGCAGGCCGGACCTGGAGTGTATTCCCCTGGTGTAATTTAATAATCAGGTAGAGCAAGCGGCCATCGATAGAAGACCTACCAAGTTTAAGCCATAATCTTTCCCTATCAATGGTATCAAAGGCCGCTTTGAGATCAACAAAACAGCAGTCAAGTCCAGACTTGGAATGGGACAAAGCATAAGTTGTTATTACTTGATGTAAAACGTAGACATGGTCCACAGTGGATTGTCCGGATCTAAAACCTGCCTGTTCAGGGAAAATAATATTATTTTCCTCTAGCCATGACTGTAATTTTACCAAGAGGTATCTGGCATACAGTTTTCCTACTACGGAAAGAAGGCTGATGGGCCTATAATTCGCAGGGTCTTCGGGGTCTCCCTTTTTAAAAATAAGGACCATCAGGCTCTTAAGCCAAGATTTTGGGATAGTACCCTCTGAAATAATTGCGGTGAATAGAGAGGCCAACAGAGGGGCCAACCACTCAGCCTCCTGTTTCAACAGTTCTGGGGAAACAAAATCAAGCCCAGGGGCTTTACCTGACTTAATCTGGCCTATACATTTCAGAATTTCTTCAGGCGCAACTGGGTGCCAGTCCCTGAAGTTATAAATAGACCTTAACTCAACAGGAGATACAAGAGTCGAATTAATAGGTCTAGCAAACAATTTCCCAAAATATTCTTGCCACTTGGGCCAAGGAAGTGGTCTCTGTTGCGAGTTAGAGTGAACCCGGCTGGACTGAGCAATGAGAGACCAAAACTGGCAAGAGTTCTTTGCTATAGCTGCAAGTTGCAGCTGCTGCCAGAGAGATCTTTGAAAATTCAATCTCTTGGAGGCAATCAATTGCCTATAGGGCCTTCTGAGGTATATCATCTTTGCCCTATCATCTGAAGAGGGAAAGCTACACATCCGCCTAACTGCCTTTCTAAGTATAATCCTAGCCCCCTGGCACTCTCTGTCAAACCAGCCTGCCTTTGGGGGAGTTTGCAAGCCAGATCTTTTAACGGCTAACAAGGAGATAAATGCCTCAGTCAAATTCTCATAAGTCTTAATAGATTCAAGGTTCAGAGTATTAATTTTGTCACATAAGTCCAAAATAGGTTGTTGTTGAATAAATAATGTGAATGATTCCCTCAACTCCGGAGACCATTTTACTCGGGCTAAATAAGAATGAGACCTACCAAAACGGGTATCCGAGGACACCCCAGAATTATCACTCATTATGGGCAAAACACAGTGATAGAACAAGAGGAAAATGTTTGGTCTCCTCCACTGGAGTCATTTTAAGGTTCATTACATTGAAAAGTAGATTAGGGGCGATAAAGAAATAGTCTATCACACTCGAACCCAAACAAGAATGATGCATAAAGTGTCCCTGAGAGTCTCCTGGAAGCAACCCGTTTAGGATTATTAGATCTAACTCTGCCAAAAGTTGGAGCAATCGAGGGGCATGAGAATCCCTCATCCGATCCATGGAAGCACGAGCATTATTAAATAGAGGAGGTAAGAACTCATTTGCATCATCGTCAACAGAGGCTTCACAGGGAGTCCCTATCCGAGTGTTCAAATCGCCACTCACTATAAGCCCCACACCTGGAAACCTGGAGCATGCTTCCTGGAGCAGTTTGGTAATCAAGGCCCATATATTCTCTGAATAATACAGAGATCCAGAGGGTGGAATATACACAACCACAATCAATAGCTCCCAGTGCCGATTTATGGAACAGTACCATAGTGAGAAATATGATTTTATTGAACTCAAGAGAGTAGGCTTAAAATACAAGGAGTGTCTTATCAAAAGTGCTAAACCCCCACTAGGTCTGCCCCTCTCTTAGAGGGCATGAGCATCCAAACAATAAACATCAAATCCTATATAGGAAAACTCAGCCTTCGCCCAGGTTTCTTGGAGTAGCATGATGTCACTATCCGCAGCTATTGTCGCAAAATCTGGATTGAGCACGTGCTGCTTCCAACCTGAGATATTCCAACTAGTGATCTTAAGACAATTCGACTGAGGCTGTCTCAGTCAGTAAGAGCTAAATGTATTCAAATTGCTATTGGAGGTGGGAATATCCAGGGGGTCCTCCCAATCCCTACTCTTCCCTGCCTGGGGTTGAATGACTGCCAAAGAATGCTGGCCTTGATTTTCTGAAATTTAGCTCTGGGTCTTTGATCTAGGAGGAGTCCAAGTCTGAGCATTCGATATAACTGTTTCTCCTGATATCTCAGAAAGAATTGGGCTACAATGTACCAGAGCCATACTCCTCTCTGCTTCTACTGAAGCAGTAGGAGGTAGTAGTACAGGAATAGAAGGATGTTTAAATCCCTCTCCCTCCAGTTGGTCTAAGATCCGAGCAGTGCGAGCTCTCAAAGAGAAGCCCGACGCCGCTACGTCTGGCTTGGAGGGGCCTGGGGCCAATGAATGGTTTGAGTCAGAATAAGCCCCTGGCCTAGGAGAGCTATAATGTAAGCAAGAATTGGTTACACACAATTGTTGCTGTAAAGCAATCATCTGAGATAAAAGGGCGTTCTGAGTAGAGACCTTAGGATTTTGAGTTTTAGTAGAAGGGTTCTTTTTAGTAAAAACAGGAGACAGACCAGAGGATCCTTGCTGCTGGTCAGTTTCCATATCTATACTTATCAGTTCCCTAGAGTTACCTAGGGCAAAACAAGATTTTCCCCTATGCTCCCCAGAATTTTCTAAAGGGCCCAGTATCAAAGAACGTCTGGAGGGAAAAATCTCCTCAGTCAGGTGCATACAAGGATCCTTCCTTAGCTGCACAGTCTCTAGTTCAGGGGGCAAATGGCCTTCTTGGTGGACTTTAGCCACAAAAACATTTTTAGACGTAAATTTTCAGCCTGTTGGAATATAGCAGACACTATTGATTGCTTATTAAATAAGACATTAATTACCCATCTATCTTTACATATGTGGAGATGTTCCATAGAAATAATGTCCCTTCTTGTTACCACTATCCCCAATAATAAACGTAAATGCTCTGCAACATCAAGATCTATGTTCCTGGAAGGTAAATGCCCCGAGGACAGAGGGAGAATAGTAAACACCACATTCAACGGAAGTGGTTTGAAAGACCTGAGATTAACTACTCCTTCTCTAAAAGAGGAAATCCTTCTGTCGTGGCAAAACTGAGAATCCTGTGGTGGGGGAGGTCCCTCACCCAAAGGTTTACAGGCTACGGCAGGCGATTTAGTAACAGTCACCTGGGCTCCACACGGTACTGTTGATTGAACTAAAGACTTTAGCATCCTAATTTCTGATTGCACAGTATTAAGTTGCTGAAACAAATAATAGACCATCTTAGCAGTTAAAGAAACATGCTGTGCCAAACATTCAGAAGGTATCGATCCACTTTCCTGCGGGGCCGGGCAATGAATAGATGCCTGGGATACACCCTCAGCAGGAAGTTCAAAATTAAAACACGGCTGAAGAGACAAATTATGAAGATCCCCGGAGGAAAAATCCGCCAAAGGGGTAAGCAAACCCATTCCTGGGCCATTATATATTTCGGTCGAGCGAAGCAAAGAGGTACTTTTAGGGACCTCAAAAAAACTATCTATTTTCCTCTGTTTGGGATCTCGAGCAGGGGGAGTAGAAACCACTACTACCTCAGCTCTTGGGTATTTTAGGACTGACATAATTCACCTCCTACTTGGAACACCAGGGTAATCTAAGCATGCCAAAACTACTATAAGAGCAGAGACAGGGTACACACAACCTAGCGACAATCTCACAGTCCCCAGTCCACCCCAGACCCGAGTCTGAGGCCGCGCGCACAAGGGTGCGCCCTTGCACGCGCAGCCCTTAGGCGCGGCGCACCTCTGCGGCGCAGCTGCAGGCTGCCGAACTTAAATAGGTCCCAATTCGACAGCTTGTTCCTCACATCACCAATCAGCTGTCCATCACGAGAGGCAGATGGAAGAAAATCACCCAGGCGGGATTGTAGATGTAATAGAAGCAATCCCACGCTGCGAGTAACCAAAGTTCAAGCTCCACAATAGTTCCAACAAGGGCAAGGGCAAGTCACTCTTAGGTCCTCCGCTTAACCCCGACTCTGTTCTCCCAATAATGCGAGCCTCGCACGCCATGAGCACACTCCTGTCAACAGTTTCAGATGTCTCTTGCAGCAGCAAAGTCCTGTGCCATGTCCACAGGTGGGAATTCATGCCATTATTACTTAAATTCCTCCTCTTATTCCCATGGCACGCTACCTTCCCACAATGAAGGCAGGCCACCCAGCTGCTGTCACCTGAGGCAGGCCCTCTGGGGCACCCTGAACCCCTCGTGCCGCCACTGGGGGCTGCTGCCTTTGTCCCCAATGTGGCCACAGGTGGCTCATCATCAACAGGCATCTCCTCCACCTCTTCCTCGCTCTCCTCATTGCTGCCCAGCTCCATGACACTCCATGACACCACCCATGCTGAAGCTGCTTCTGCTACCACCTTGCAGCATGGGAGGAGAGGATGCCCTGCTGCTACTTGTTGAAGCATGTGATGAGAATAAGAAGCCTGGACTAGGGCTGTAGCGGAATATCGCAGCGGTAGCTATTTCCGGCGGAAACAGTGTTTCCACAATTAGTGGAACGGCATGGCAGAGGCTTTCATTCCGCGGTTTCATTCCGTGGTTCCGCGGTTCTGCTTATTTAATTCCGCAACTTAGTGGAATCGTGGAAACATGACATTTTTGCTATTTCCGCAATTCTGCCAGTGCCA
Organism: Sphenodon punctatus; assembly: GCA_003113815.1. Classification (NCBI taxonomy): domain Eukaryota; kingdom Metazoa; phylum Chordata; class Lepidosauria; order Sphenodontia; family Sphenodontidae; genus Sphenodon; species Sphenodon punctatus. The sequence continues at coordinate 911,604 of QEPC01012741.1, forward strand.
AAAAATAGCGGAATAGCAGTTTTCCGTGATTTCCGCAATTTTTCTGCAATTTTTCCGCAATTCCGCGATTTGCAGAATTCCGGCGGAATTAGCGGAATATCCGCAGAAAAGTCACAGTGTGGCGCGGGCAGTTCCGAAATGGTGGAACGGAATCGCGGCGCGGTAAAAGCTGCTGCCTGGACTGCTGCTGCCAAGGTGGGGAAGGATGCCCTCAAATACATCCTCCCTGAACTCCTCCAAATCCTGGGGGGGTGGGGAGGGGCAGAGGGAAAAGCCTGCCCAGGAGAGGTGGGTGCTTCAGGAGGGTGGGGGGTGTAGTGCTGATGCTGCACACACACCACTTGCCCTTGACTCCCTCCTCCAGTGCCACTGCTACTAGTGGAAGGCTGGGGCTCCCTGCCTTCCACAGATGCCACTCCCAAGATCTCTGCTGCTGCATGTTCCCTAGATAAGACCTGTCACCTTGAGGTGAAAAAATCAGGGGGGCTGGGAGCCAGGGCTCCTGGGTTCTCGGGGAGGGGAGTGGGGACTAGTGGGTTAGAGCAGGGAGGGTGCTGGAAGCCAGGGCTCCGGGGTTCTCTGGGTGGGGAGTGGGGGTTAGAGCAGGGGAATGGGTGGGTGGGAGCCAGGACTCCTGGGTTCTCTGGGAGAGGAGTGGGGGCTAGTGGGTTAGAGCAGGAGCTTGGGGGGCCAGGACTCCTGGGTTCTCTGGGAGGGGAGTGGGGGCTAGTGGGTTAGAGCAGGGAGGGTGCTGGAAGCCAGGGCTCCGGGGTTCTCTGGGTGGGGAGTGGGGGTTAGAGCAGGGGAATGGGTGGGTGGGAGCCAGGACTCCTGGGTTCTCTGGGAGAGGAGTGGGGGCTAGTGGGTTAGAGCAGGAGCTTGGGGGGCTGGGAGCCAGGACTCCTGGGTTCACTGGGAGGGGAGTGGGGGCTAGTGGGTTAGATGTCACTGCAAGTCATGCGATTTCAGCTGTGTTCAAAATGTTGGAAATGTGATGTTTGTGATAAAATTGAGGTTTTGAAATTGTAAGATGTAACTGTTAGTCTGGTGATCTGCCTCCTTTTAAACCTGGCAGAGGAAGTAAATATAACCTGCCTAACTGAAATTGCTGGATTAATTAATGTAATGTCCATCCAGTGTTAACCCTGGGAACTCCTTGCTGCTGGCTGGGTTATGCCCTGGCTCCACCTACCGTATCCCTGGCTTCGCCTACCATAACCATGGCTCCGCCCCTAGGCCCACCGTACTTGGCGTACCTGCCAGAGGAGTTTTGAAAGCTTTGGGGAGTATCTAGCCAAGCACAGCATTGAGGACCAATGGCCCATCCCTTCCGATTATGTTAAGTTTTTTTCAGCAGAGCTTCATCAAAGGGGGTTGGCAGGACTATTAAGAACAGACTGGCTGCTATAACATTTTTCAGCAAAGCTAATGGATTCATTGATCCATGCGCAGATTTCAGGTTAAAAAGGGTCTGGGAAGGTTGGGCAAGGGGGGGCAGTCGTAGGCCCGACAAGCATCTGACAGTTTCCATAAACCTCCTAGTATAGATCTCTGAGATACTGCAGGTAGTGTGCTCTGGGAGCTACAAGGTCCTGTTGTTCAGGGCAGCCTTTGCCACGGCCTTTTTTGCAGCCCTGCGCATAAGCGAGCTGGTAGCTTCCTCTAAGCTTGACTCTTCAGGGTGCGGTTTAGATGTGGCGGATGTAAGATTGGAATGGGGAGTGGTTAGAATTTTAGTTTGCCAGTCCAAAACGGATCAGCTTGGGAGAGGGCAATCTTTGTCACTGGCAGCAGCACCAGTCACATCTATCTGTCCAGTGGCAACCCTTGCAGCATTTTTGGCCATGAGGCCAGGCAGACCTGGCCCTTTGTTTTCCTGACTAAGTTCCCATTTATGGCCATCTTCCAAAGATGCCTGTGCAGATTAGGTCTCGAGCCCATGGCATTCAGCTTGCATTCTTTCCGCATAGGGGCTGCCTCCACTGCATTGGGGCGGTGGAGGTCCAATGCATACCGAACATACATTAGACCTCTGAAGGGGGGTGTCGGGTCTGTTCCCTCGTGTAGCACCCCCTCTGTTTCACTTCTTCACTAGCTTTTTGTATCTTCGGCAGGCTATGGGAGACCGATCGAGGTCTGGATATGCGGCCATAGTATTGTTCGGTGGGCAGGCACACAGATGGCTTCTTCCAGCCCGGGCCAGCATCTCGGGCTTTACCCAAGGGCACGTTTGACCTGGATTGGGATTGGTGACATGCATTGGAACAGATTGCTGAGCGTCCTGATGAGGACGGCATCTGGTAGCCCCTCCCCTCCAGATGTTCTGATCATTCACCTTGGAGAGAATGACCTCGGCCTAGAGCCCGCTTTCCAACTCACAGGCCGCATTCATGCCACCTTGTCCCTGCTTCACACCATTTGGCCCAGCACATCCGTTGGGTGGTCTGACATGCTCGAGTGCAGAATCTGGCGTTATGCCTCACACCCAGGAAAGATCGAGAGAGCAAAGAGGATGGTCAATAGGGCAGTATGGAGGGCAGTGAGCAGCATTGGTGGGTTTATGATCCATCATGGGCAGATTTCCTCCCGAGACCCAGGCCTCTTTTTGGAAGATGGGGTCCACTTGTCAAAGGAGGGCAACTGAATCTGGTTGGCTGATGTGGTGGAAGGTCTGAAGCAGCGCCTGGGGCATACCTGTGTGGGGTAAAGGAGCCTAGAGGAACTCTGTACCCCCTATTTGTGGCGGATAACAGCTCAGGGACCACACTAGGGGCAGAACTCCTTAAGAGTAGGAGCTGCATGGCACCCCCGATTTGCCCAACTTGAGGGTGGTAAGGCCTGGGGAGGGCAGCGGTGAACCCCCAACTCCAGGCTATGTACAGCTGGGTTGGGGTAACACTGCTGCCCCTCCTTTCCATGGGAACGGAAGGCTGGTCACCCGGGTGGGGGCGCTGTGGGGGTTGCCCGGTCCCCACTTCTGGTCTAAGTGTGGTCCTGCTGTTATGTCCTCGTCTGGGTGTCTGTTTACTGGTGTTTACTGTTGTTTTAATAAAGTTGTGGCCAACGCCCATTAAAAGTATACATGTGTCTGCCTGGTTCCTTTGGGTTGTACGCACACAAATAAGGACCAATGGCTCATTTTAATGCTGAATACAAAAGGATTAAAAATATCATAAAAATCTAATGAACATAAGTAAGTGGCTGCATATGCATTTTAGCATATGAATGCAATTGTTCTTATAGGAAATGATAAGGTTTTGGCGCCTTTTTGCTCCCACAGAAAGCATTAATGTCAAACAAAAAGTAGTTTGCAAGAAATTATCTCTCTCTAGAATCTCACAAATGGTAGCGCTTATATACTTATTAGGGCTGTACCAGTACGTCCAGGTACTAGGGTCAATTTCTGAAGTTCCGCGTAATGGGCACGGGTACTCGGTGGTCCTTTGGAGCTGTTTCCAAAGTTCCAGAATTCAGAAATGGAATTCCAGACCTCTGAAATCTTTGGAACTTTGGAACGTGGAAACTCAGAACTTCTGAACTATTCGGCGCCAACTATTTGGTACCTCAGCTGGCAGAACAGTAGAAGTTACACTTTACAATTAGGCTCTGCTGTGCCATGCGGCAGCCATAGCCTTGCTAAAAAAGAAAGAAGACAAGACAACACACACAACCCCGCAAAACAGTGTGCAACTGCGTGGAGAAATAAATCCCACCAAAAGCCAGCCAGCCCAGCAGACAAAATTATAACACCCACAACAAAGAAACCAGACACACATACACCCTCAGGGGCACCCTCTTGGCATGGCATTGGTATGTGGCACTGGTAACTTGAACAGACCAGGCATGGGGAAGTGGAGCCAGGCAGAGCGATCCCTCTGGCCTCATGGTGCCAAGTGCCAACAAATCAGCAGGCAGTAGTAATGTGGCACCCAATTTTATTTTATTTTTTTTAAAGCATGACATGGTAAAGGTAAATGTATCCCACATCCCCCAGCACTGACTCTATGGACAGGACAGGCCAAACCATGCCATGCCATGCCAGGCTGGGGCCAGGCCAGGCCACGCACCCCATCTCCCGCCCCAGCCGATGACTTGCAGATCCAGCACTGTAGCACACAGCCAAATTCACCAAAGAGAATGGGAAATGGCTGCAGCCACTTTTATTTTGCCCTGCCAGCCAATCTAAATGTGCCATCCGGCTTGGCCAGTCAATCAAAACTTGCCATCTGGTTTACAATCACTCAACTGTCCCCTCCTATACCCCCCTTCTACCAAATATGGCACTAAGTTTCATTTCCAGAAGCAGCTCAACTGTCCAGCCACATGCTCAGTGGCTTCTGAAGTTTTCTGAAGTTTTCCAAGGAAAACTTTTCTGAAGTTTTCCATGGCCTTGGTCCTCGGAACTTCAGACTTTCAGAACCAAGTACCGGAAATTCCAAAGTTTTCCAAAGACCGAGTTTTAGCTCTAATACTTATACAATGCTAAGCCACTGAATTAAATAGCTGAACAATTAAATATGATATTATCAGTGCTATTTTTATATGTATCCACACACCAATAAGTGTTAATTAATAAAATGAACGTTACATTTGCATTAACTTTAGTAATGAATAAGAAGCATATATCTTAATTCAAAGGAGCTGTTGCTACGTTTCTCTGAATCCTCTGCTGAACAAAGTGAAGAAATGCAATTCTCACCAATATGATAATTTTTTTTAAAGTCCCTTGTTTTCTTATGCTTTAGGAATAGGGTACAACATCTCCCCCTAGTGTGAGAAATATGATAGTGAATAACTAACTCGATAGAGAGCCCAGATTTATGGGGTCAAAGTTGTTCAGATGATACAACCACTTCTGCTATGAGAGTATACAAGGTTTTGGGCCACATAGAGCCTTTCCTCAGGCAAGTAAAAAGTCAGAACAAAAAAATGGATTATATGGGTATGGAGAAAAGTCAATAGCATTTCAAACATTTACGTACAATAGAGGGGGAAATAATAATTAAATGATTAAAAAATAACTTCTGAACTTATTCAACATAGTCAAGACCAAGGCAGACTATAAAGAATTACAGAAGGCTCTTACACAACTAGGGCCCTTTTCAAATGGACTGGCGGTGCAGCGGGGATGGGTGGAGGCTGCAGTGGGTGTGCAGCATGTGGGTGGCCCGTTACATGGATGCCCGCCCACCCACCTCCACGCACGGAGGCACCTCCTTTTTCTCCAATGCCTGCATGCATGGGGGATCAGTGGAGGTGGGTGGAGCACAGGAGTGCGCACACACCCCCACCCACACCAGCTGTCAGACGGATGCCCACCCAGTTACCCACATGGACGAGGGGAGGAGGCGTCTTGTGTGAAAAGGACCTAAGTGACTGGACAGTAAAATGGCAGACAATGTTGACAAGTGCAGAGTCATACAGATTGGAAAAAACCCAATACACAATGCTGGGCTCTAAATTAGGTGTTACCACTCAGGAAAAGGATAATGGAGGCATTATTAACAGTTCATTGAAAACTTCAGCTCAATGTGTAGAAGAGTCAAAAAGGCAAACAGAATGTTAGGAATTATTGGGGAAAGGATAGAGAATAAAAATGGAAAATATTATAATGCCACTATATCAATCTGTGGAATGGACCACGGCTAGAGTGTCATGTGCAGTTCTGATTGCCCCATCTCAAAAAACAATATAGTAAAAATGGAAAAGGTTCAGAGAAAAACAACAAAAATGATCAAAGACATAAAAAGGGTTCTGTATGAGGAGGTTAGGGCTCTTCAGTTTGGAGAAGAGATAACTGAGAAGGGATATTAATATAACAGAAGTTTACAAAATCCTGAATGGTGTGGAAGAAGTAGTAAATAGTGATCGGTTATTTACCCTCTCTAACAGTACTAGAACTAAGAGACACTCCATAAAACTAATTGACAGCACATTTAAAGCTAACGGAAGAAAGCACTGTTTTACTCAATTTACACTAAATTTGTGGAACTTGTTGCCAGAAGTTGTTGTGAAGGCCAGTATCATAACTGGGTTTAAAAAAGGATTGGATAATTTCTTAGAGGATAGGTCAATAGATGGCTATTAGTCAAGTTGTTTGGGGCATGTTGGGAATAGATAGTCCATTTTAACAATTGGTCTGACCCAGTATAGCAATACTTAGTTCTTATGTTCTAAACTACTTTGTCTCCATCTCCTACAATTGGGACCTACATGGTAACCACACTTTTTCTAGACTGCAGTGTAAGATTTCATAAAATGGTAAGATCCTGTGACCAAGTTTTCACCTTTCATACTATGAGATTACATGCATGTTTCAAAATTCAGTAGAATGGAAACAGATTGTGAATTCTGTATTTTAAAATGTCATCCACATTTTTGGATAGTATTCCAAACATTCCAATGAATATTTGCACCAAAGAGAATATTTGCATATTATTTAACAATTCTGTTTTTCTAGGGGATGGGGTGTTGGTCATTTTTCTTCAGATATTCAGTTATCTGAAATGAAATGAATAAAAATATTGAACAATCAAAATACCCTGCAAAAAGATACAAATATCTGAGCAAAGCAGGCGCTAAAGTGTTTCATACCCACTTTATTAGACTTGAATGAAAGTAGATGAATTCAAAGAATATAGTATTTGCCACATATATTCACTTCAGCTCTAAAATTCAGTCACAGGGCCAAAGTCAGACCGATGTAAGCTGGTGCAACATGACTGACTTTGAAACAATCACACTAGTTTATACGAGGTCTGAACTGAGACATTGAAAAACAATACATCTGCTACCCTAGGTATCAGAATCTTAAATGTCTTAATACAAATATAGGGTCTGCCAAGCTATCCCAATAATTAACATGCTAGTGTTCTTGGTTCATAGGAAGACTACATATTGAATTGAATTTACATATTAGTCTTCTACAGCTGGAAATATGGGTTCCAATTGGGAATCATTAATTTAGGGCTTCCACTGTACTTCTGTGATGGAGAAATGGATTAAATCTGCATCCTCATATTCAAGACCAGTGTGGGTGGTGCATCCCACAGAATGGACCAAGGGGCCTTTGCAGTGATGCGGAACAGCTGGTGTACATGTCCACTCCAGCCACACCTCATTCCATCTTCCTTCTTTCTTCTTCTGGCCCACATCTGTTCTGTTACATCCATTCTGGAATGGCCCTCTCACTGATGTGGAGTCAGCACAAAGACAGACTGTAACAGGAATCTACTCTGATAGGGAGTTTTATTGTACCAGCTTTGCTTCAGGTCAGCAGTGAATCAGATTCTAGATATTTATTTTCCACAAGAAATTTGTGGTCCCTGGTTCAAATTTGTGGTCCCATTGTGGGATTAGAAGTAGGAATGCTGTAGTAAGGATGAAGGTGGCATGGTAGGATAATATCAGGATCCATGCAAAGAGAGTTTTGAGACCATGGGTACTCACAGATGTGACGGTGCCACCGTCATCCTGTCCAGGGGTGAAGAGGGCTACCCCCCAGTCGTGGCAGCTCCGGCATTCCTGCTGCCTGCCCCGGCTGGGGAGGAAGGGCATGGAGCACTGTGCAGCCGGCTGGCTTCATTCCTGAGCTGCGGCCTGTGTCTCTCTCCCCCACCATGACAGGCAGTCATGGCTCCTTGCCATGGCCACACACACCCCCACGCCGGGACAAGTTGGAGCCCGGAAAACATGCTCCCACCCAGTTTGCCCACTCTTGCCTAGCTGGGCCGTGGCTGTGGGTCCACTTTGTTCCGAGCCCATATTTCTGGCTCAGCCACCACCCCAGGCTAGGTTTGTTCTGGGCTCATATCTGGCGGGCCTGGAACAAATGTTCAGGTATCATGCTGGCCCAATCAGGCCAAGTGGAGTGAACCGTGCCAGCGTGATGTCTGTTAACACTCTTGTCTATGACCTTTGTAACCAGTAGTACTTTTCTGGTCTTCAATCACTCTAAGGGATAACTTCTACAAGATGCCGAGCTTGAATTTAGAAGAATTCCTTGCAGAAATGCTCAGCATCTTGCAGGTCAAGCATTTTGAAATTTGCCTGCCAACTTTGAATCAGTCTACCAAGACTGAACAAGTTAAATTTAAGTTCCAGAGCAGTGGTTTCAAGCTGAAAAATGACAAGAGGAGCTAATGGCCACAATCCCAAACCGCACACACAGATCCGCGTGGTTTGTGTGTGCCACAGTGTCCCTGTAACAGGGGGGTGGGTGGTTGCGCATACACATGCATAGCACATACCACACAAGGGTTTTGGGATCAGCCCTAATGTCTTTTAATAATGATGGTGGAGTCAAATTATGTGAAAATAACTGCCAGTGCCTACAATTGTACAAGGGTTCAGACCTTGCACATTTTTATAGCAAGCAACATACACATTAAACCTTCAGTACAACGCATAGCTCACTGCCAATAGCTTCCCTCCGATAGACTGCTATGTATGTTCTTTTTCTTTTGAGCTGTATTAGTACTGGGCAGCACACTCTAGATAACTGAGACACTGTAAAATAAAGAGAGCACACAGCAAACAAGGACACGTCTATATTTCTGTTACTAACCAGTATGTTTATTTTTATGATCCTTATTTATTCTTTAAATTTCTCTCAGTCAAAATCAATCATTTTGAAATCATTATTTTCACTTTTAGTGTCTCAGTACTGCAAATGTGTATTTGTCTAAAATGTTCAATTTATGGAAAAATTCCTACAGGTCTGGGGCCTTTGTAAAACCCTGGGCTAAATCCTATCACTCTGCATGTTGATATAAGTAAGTGTCAGGTCCTGCCATGGTTACCTGTGGGGGCAGGAGCGGGGCTTAAGGAATATGTCAATGAGAATCTCTGTAAAGGTTTCATTAGACCCTCTACCTCTCCCATGGGAGCCCCTATGTTTTTTGTACCAAAGAAGGATGGGGGGCTCCAACCTTGTATTGACTATAGAGGGCTTAACGCCATTACCGTAAAGAACTGCTACCCTTTACCTTTAATTCCTGAGTTACTCAATCGCCTACAAGGATCTTCCATTTGCACCAAATTAGATCTGCGTGGTGCATACAACCTTCTTCGCATTTGCGAAGGGAATGAATGGAAAACAGCTTTCCAGACCAGATACGGACATTTTGAGTATTTAGTGATGTCGTTTGGCCTAGCCAATGTTCCAGCCATGTTCCAACATTTAATTAACTGCATATTTAGGGATATTTTAGACCAATACGTAGTAGCCTACCTTGATGACATTCTCATATACTCTGTTAACCAAGAAGAGCACATCAAGCATGTACGCACAGTTCTACTAAGATTGCGGCATCATCATTTATATTGGAAAATAGAGAAATGTGCCTTTCACCAGCAAACAGTACACTTTTGGGGGTTTATCGTCACACCCCAGGGCATCAGCATGGACCCCAATAAGATTCAGGCAATTCTAGATTGGCCACCTCCACAAGCGGTAAAACTCTTGCAACGTTTTCTTGGGAGCACGAATAACTTAGGCAATATATTCCTAACTACGCGGATCTCACGGCACCCCTGACGTTTTTATTTAAAAGGGGGCAAATATACAATTGGACCATACAAAAACAAAGAGCCTTTGAGTTCTTAAAGAAAACCTTTACCCAAGCCCCCATCCTTCAACATCCTGATTTCGATAAACTCTTTATGGTCGAAATCGATGCCTCTAATGTGGCCATAGGGGCAGTACTCTTGCAACCCATAGAGGGGTCACTCAACAACCTCCCGTGTGCCTTCTATTCCAGGCAGTTAACAAAAGCTGAAGGAAATTATACCATTCTGGACAGAGAACTACTAGCTATTAAGGCAGCTTTCGAAACCTGGAGGCACTATCTGAAAGGGGCACAACAGCCCGTGGCGGTCATTACAAACCACAAGAATCTTACATATCTCCAAACCACCCATATAATTAATGCCTGTCATGCACGATGGGCTCTCTTTTTTGCCTGGTTCTCCTTTCAGATCCAGTACAGACCAGAATGCCAGAATCTACTAGCAGATGCCTTATCCAGGTACAATAAAACTGCTGAACCCCCTGCAGACCTAGGCGAAACCTTTTGCAGACCCTTGTCTTACATGCTATCCCATTTTCAAAAATTCACTGCTAAAGACCCTACCTTAAAAAATATACCCAACATTGACATGCTCTCTAGGTTGTATAAAAAGAAGGGTCAAATTGTGGTACCTTATGAGGCCCATAAACACATATTATGGACACACCAGGACGCCCTGTTAGCCGGTCATCCAGGGCAGCGCCGTACCTTAGCATTGCTCCTTAGACATTTTTTGTGGCCTTCGATTAGAAAAGATACACAGGCTTACGTTCAAGGTTGTAAAACATGTACTTGAACTAAGGTCCCAGGGCTACTGCAACTAGCCCCAGCACCTCAAGGGCCATGACAATGAGTGAATATGGATTTTATTGTAGAACTTCCTCCGTTCCAAGGGTACACAACTATTCTTGTAGTGGTGGACCAATTTACCAAGATGGGTTATTTCATTCCCTGCAAGGGCTTACCTACAGCCCAGAAAACAACAATTCTTCTGTTACAACATGTTATAACTACATGGATTACCACAAACTATTATCTCTGATCGTGGATAAAAGTTCATATCTCGATTTTGGTGTGCCTTGTTTTTGAACTTAGGGGTTAAATTGTCCCCCACTACCATGTACCATCCACAAGCCAACGGCCAGGTTGAGAGTGTCAATCAGTCCCTCGAACAATATTTATGATGTTACGTTGACTACCTACAAGACGATTGTGTGTCACACCTGCCTATGGCAGAATTTGCATACAATAATTTTCCTAATGCATTCATAGGATCATCTCCCTTTTTTGTTACATATGGTTTCCATCCTCGTCTCTGTTTTCCTGAACTATCTACTGTTAATGTTCCTGCTGCAGGTGCAATGATGCAAAGAATCTAGCAAGCACATACGCACGCCATGACGATGTTACGCAACGCACGTCAACATTACAAACAGTATGCTGATCATACTCGGCAGGCTGCCCCTCAATTCCAACCTGGTGATCTGGTTTGGATTAATCGTCATCACTACCCGTCACTACGTCCTTCTGGCAAGTTGGACAGTAAGTACATGGGGCCGTTCCCCATTTTACAGTAGCTCAATCCTGTAACTTACAAGATCCAGCTTCCTCCGCAGGTACACATACACCCTGTCTTTCACGTGTCCTTGATAAAGCAGCATCATTCCCCTTTATATCCTAACCTATCCCGTCCAGGCCTGAGTACAGAGATGGCAGAGGAACCGGAATATGAAGTCCGGGCCATTTTGGATTCCAAACTATGCAGAGGTAAATTGTATTACCTAGTGGACTGGAAGGGATATGATGCAGTTGATTGCTCTTGGGAACCTGCGGAGGTTGTTAGGGCTCCCAGACTGACACATTTATATCACTTTCGCCACCTGTCAAAGCCGGAGCCTCGACACCCCTGGGGAGGGGGGATTTCACGGGGAGGTACTGTCAGGTCCCATCACGGTTACCTGTGGGGGCAGGGCCAGCGCCCACGGTCGCTTCATGGCCGCAGCGGGGCGCCATACCCCAGAAACACAACAAGGAAGGCAGGGTCTGCAGGGCCAGCAGAGCCCAGCCTGTGCACAGCCACCAATGTAAGAGAAACCCCTCAAGGCAAGCAGAGGGGACGTGGCGAGGCAGGGCCACCGGTTGTGCTTCGCTGCTTGGTGCGCCTGCATGCACGATGGGGCGGGGCTAGCCCAGCATAAAAGGGAAGCTGACAGCAAGGAATGCTGCTGGTGATCAGCGCTACTGTGAGAAACAGGCCCAATCCTGTGAGAGTACCTGAGAGTGAGGAGCTTGTTGTGCATTTTGTGTGACTGAGGTTTGCGATGACTAGGGTGTAAAGGTTTGTGTTGTGTGTTGTGTTTGTTGAAGTCTTATCATTATTATCCCTCTTGAGTCTGGGCCCTTCCTGATATACCTTTCCCTGGGCAAGTGTGTTACCTGTGAATCCCTTCCTTCCTCCCTTCCTGGTCTGGATCCCATATCCCCCACCTGTGCACTGAGTTCCCCCCGGAGTGACGTTAGAGTGGGTGTGTGGTTCTACGGCATGGTGTGGGTTGCGGGGGGGGGGGGGTTTGCACGGGATGTGTGTGTGTTTAGTTGTGTGCCAATGTATATATATGTTGTTTATTTACGTGACCTTTGGCCATTGCAGAAGAAGTAAAAGTAAGTTAACATGTATAAAGCAAAAAACAGAAAAATAAAATAAAATAAATCAGACATCAGAACTTGCCTGAAACATGACTCAAATTACATTTAACATAATAACAAATAACAATACAAACTAAACGTTATTTAAGATTAAATACAAAACAAAACTTCAACATAGTTAAAGACAATAAATAATGTAATATGCAAGTTCTTGAGACATAAATGTTTTAATTCTGGCCCGCAAGTGTATATGGATTTGGAATCCAAAAAGGCATGTCTTGCAGCAAAAGCTAACCTCAGGAATTTTGCTACTGCATTTGTGACCATATTTTCAGTGTCACTCAAAGCTATCCTCAAAAGAGCAATAGAGGATGAAAACAGACATGACGCTAACCACCCTTTAACCACCCTTGGTGGTTACTTATGCATGTTGCAGGGCTGTATTGGTGCCCTATGCAGCCCTGAAACATGCATAAATGACTACCAAGGGTGGTTAAAGGGTGGTTAGCGTCATGTCTGTTTTCACCCAGAGTTTCTGCCTGGAAATTTATCAATCAAAAAACAAAGATGGTCAGTTCTAAGGGAGTCGTAAAGGTGACACTCAAATAATATATGGTAGGTAGATTCAGTGATCTGTTGCTCAAAAGGGCACAGTCGGTCACTATAAGAAATGTCACCGAAATGACTGTCAAGCACCCTGGAGGGAAGAAAGTTTAGTCGAGCTGCTAAAAATAAAAACTTCTCTCTAAATGGGAGAGATGAAGCCAAATATGAAGCCATTTTTCCTGGTGCTGGTGCTCAGAGGCTATATCCTGCCATATGGGGAGAACTATCATCCTTGGCCAGCTCCTCCTGTCTATCTATGTCATTTAATCTCGTCGAGATCTCAGCCCAAGCTGATCTTAGGTCCTTATTCTCAATATATTCTAGTGAGAACCCTAGGTGATACAGATATTTGTCTATAGTTTTTAGTCACTGACCTCTATAGGCATCCTTAAACATAAATTGGGCCAAGCCCACACGAGGAGTCTTAACAAGTTTTAACCAAAACCTTAATGTAAATTTTTGGGCAACTGTGTGCCAGCTACTTTGGCCGACCTCAAGCCTCACTGCTGCCAAAGGGGACCTTACATAATTTGCAAAGAAAAGTAGATTGCACCGAGCTCAAATTTGTTGGTGGAAGGGGAGCCCAAAGTTCTGCTCCATAAAGAAAGCTAGCCCTGACCTTGCTGTCAAAAACTTTAATAGCAAGATCCGGTCTACAGTGCCCCATACCAGCAAAAAACCTTAAGATGGCGTGTGATGGACCTTTGGCAGCCACAGTTGCCCTAGCAAGTTGGTCACTCCATAGTCCCTGTGCGTGGAAATTGATTCCCAGATACCTAAAGGTTGTAAGTTGTTGGATGTTATGGCCATCTAGAGACCAATTAAATTTTTTTCCAGCTGTTGGAAAATACCACTATTTTTTATTTCATATAATTTATTTTTAACCTATTCATGGAACAACAGGCTGAAAAAGCCTTTAATTGCCTATGCAAGCCAACTCGGGTCTGTGAAAAAAGAGAGCAAGATCATCGGCATACAGCAGGCAACTGACAGGTCTGGAGGCCAGTTTGGGTGGGAAAAATTCATACTGAGGGTCAAAACAACATCTTTGATAAAGAGATTAAATAAAGCAGGGACTAGAACACAGCCCTGCCTCACACCATTATTAGTGATGATCTTACTGGTAAAATGGCCCTTGTTGTCCACTTTGACCACCTGAGCAGAATCTACATGTACACAATAAAGTAAAAATAACAGCCTTTTATTGAGGTCTTCTTCAATTTATCCCACAAAACAGATATGTTAACTGAATCAAATGCGGCTTTTAAATCTAGAAAAGCTACAAAAAGCTTACCATTACCTACCTTATATTTTTCAGTTAGACAGTGTAAGATCAAGCATTGTTCAATTGTGCCTCTACTTTTTTGAAAACCAGCCTGTTCTAAAGACAATATAGTGGTCTGGTTCATCCAAAAGATCAGCCTGTCTAGTAACTATTTGCCATAGATCTTACTTACAATACTCAGCAGGCTGATCGGTCTATAATTGGCAGGATCGCCTCGTGCACCTTTCTTGTAGATTGGAATAATTACTGCATTACCCCATCCGAGAGGGAGTATCCCAGAACTATTTGTAGCTGAAAATAAAGCTGCTAATACTGGGACCCACCAGTCTAAATGGGCTGTGTGTGTCAATGTGAGAAACTGGAAAGAGAGTGGAAGGGCTTCACTCTCAGCACAGCTGGTTCATCCCCCTGCGATGATCTGGCCTCATCCTGTCCGGGATTGATAGGACCACACAAGATTCTGAGGGGTTCCTTTTCCCACGCTAGAGTGCTGAGCCCGTGTGTGATTATATGTGTGTCTTCCCTTCCCCCTTCTTCTTCCCATATCCTACCCCGACCTAACAGTAAAAAAAGAAGATTTTTTTAAAAGGCCAGATTCTGGAAATTTGGGAAACTAAATATAGGCACCTGAATGAGGTCATACATGTGTCTAATTTTCAAACCTAAGTTTGAAAAGTGAGGCCTACATGAGTTATTAGTTTTCCTAGTGAAATGTGCTGGGGGAGAAAATCAATAGTTAACACTAAATTAAGCATCTTGTGGGGACGGGGGACTAGCTTCATGCATTTTAACAAAACCACACAAGATATTGTTGAATATGTTGCGACACCAGTTCTTACAACCAGATTTTTATCACACATGTGACATAATATAGGTACCAAGAGCAAACTCAAGTTGTGATACAAAGCATGTTGTAGTACCCAAGCTATTTATTTTAACTATGGGTAAGAACAAATGTGTAGGCAGCAAGGTGGCCCCCCAGCCCGGCCCAGGGCAAAAAAACATGGCTGCCACTCTCTGGGTCAGTGAGTGACATGGAACAAATATGCCTGTGACTCGGGTGGCCTGAGAGCTGTCTTACCAGCCTTCCCTCCCTCCCTCCCTCCCTTCCTTCCCCCCTCCCTCCATTAGGGCAGGGGAACACAACAAACATGCGGGTGCCCTACCCCTGTCATGACAGGCAACCATGGAGACCAGCCATGGTGCAAGATCATGGTGGCAGATGGGATCAAACAAATATGCTGGCTTTCTGTGGCCTACATTGGGTGATTTCAGACGTTACGAGATCACGCTGAACCACACTGAACCACGCTCAACCCCCCCGCGGGGCCAAAGGGCCCTGAACGTCTGAACGGCGTGCGCCAGATGTTCATCACGCTCAATACCCACATGGGGTCAGGTTCAACCACGCTTCCCGGGCTAGCCGGGGGAAGGTCCCGGGAAGCGTGGTCAAAC
>QEPC01012741.1:947727-973933 GCA_003113815.1 Sphenodon punctatus
CTATATATACAATATTACACAGGGGGAAACACAAAGAACACAGGGAGGGGTACAAAACTGAAATGAAAATCAATCTAATAATATTCCTATTCTAAATAAATCCAAAACTTAAAACAGGGGAAGGGAATCAGGGATGGAATAAGAGGGAGAGGGAAAAGGATTCAATGGAGGGGGAAGGGAGGAAGGAAGATTGAACACAAGGAACACAGGGAGGGGTAAAAACAAAAAATAACACCTAAATCTATCTAATATAATCTAAATAAGTGGTAATATGGAGGTAAATGGGTTGGATGGGTGAAATAGGAGGAGGATGGCAATGGATTAGTAATAGGAAGGAACAAAAACTGCTGGGAGAGAGGGAGCCTTCTGAAACGTCTGCTGTTCAGGAACAGTGACTAGTTCAGAAGGTGTTGGGAAGGGGGAGGCAATAAGTTTTGTTTCTTGCTGCGACCGCCTCACCACAAGCCCCATTGACTCTGTGCAGCCTAGCCCGTAGCCAATCGCACACTGCGAAGCCAGTGGTCTGAGGCAAAAAGGGATGGTGATCAGGCAGGCTGGATGCTACTCCAAGCCGCTCCACCCCTGGTGTCTGGAAGTCTGCTCCTCAGCTGAATCCCCCTCCCTGTCACGTTTTGCCTTCCAGTGACACATTTTTGCCACCCGAACTCACCTGAACGCGATCATTTCGATGTTCAGAATTTAGTTCGGTTCATTTTTGGATTCGGGTTCGGTCGTCTGAACAGGCCAATTCAGGCCGAACTCCGAACTTCCAAACCGCATTCACCCATCCCTAGGCCCTACAGAAGAACCCATTCACCTCCAGCTCCAGTTCTTCATGGAACAGAAGATCAGTCAACTCTGTACAGGATCTTACTAAAACATTCCAGCAGGGTTCTGTAGCCACAAAGGTGCTAAGGCTGTAGCAGACGCAGCACATTAACTAAAAACAAATTAATAGGAAATCTGCAATTGCCTTCAAAGTTGTTGCTTCCTTGTGTCAAATCTCATAAATCACAGACTGTCTTTGAAATTTGGCTTGGTCATTCTCAGCAGCTGTAAATCAGCCAAACATCATAAAGTTTTCCCACTGCCAACAATGGGAAAACACAGTGAACACGGGTCCCTGCTCATAAGTGGCTGAGAGTCACTTTCTTATGGCGCATTCTCACAAGATGACAAAACCAACCTGTTTCCACCATATATTTTTTAAACTGTGTGAATGGATTAGTTTGGAAGATGCATCTCTTCTGAATCACATATAGTCTGCAAGAGTTAGGGCTCAAACCAAGCTTTAACAATGGTGCCAATTACTTCCTGTGTGTTTCTCATAACATGGGATAGGACACTTTCTACTTTATTCCGTCTCATTAGTAACAAGTGCCCCACAATGCACTATGCAAAACCCAGCCACACAGCATGATGGAATTTGTCCACAGATTATGGAAAGAGGCAACAGACACAAAATTTTGTGTTACAAAGGCCACAACTCTTTATTTATCCAATGAATGTTTTCAGTCTGGGAACAACAACAAAAAAATCTTTTCCACTTCTGGTTTAGTGAATTAGCCGTTCCCAAACAGGCTCCTACATGTCCCATTTACCGTCTTGAAACCACTGTAACTACTTATGTTGGACTCCTGAGGGAGAAATGGGGTTCTGACACCAGTAGCGAGTGCTGGTATCCTGCTTAGTAGTTCTGTCAGCCCCCCCAGGGTTAGAGGTGAAGCCATGGGTCACATATCCCCTAAGTGGCAAAACCCCATCCCTCAACCTTTCCTTATTTTCCATTCCAGTTCTCCTCCACTTAAGCATTCCCATTGCACCAGGCCTCCGAGTTGTGACAATTAACAAATCTAACTACCTGCACAGTCTTGAATGTGCCCTGCGGTTGCACAACATGCAATCAAAGGATGATGACACTTCAGGGAAGGTGAGAAAAACACCCATCAATAGTCTGAGTCAAACAGCTCAGAAGGAAAAAAAAATCCTTCCTGTTCCCCAAATAACCAACACAGCCAGTACCGCCTATAGTGCCAGTGAAAGAAGGTGGGTGGGTGATTGCATGCCTCCAGCCCCTTGTCCTGGGCCTTCCTTTCCCAGAGCTGCCTCAGCCTTTTTAAGTAGGTAGGGCAGGGCTCATCACAGCAGCCCTGCTCCTTCCTAATGGCCCAATCCCTGTAAAAGTTAAGTTCACTGCCTGCCTCGATCCCTTCCCTGCCTGCTGCCTATTGCATCCAATCCTCCCCTCCTCACAACAGCCCCTGGGCCCCTGCTGCTTCACTTCTATAGCACAACGGAGTGGGGCGGATGGGAATTCTAGCAGCAGCTGTGGGAATACCTGTGGCAACATTTACAGCAGGGGAAGCAACATGTAGAAAATGATACACTGCAAGAGTTATTTCCTGCAGGAAATTTAAAATGTGGGAGAACAGCTTTGGGGTGTTTTTGCAGCATTGTGTCTTTTCTTCTAACAACTTATTTAGTCTGAGAAAAAGAATGAATACAGTAGACTGTTGAGTGGTTGCAACATTTTAAATTATACTGGCTGTTTTCTTCCCACTAAGACACTGCATTGCTAACATAGCCAGTCATACAATTCAGCATTCCTAGTGGACTTGTAACAGGCTGGCATTGTTTAGCTGAAAAAGCCAATCTGTGAGGGGCTCATCCTACTGAAAATAGGCTAAATGGCTGTTGTTGTCTCCTTGAGGTGCTTTATAGCATCAAAAAACGGAAGGGAAGGAGTAGCAACTTTCTAGATAGGCTCTAGATAGGATATGGGGTGAGTAATCCTGAGACAGGAATCAAGAAACAGCCAAATTTATGGTCAGTGCTTGAGCTGAACCTTTTATCTCATTTATTTTTAAATGATAAGGATGAGTTCACAACATGTGAGCCTTGCTTTAGAGCAAGTGGGGGAAGGCATTCACTCCCAGGGACAGAGGACCATTTTACATAAGATGCCCCCACCCCGCCCACATGGGCAACTGGATGGATGGGGGGGGCATCCGTGTGAGTGCTGGTGGGGATGGGTGGGGGTGCGTGCATGCTCCCGCGCTCCATCCATCGCCCACACATGGAGGCATTGGAGACAACGGAGGTGTTTCTGTGCATGGAGATGGCTGGAAGTGGGTGTCTGTACGATGCGCCACACACACACATCTGTACGATGCGCCACACACACGCTGCACACCTGCCACCTCCACCCATTCCCCACAAACTGCGGGGCCTCTGCGGTCCATTTGAAAAGGGCCAGAGTTATGCAGTTGTTGAGACTGTAGTACTGTACAGTAGTATAGTCGTTTCATTTGAGGACAATCTATACAAAGTCTCTATAGAATGGTCCTATATAAACACATAAAGTCCTAGACAGCTTGGGCCCCAGATATCTGAAATACCACCTCTTCTGTTATGTTCCATCACAGCCATTGAGGTCAGCCAAGGGCACCCTCATGTGAGTACCAACTGCCCTTGTTCAGAAGCTTTAGACCTATTACTCAAACATTTTAATTTTATCCCACTCTTCCCAATAAGGCCCTTTTTGCACGGATGACCTCCCTCACCCACATGTGCGAGCGGATGGGCAGTGGTGGTGGGGGCATCAGTGCAATCGTCGTGGTCCACCAACGCATGGAGCAACAGGTGCCAATGGTGGTTGCTCCATGTGTGAAGGTGGGTGGACGTGGGTGTGCGTCCATGGGAACCCACACACCCCATGCACCACGCACCCATTACGACACACACCCATCCCCCCACGCACCGCGGGGAGTCGCAGTCTGTTTGAAAATGGTCTAAGACTCAGGGTGGCTTATAAAACATATCAAAACATATAAAAGCAAGTAACCGCCTGTACCCACCAACCCTCTTCCTAACCCCTTCACCCAATCCCACCCAACACTATCCCTGCCTGCCAAATGCCTGGCAAAAAAAAAAGTGGTCCTGCATCTCTTCCAGAAGATGAAGAGGCTCAGGTGGACCCCCAAGGGGAGGGAGTTCCATAATTGTGGGGCAGCCAACAAGAACACCTCTCTGCATTTGTATTTATTTATTTATTTCCACTGTTTATACCCCATGCATGCCCTTGTTGTGAAAACTTCACAGTCAGATGGTATCCGCAAGAGGCAGCCAGTGCAGACTCTGGAGCCCTAGTGTAATGTGCTCCTGACAACCCACCCCTGAAATATGTACATATGTTACAGGAAAGAACATTATGGGTTAAAACCAACTACTTTGCTCATAAGTAATGAGCCCCATGGAAAGCTAAAACAAGGCCTGTTGCTCATTTGAGGGTTAAAGACTGGTCTTTTTTTTAAGCGTTGCATGTGCATTGTGCTGGCCTTCTACACAGGGATAAATTTGATTCTCAGTGAGTACTTTATAAGTCAACGTACCCCTTGCTCTTGAATAGATCCACCAGTTTATTGAGTTTTAAGGACAGGGGGCTTACATTTAACCAAGTTCAAACCAGAAAACCAATATAAATTTCTCCAGACCCAGTCTTTTGAACTGAGTTCAGAAGAGTCTAACTAAAGTAGATGCATCTCTTCCACCACCGGTTTCACCCACAATAGCTCAACAGAAGAGCCAGAATAGTGCCTGAACCAAAAAAAATGGGAGTAGGAACATTTAGGCAACAATTAGACCTTCAGATTCATTCCCTGGATTTTCAACTTGGCCTCGGTGGTTTTCGTTTTGTAAGTTGCAGAAAGGAATTTAAGCTGATCTCAGTATGAGTCTCTTTCATTCATGACTGAAGTGTGTTCAGGTAGAAAAGAAAGAAGGGAGTTATTGTTTTGTGAAGTGGTTATATTAAATTCAAAAGTAGGAGAACTGCTAGACAACAAAATCTGTAGAAGTGGGTTTTTTAAAAAACCCTTTGCTCCTGGATGAATGCTAAAGGTCAGCATTGTAAGGATAGGAGCGAGCTACTGCTGGAATAAAATCAAGTAGAACAGTGATGACTATACATTTGCAAAGAGGATTTTCAACAAGTCACATCTTAAGGGTAACGGGATGAAGATACAATCTTGGGTGAAAATAAGCGTGCAACTAGCATCTGGCTGCACGTCCCACGGAGGAGGATCCATGCCATCCATCCCTGGCCAGGACAGGTCAGAGAATGGAATAAACATTTCCCTGGCCTGACCCAGCTGGAGAGAGGGGATGGGGAGCAACGTGTGGCTGGCTGGCCCTGCCCCTCTCCATGACTGGCAGCCACTACTGCCAATAACATGCAGCCATGACTGGTGGCCATGGCAAACCCCCACACCGAGCCAAAATGGCATGGAAACCGATGTCCCCATCTGGTTCAGCCTGCTATGGCCTGCCTGGGGGATCTCTGGGGCTTGGACTGTGAGTCTGGTTCCTTCTGGGCCC
The DNA here is from genome assembly GCA_003113815.1 of Sphenodon punctatus. Taxonomy (NCBI): domain Eukaryota; kingdom Metazoa; phylum Chordata; class Lepidosauria; order Sphenodontia; family Sphenodontidae; genus Sphenodon; species Sphenodon punctatus. The sequence continues at coordinate 953,104 of QEPC01012741.1, forward strand.
ACATTTCCGGGCCAGCCACCTACCTCGTTGGGGTCTGTAAAGGGCCCACATCTGGCAGTTCAGAAACAAATACGCCGGGTGAGGCCCTGGCCCAGGCAGGAGTTTGCTAGATCAAACCATTTGGTTTGGCTCCTACCAGCAGTGAGGGAGAAGTATTACCAGCTAATGGAATGGGTAGTTGCTGGCTTACATATAGCATACAACTACTGAGTGTTCTCAGTACAGTTTCTAGCGAACAAATGTCTATACTGTAAAATCACCACCCTGCTGCTGCAATGTCATTACTGTCTGGCAGTCTCAGCAGAGGGACCTGGGTTGTCATGGAGACTGAACTCCTGAAGGGGGTCCTTCCAGTTCAGGTGTGTAGGCTGTATTTGGGGCAGCATGGGGCATCTCCAAGGCTGCCACCTTCTGCACATAAAGAGATGACAGTGATCTCCACAGAGATGAAATAAGGCAGTGCTTTTCACAAGAACTAAACTTATTATTTTTTTAAGTGTAAGAAAAAAAAAGACAAGAACGTTTGTGACAATCCTCTGAAAGCCCTATGATACTAAAGTTTGCTGCAGGATTCAAAGTGATTTCAACAAAATTAGTTCTGTGGCAGTGTAAGCACTCACCCGGAGATGCGCTGGAGCCTGGAGAGGGAAGCCTGGGGCAGAAGGGAATTATGTCATCCCTCCCCCCTCCCCCGATGGTTACAGCAAGAGGAGGCAGGGCCATGGCACAGTGAGGAAGTAAAAAGCTGGGGGAAGCGGAGCCAGTGGACAGCACTGGAGGGGAGAGAGGACACAGGACAGGAGCAGCGAGCCCTCTGATCCGCACCGCGCTCCCAAACCCGTCCCCACCTTGGGGGCTGCAGCACAGGGATGCTGACCGAGCCAGACCCCGTACTCACCAAGACAGATGCCATGGGGCCACACCTCAGGTACTGGGAAACAATGAGAGAGACTGGACGTAGGGCTAGCCCTGGGCAAGGTGGCATCTACCTTTCCAGAGTAAAGGCCACACAGGTAGGGTCACCCAGGACACACCTCTCTGAGGGTCAGAGGCCCCAGCGTATTACAGGCAGCTAAAGTTTTTATGAAAATTGCTTCACATCTAAATAAATAGGGCATGGGGTTATGTCCCTTGGCCCCCCTCCATACACACACTTTTTAAAGAGTTACATACTCTTGTTAATTGTCCTACTGCTACCTCATGCACCAGATATCCAAGAAAGCTGACATGGTAAAGTTAAATACAGCATCTCTGTGACCTCTTTGCAATGAGGATACATATCAGTCCAATAAAGCCCAGACAAAATGACAGTGGCAGCTGTGTTGCGGTATTAAGTTTGAATTGAACAGGTCTGTTCAGTACTGGCAGGAGCAAAGTGTTTCATTACAGGCAGCAACACCAAGAAAAACAACTTAAGCCCATCCTAAAAAAGTGAAACTTTTCTTCAGCAGCTGCAGAGGCTTTGTTGGGGAGTCTGAGGAAGGTGCTTCCATAGTCTTTTCTACATCTCAGTGGTTTGATTTTACTGTATGGGTCTGTTGAAAGCTGCACTCCCTTGCCAATTAATCCTTTTAGAAGAAAAGGAAGCCTAACTTCAGTCAGCAAAGCTGGAGGTGTATGGGAGCTAAGCACTCAAAGGAGAAGGGGCATAAGAGGATGTTGCTGCTGAGGAAAGGTCAGAAGCTGCCTGCATGGGAAGATGCTCTTCTCTCAGGAAAAGACCCAAAGTCCCTGCTGAAGAGTGGATTGCGTTATGTCAGTTTGAACCTCATAATGAAGGGGATGACAAAGGCACCTGATTTCTTGTGGGGATTATCAGAGATACAGAAACTGAACCTTTCACACAACCAGCTGGTGGCTCTTCCTCCTGCTTTGGGGAAGCTTGACAAGCTGACTGTGCTGAACTTATGTGGAAATCGCTTAAAGTCTTTGCCTAAAGAGGTTGGTCTTCTCCGGAATCTGAAGGTTTTATTTGTCAACATGAATTGCCTAACTGAAGTGCCGGCTGAACTTGGCCACTGCAGAAGGCTAGAAGTTTTGAGCCTTTCACACAATAGCATCTCGCATCTCCCCTCAAGCTTCATCGAGCTGACAAGCCTCAGAAAGCTGAATCTGAGTAACAATCACTTTGTTCACATACCCATATGTGTGTATGCAATGAGGAGTTTAGATTTCTTGCACTTAGGCTCCAACAGACTTGAAAACATTGCAGAAAGTGTCCACTACTTAGTAAACTTGCAGATCTTCATTGTTGAATATAACAAGATTCGTACCTTGCCAAGGTCTCTCTGCTCAATCACTGCTCTTGAACTGCTAAACGTAGATTACAATTCTATTCAAACTCTCCCAGAGGATCTTCATCTACTGCACAGATTGCCCAAAATTGCTTGGAATCCAATGGATAAAGGTCTCCATATTTCACATAATCCTTTATCCAGGCCACTGCCAGAGATTGTAGAGGGTGGACTGGATGCACTTTTCAGCTACCTTAAAGAGAAAAAACATCATCCTTAACCTTGCACTGTCTTTGGGATTAACTTTTTGTCATGTCTTAGTCACTGGTTTCACTGCACAACACATGGATTCTGAAGACTAAAGATGGTTTCAGTAAAATTGGTTGAAAGCAAGTAAATTATGATGATTTATTTTAACTGTGAATAAAATCTATTCTTTGAAAATAGCAATTTCAGTCTTTGAAATATCTTCTTTTGAGGGGGGCTGTGATCACAATTTTGTTCTTCATTAGACTTAAGCAGACTAATGCATTGCCAATAATATGTTGAGCATATATTTTTCATCTATCAGACTGCAGTAATATTACTGCAGTCAGTTGAACTGACTGTGTATAATGTGCAGACCGAGATGTGATGTCCTTGTGATGTGCAATAGCACTTTAATTCCTATTTTATACAAAGGAACTGGTACTAAAAATAAGCCTTGCAAACTAAGTTGTAAAAGAGGAATGTTTTATTTATTCAGAGAGGTTTGCTGCACATATTGGGGTGGTTCAGTCCCAATAATGCTTTTATATATGAGATCCCAGAGCTGCAAGCTAGTCACTTAAAATGATGGCAGCAGGAATTAACCAGACGTTACGGGATCACAGTCAACCACCCTGAATCACAGTGGATTCAGGGTGGTGGCTGTGATCACGTGAATGTCTGTTTGAGCCCGGCCAGATGTTCACCACGGTGAATTCCTGGCAGGGTTCAAAGCTCCAGGGTTAGCTGAACCACGATCAGGAATGGGGCGAAAGTAACGTCTGTTACCAAGCGCCGTTCCTGACCTGATTGGCCGCTGCACCCATCCGTCTCCCTGAGGGCGGGCGGGCAGTGGAGCGTGGGGGCGGGGCTGAGCGACCGCACGTTGTGCCACACAGCCCCGCCTCCTCCCTGATTCCCCTCCGCGATTAGGCCGGCATGTCTAAAGGACAGCTGATCTAATCCCAGTCCAGGGATCAGCGTGGCGGGCCAAAATTACCCCGTAGTAAGGTCTGCAGGCAACTGGAGAGGAGGGTCTTCCAGTTGTCTAGACAAGAAGACTCCCAAATTCTCCCCCAAAGCACAATGAAACAAACAAACTTTCCCTACAAATCTAACTGCAAAAGACTGCAGGGTCTGTGCAGGAAAAAATCACAGAAACCTGGCCTGTCACAAGCTCTCAGTTGGATTCACTCTCATGCCAGGTGAGAATCTAAGTGGGTTATGATGCTGCTAAATTATGTTTGTACCATTATGATGGGACTAATATTGCTAGATAAACAACTGCACTCATTTCTGTTTCACACTTCTCTGCAATTTGAACCATGAGGTAACTTTACTCGGGAGACAGAGAGTGTTTTAAGGGTGAATGGAAAGCATTTTCTATCAGGAAAAGCAGGATCAATGTGCAGCTTGTTTCACAGCTTCAAAAACAAATGCTTCCTTTCTGTAGCTTTCAGCATTGGTGGATGTCATAAAAGTCATGTCTGCTGTGGTTCTACATATTGATCTTTTGAAAATGCCCTTCATTAAAGTTTCATACTGTAATAGATCAGGCTGTAAGCAGAAAAAACTACATTTCCTCTCATTTACCCCAGCGTAAAGGCACTCCACTGAAGTAATTGATGGTAGGCATATTGGTGTAAACTTGGTAAAAGTGGGAGGGAAGTATCAGGTCATTTAAAAAAAATAACTAATAATAACAAAGGAATCAAAATCGCCTTCAAAATGTTTCCTTTCTTATGATAAATCTCAAAAATCACTAACTGTTTTTGAAATTTAATCTGTTCAACACCTGTAGTCATCTTGGGACAATCCTGCAGCCACCAAAGTCAACAGAAAACCCTTGACTCCTATGGAAAACTCTTCACTCCAGTGGCAGCAGGAACAGCTTAATACCAGTAAGCAGTCAGATAATATTTGGTACATGCAATGCATTTTCCATCTTGTGGAGTCAGCAGCTTCAGCTGTTACTCTAATCTTGATGTGCCAATGCAGTACTGATCATACTGCTAAAGAATCTCTGCTAATTGGATACTTCACAAGTGAGCTGGTTACCCTTATTTTTGATTATGCTAGTATGGCTTGCATTTCTTTTGGTGCTATTTCTGACGGAATCTTAATGCTATGCTCAAAAACACACTTTTCAGCAATTGTAGTTTGCAAAAGTACAATTAAGGATTAATCTGATGTTCATAGCAAAGGGGAACCCTTTTTAAAAGGCACATCTGTTGGAGGAATAATACAAGAAAATGAACAAAAGTGCTGCATATCAGGCAGCAGAAAATAGTCATTACTTGGTATGGTAATACTTGACTTACAGGATAAAAAAATGTACTGCACCCGCCCCTCTTATATTTGAGTTACGGTTAAAATTTCAGTAGGAAAATATACAGTGAATTCATAGTTTTATGTGCCTCTTCTGAGAATAAATGAACATAGGCTATATATACTGATAAAAGAATTAATACTGCAGTTATTTGTAGAGGTACATACAGATAATTCCTGATCTAATTCAAGGATGGGTTAGTACATTTTCAGATGGCTCAGATTTTGCATCACATATTATTGTTCATTGTCATTCATTAGAGGTCTTCAGGAAGATTAAATGCCTGTGACACTAATCAGCTGAAAAGTTTTTTTCCCCCATGTATCAGTCGGCAAGGATTACATGACACCAGTTAGTACATGATGTGATTTGACTGGGATAGCTATTCATAGGTATTTATATGGAAGATGGAGAGACTAGCTAGGATGTATTCATTAGGATTCCACTACAGAGGCTGAAAAATAGCAGATAGTTCAAGGAAATGGTCTCCAGATAATGGATGAGACTGCAGAATTTGAAATAGCTAAATGTATCCAGAGAAGCAGGTAAACTATGAAATCCAACATCACTACTTAAAAGGCAATTCTTCGCGCTTTGTTAGCATATGGAACAATTAAAAGAAGCCTTTGTTTAGAAACAGAATAACAGAATTCACAAAACAAACATATGGCAGATTTTTCCTAAAAGGCCATTTCCGTCTTCTCCTGGATTCTATAATCTTCCTGAACTCTTTGAATTTAATACCTTGTAATTTAAAAAATATAAATAGCTGTCACATTTTGAATACAGAAAACGTTTAGGCTAATGGGGGTGGGGAATTATATTTTTTGTGAGAAAAATTTTCTCCCTATTGAAAAGTTGGGTGACAAATTTTCCAGTATAAAATAGATTTTTATTTTTAAAAAATGTTTGGGTTAATCACACACATCAATGTGCTATATGTACAGAAGAGAGTGTGGTTGCTTTGTTGGCCCCAAATGTAAAAGAGAGAGTCAAAGTAGTGCTATCAGGTGATATTGTTTACTTGAACAAGTAAGCGAGGGGCACAAGGTTATGGAGGTCTGGTCAATCTTTCTGGGATGAGTTTCAGGAAGTGACGCCGGCCGATGCGGTGGATGTTCTGGGGTCTGTTAGACCCACAAGTTGTGAATTAGATCCATGCCCATCCTGGTTGGTGAAAGCCTCCAGGGAGATTTGGGGGACGGTGCTGGTGAAGGTAGTGAATGCGTCCCTTCAGCAGGGGAGGTTGTTGCCCAGTCTCAAGGAGGCTGTGGTGTGCCCCCTGCTGAAGAAGCTATCTTTGGCTGTGGACGCACTCGCTAGCTACCGCCCTGTCTTGACCCTTTTCAATCTGGGTTCTGCCCCGGCTATGGTACTGAGACGGTGTTGGTGGCCTTGGTGGATGATCTCCGCCCAGAGGGATGCAGGATGTTTGACCTTTTTGATCCTGCTAGATCTCTCGGCCGCTTTTGATACCGTGGACCATGGGCTGCTGTTGAGATAGCTGCGAGACTTGGGGGGTCTGGACGGGACTGTCCTTGGATGGTTCCGCTTATTCCTCTTGGGTAGAAGCCAGCGGGTGGTGCTGGGGGCTGAAACATCTAGCCCCCAAGCCTTGACCTGCAGCGTTCCGCAGGGTTCCATTCTGTCTCCACTGTTGTTCAATGTGTATATGCAGCCCCTGGGGGAGATCGTGAGAGGGTTCAGGGTGCGATGTCACCAATATACTGATGATACTCAGCTGCACCTCTCGTTTTCAACTGACCCACGTCCTGCTGTCTCATTACCCTCCCAATGTTTGGAGGCCATGGCGGATTGGATGTGGCAGAGCAGACTGAAGCTCAATCCTGATAATACGGAGGTGATGGTGGTGGTGGAAGGGCGGGGGAGGTGCTGGCCCACCTAATAGAGGGGGTTCGCCCACCTGTTGCTCTTCAGGTTAGGAGTCTGGGGGATGGTTTTGGATTCGGGCCTCCGTCTGGATCGGCAGGTGGAGGCGGTGGCTAAATCCGCCTTTCACCAGCTGTATCTGGTACGGAGGCTTCAACCTTACCTCTCCAGGCCCAATCTGGCCACTCTCGTCCATGCCTTCATCGCCTCGAGGCTAGACTACTGCAACGCGCTTTACATGGGGCTTCCCTTGTTTCTAGTTCGGAGGCCGCAGCTAGTGCAGAATGCGGCGGCTAGTCTCCTTATGGGGATGGGAAGGCGGGAGCACATAACACCTGTGCTCCGTACTCTGCACTGGCTGCCTATAGCGTCCCGAGCCCGATTCAAGGTGCTAGTGTTGATCTATAAAGCCCTACACGGTCTGGGCCCCTCATACCTTGGGGACCACCTCTCCCTCCACATCTCAGAGTGATCCCTGCAGTTCACCGGGGGCGCCTTTTTGGAGGTCCCCCGTGTAAAGCAGGGGACCACAATGGAGAGGGCGTTCTCGGTGGCCGGGCCGAAGCTCTGGAATTCCCTCCTGGAGGAAGCCCGTCTGGCCCCAGGTCTGTTGCCATTTCAGTGAGCCTGCAAGACCTGGCTGTTCGCCCAGGCCTTCGGAGCGAAGGGGAGGATTGTATTTTTAAAACATTGTTTTAATGAATTTTATTGTGTGTTTTTATGCTGTAAGCCACCCCAAGATGCCGTAGGCATGAGGGGGTGGCTAACAAATATTTATAAATAAATAAATAAATAAATAAATAAATAAATAAAATAACAATGGGTGTCTTTAGACGGATGTGTGGGTGGTCAACCCTGGAGCAAGTTTGGGGGTGTAATCCCACATCTTCCCCCTTGCAGCCATGCCTGTGTCCATTTTAAATAGACCTGGTGCCTGCCATGGCCCTCAGTCTGCCAGCGCAGTCCCCTCCCCCACACCATAGAGCTGTGGGGAGGTCGGCTGCCGCTCTAGGCTGCCACCCACTGCTCTGTGGTGTTTCCTGGGGCAACCACCAGCTGGGAGCAGAGCTGCAGACGCCATCCACCGAGTAGATGGACTGCAGTCTGCCTCTGGCCTGTGTTTGGGGTTTGGGCAGCCCACTCCACTGGCCATGCTCCAGGATGTCCTGGAGCACTGCTAGCGGGGCTGGAGCAGAACAGGTGGCGCCTGCTCCACTTCTGCTCCACCTGCATATCTGGCAGCCTGCCTTTACATGGACAGGCCACCTGGGTGTGAGACGGAGCTGAACCATGGGTGCCGTCCATGTAAAGGCACCCATGGTCTGTTGATGAGAGTATGCAAGCTTTCAGGTTGCACATGGCCTTTTCTCAGATCTGTAAGACATTAGAACTATAGACTAGACCATGTAGGACAGGTTTGCCAACCAAGAGGTTCGCCTGTAAAATTTATTACAGAGAGAAGGGGGATTCCAGCTATTTAACAGGGAGACACTGAATCAAAGCTCAGTGTAACAGTGAACAGTTTTTAATATATCAAGGATTTTAAATCCTCACTTATATTAACTTGGGAAACTTACCACATCGGAACCAATATCCAGGTCTGTAAACAGAGTGTGGCTGACACCGCTGTCCTCCCTGAATTGTTGTCGATGATGACTAATGATTGATTGATTGATGATGGCAGGGATGGTGGTTGCCCAGTTTGTCCAACATCTCAGTCCTTATGTGCAAAGCACATTGCTGACCACTCTGCCAGCCAATCTCTTCTTCCTGGCACATGGAGAGGCTACCCGATTGCTTCTTTCCACTATCCTTGTACAGGCCCCTCGTGCTATTACAAGGAGCCGGTCCCTTCTTAATCCTGCCATCTCTTCAGCAGCCAGTTCTTCTCCCTTGTTAGATCAGGTTCCTCCTCACCCTTTTAAAAAACCACAACATTTGACCCCCACCAAGCCGCAGCCCAACATTTTACTGGCTCACACCATTTCCATGTTCCATTTCAAGAGAGGAGGGGGAAAGAGAGTCTGAACCTCCCCCACACCCTCTGAAAAATACAGTGAAAAGAAGCCAATAGTCAAAAGATAAAACAAACAAAATACAGGCAACAAAGTATTCACTATTCATAAAGAGCAAACTGTAGAGAGGCGACTGTAGGAAAGGAGGTTCAAAGAGGAAAATAGTTGTCCTATCAGAACATTTAAATACAATGCAGGGAACACAGGATACATTTTAGGGGAAGTCTGTCTTTCTATTGTAAATAATTGTTTAAATGGTCTCTGCCAGAAATTCCTTTAAATGTCTGAAATGTGACAAGTACTCCTGACAAAAAATGGATTAGCGAGCCAACTGCAAGTGGCATAAAGATCATCATAATGCAGTTTATCATGGGAGTCTGTAATTTATCATACAGATGTTGCTAACAAGCCTACAGAATTTCTGCAGGTTCCCCCTCACTCTGAGAAACCAGGCTTTGTCAGGGCTGCACGTGGGGGATGTGGACCCCCCTGGAGCAGGTCTGAGGGTCATCTGTCTAAAGACACCCATTGATATGCAGCCCTGTTCAGAGAGTCAGGCCTTCCCTGATGAAGTAGCAGGCTGAAATAGTAATCTCTGCACACTTTGGAATTAATTCAGCTTTGAAGGAGGTGTGTTCCCTCCCTATACACCCTTCTTCATACACATCAGGCCTGTCCATCTTGCGGTACACTCTTAACTCTCTTCCTCTTGGGAAACAGAAATGTAAACAATAAATTCTAATGTGCTGCTTATGTGTTTTGTTCATGTAAAAATGAGGTTACAAAAATATTTAGAAAACCTTGGAATCAGCTAATTCAAACATCCCTGTTGGGTGTGGATGAGAAGATGGAGGGAGGGGGGAGGTATTTTGTACAGTGCTTTATAATGCTGTATCAAATCGATGCATGTGAACTGACTTAATAATACCACTTTATACTGCAATTAAAATGTTGATAACATTCCGTATCAGGACTAATCCTAAACTGTCCATAATGCTGAATTCCAGTGTCACTGAGTATCCCATAGAAATTAATTTCTCTGTATCACAGTATCAGCCACTCTTATGACATCATAATGCCTTCTTTTTAAAAGCTCTAGTGGGAATCAGGTAATATACAAGAAATTTGGCTTTCATTCTAAAGGAGTAAATTTATAGACAGGGGACTTGCCAAAACTTCTCAAAATATGCACTTAGCATGCCTCAAAATCTTTTGTGGGTTTTTAAAAATAATATGTTTACCTAATCTCATGATATTTGGAGGAAGAAGAAGTGCTTAGAGCTGGCCACACTGGGATCCCTGTTTAGACAAGATCCAGCTACTGGACAGTTCATATTTAGAATGAACTAAATATGTAATTAGTTCAGGAGAGCAAAATAGACATAACAGTTGCACCCCCCAAAATTTTTTACAGATGGCAGTGTCAGCAGATGTGAGTGATCAAGTATTCTGAGCCTTAGGGCACTTTCTCACATGTGGGAATGCAACCTTACAAGGATCCGGGTGAAAACATGCTTGTAAATCGTGTGCATTTTCCCACACACATGAAGGCACTAATCCACATAATTGCCACTATGTGCATTGACAAAGCTGCTTGAAAGAGCTGGATTTCTCAGCGCATAACAGCGACAATTATGCAGATTAGTGCGTTCGCATGTGTGGGGAAACGTGCATGATTTGCAAGCATGTTTTCACCCACAGCCTTGTAAGGTCGCATTCCCACACATGGGAAAGCACCCTAAGTCAAGGTCCAAGGATGCAGTTTCATTGACCTCCGTAGGGTTTGGACCAGGCTCTGATTGCTATGGAAATGGCCAGCCTGGTCCTAAAGTCCTCATCTGGCATGAGTCTTGGGCTATTAACTCCTGAAGGCAATCCCAGCCTGCTCACTGAAGTTAATGGCAAAACTTCCATTGATTTAAATGGTTCAGGGACTGCGTCAGTCTCCAGGGAACCTGCATAAATACCGCTGTTATGTACATTTACAAGGCAGGTTTCCAGAACGCATCTTCAAAGAGGCCGTGTGAGGCCTCAAGCACTGCTGATTTCTATGGTCGGTGGCCACTTCCGGTGCATGTAAACGCACCCTGCGTGGCTTTTCCTCCCGGTACGCTGAAGAATACACTTCCCAGGCCGCTCGTCTAAAAGCGACCTTGGTCTCAAGACCTGCCATTTTGACACCTTTCATGCCTTCTAAACTCGCTCAAAATTAACACAATTTAGCAACACTATTGTTCTCACAATGAGGGTGGTTAAAATGTGAGTAAATGGGGTATTTGTACCACTCATCAAAAGTGTGGTTCAAGCATTTTAGTTATTCCAGAATAAATAACATTAATTGAAGGCGGCATGTTCCCTCTGCTCTTCCATATATCCACAGAATTTTTCTCCTTGTTGCATTCTGACTTTCTCCAGCACTCTTTCAATTTCTGGGGATAACGTCTGTGAGTAGATAAATCTCACAGTTCAGAGAAATGGTTTCCCAATATGGGGTCCAGGATAATGCAACAAAACCCTTGTTTAGAAAGTACAGACTGGCCCATATTTCCTGTCAACATTGGCAACAGGAGCAAGAAGGCTAATGACAAGAGAGACAATAGAATCCAAACAATAAACAACCCAGCTGCCTGCCTGATTGGAAGTTTAGTCTGGAACTCACCACTTCCATCATGGGGCAAAGCTGTGCAACCTCCTGGTTGATGTAATGGCCTCTAGCGCATTGGTCAGCTAGCTGGTAATTAGTACACTCCCACCTCTCAGTTACATATGCTGCACAAAGGTAGCTAAAGCATACATGCTAGTTGGCTAGCAAGTCAAGACATGGAGCTAAAGTGCAGGTAATCAGAGAGGGGCATGCTCCAGTAAGCTGCTTGCCTATGGAACCTTCACTGGAGTCAGTGGGAGTTCCAAATACATGAGGGCTTGAAGGGATGGTCTCAGATCACAGGGAGCATGGCCTGCTCTGCTGACGGGGCTCCGGGATGTTCTGGAGCGCCACTGGCAGGACTGCTTCAGAGCAGGCACAGCCTGCCCCGCTTCAACATCTGGCAGGCCACCTTTAGATGGACAGACTATCCGTGGGTGAAGCAGGCTGGCACGCCCAGCCATCTAAAAGCACTCACTGTTGCTTCTGAGTCAAGGACACTCTAAAAACTCTGAAACATAGCCAGACTGACTGCAAATTCTCATATGAATCTCTCCATGCCCCATCCCCCAAAATACATTGCAAATCATTGGATGTTAACAAACGAGGCAATAGCCCTCTACAGTTCAGGTTTGGTCCATGCAACCACCACTCACAAGTTTACCATGTGTAGCCTAATAAACAGGAAGTCCCTAGTGTGTATTTCATACACTTGTGGACAGCCCACACTGGCAGCGCCAGTGAGAGCGAGAATTGAGAGAGTGGCAGGAGGAAGTCACTCCTTGGACAATCTAGGATTTTTGCTTGCAACTCTATGGTGCTGGCAGACCCATACGCATGTAGACACTGTCCACAACCTAATTGGCAGGATGTGGACCTGTGGGCACACATTAGCCTGAATTAACCTCACAGCGGGCTCCACATTCTCCAAGACCCCACCCACCATGAATGGGGCTGTATGTCCACTGGGTGTGGCCACGTGACTGGCGGAGGTGAACAATAAACGGGAAGGCAGACACCTGGTGTGGGGTAATGTGGTCTAACATCTTGTTTATTAACATCCACTGTTTCATGTAACTGAACAAACAATGCCAGAGCTAGTGCCACACTCCAAGAAAGCGGCAAAATAATGTGACCGGAAGGGTAGTTTAATAAATTATAGCTTTAATTTGGTAATTTGTATGTCAAATAAATGAAATATTCAAGAAGACGTAATAATCCCTCCAGCAATGTAAAAACATTCACATTTGTTAATTCAGAGGTTTCCCTGATGAGGCAGCAGAATGGTTCAACATGTTCCAAGGCTGCTTTTGATATGACGCTGATGTTCCCTGCAGTAATTCAAGGAAGGAACTCTGACAGAATAGAAGGAGTTCCTTTCTTTTCCCTCTTGGACAATGGCATTTACATTTAGCCCCCAGCAGGCTGCTGCCTCATCCCTGTTGCCTCCTAATTGAACAAATAATACATTTGGGAATCCTGGAAGGCTTCTAATCTCTCCTCTAATATAGCATTAGCTCAACATATCATTTCTGACATAATGTGCTCAGCCCTTCTGGTAGAGCAAGTCTCCCACAGGTTAAATGTGATATCAGAGATGGCCATTTCTGGCTTTGCCATGTAATTTTGTATCTGCACGAGAATTAAGGCTAAATACAATAGAAACATTCCCCAGGCCCTGCAGTTTGTGTGCTTTCATAACCACAGGATCCGCAGTGGAATTGCTGGCCCATTATGTCATCACATTTCTATTTGATGGTATAAAAGAAAATACTGTATTCATACCTCCATCTGCTGAAAAAAGAGAGCTGTCATTTCAAGGTTAGGATACTGACTTCTATACCCAAAGCCTTCTGTCTGTTTTAAGCCCCTGCATTTCTACTATAATCTCCAACCCAATCACGCACCTCTATGCCACTGCTCAGGATAGTGACAGGAAACAAAACAAAGAGAAGAGCTGCTGATAGAACGGTTCCCATTGGGAAGGAGCGGCTCATTAATATGCTTTCAAAGTGTCATGCTTTGAGTTACTGGTCAAAGGTGTTTGCAGCACTGGAAACCCAACTAAATTTTCACCTCCTGAGCCTTCTCTGCACTAGGAAATTTAACCCATTCCTGATAAAAGATGCCAGTCGCAACTGGAGCATCAGAACTAGTGATGGTAATGGTTTAACTGAAAGCACAACAGAGGCAACGCTCAGGAGATTTCCATGGACTGTCTTTGCACCAGGTTTTCAACCGAGTTGCCCAATTATGCTTTCAGAATGGTGCAACTCCTCTGGGAGCAGCAGGTGCTAATTGATTTCTAGGGGACAGGTTTGGGTAACGTCTGCTTCAGTTCACATAATCAGGGTCTTGGCAGCAGTCCACCTATTGGAAGCTGCACTCACACCAGGCACGTTTGAGAGAAGGCACGGCCACTGTGTGGAAGGCATACCCATTCCAGGACACCTTTCATCAGCATGTCCCTCTGGACACCTGATCCACCATGCAATGTTGTCTTCCAGGAGTGACCTTTCTGACAAACACAAAGTAAAATCTCAACCTTTATGAGGATGCAAATGGCTATAATCCACCCTTCTTGTGTCAGCAGGAGAGTTTAGCCCATATTATCCCTATTGATAAGCAACAAGCCACATTGCTATAGTTGCCAGGCTATTGGTAAGGTTCCATACCAAGTGGAGAGAAGGTATATCTTTCCTCTCTATATTTCCAGATTTACATAAAGACAATCTGCTGTATTTGGTTCTGGAACCTCGTCCCAGCTCTACAGTTGTTTCGGCCGTTGCCTGGCAAGACAAGCAAGCAAACTGGTCCTTTTAACATGAGATGCTCCCATGCATGGACACCCATTGCCTACACAGGGGAGCATCCTGTGTAACTGTGGAGATGCATTGGTGCACCCCACAACCCATGCATCTCCACTCATCCCCACCCACCACCCACGCATGGAGCAACCGGCGAAAATGCACGTTGCTCTATGTGTGCCGATGTGGGGGTGGGTGGGGGTGCCCCGACCCCCCTTGCACCACCCCCAGAGCAGCGTGCACACAAACCACCCCCCAGCCGCAGTCCATTTTAAAAGGGCTACAGAGTCTCTGCTGGAATGTTCATAACGCTGATTCTGGTCATTCTGGAATGATGTAACAAGGCCAGATTGAGCCTCATTGAATCATAATTTCCCTCTAAAGCACTTGTTTTTCTACAGGAAAAGGCACAGGAACTGAGTTTTGGTTTTAGTTAAGCTCTTGGGATGCAAAAGATACTGTCGTAGCTCCAGGTAATGTGATGTCAGATAGGTGTTCTCACTCTCCTGATGGTAAAACATGCACCAGAAGAATATTTTTCTCTCCTTTTTAATGGCCCCATAGTACTGATGCAGGGGCATAGCTACTGTGGTGCAAGGGGATGCAATGTATTTATTATTATTTATTTTATTTGTTTAAACTTATAGGCCACCCTTCCCATATTGGATAATTTCAGACATACCGGGCCCGGAGGCCCGCCATGCTGAACCACGGACCAGGATCCGTTTCAGATCCTGGTCAGGAATCAGGCTGGCCGTCCTTTAGACGTGCCAGCCTGATTCTCACCAGGAATCAGGGAGGGGGCAGGGCTGCATGGCGTAACGTGTGGCTGCACAGCCCCACCCCACCCACCCCCCGCGCTCCCCCAGCCACCCACTCTCCAGGAGACGGGCGGGCACAGTGGCCAATCCAGCTGCTGTGCCCGATCCCGTCCCGTGGTCGGACCACGATCCGGCCGACTGAAGGTAACAGATGTTACCTTCGGCCCATCCCGGATCGTGGCCAATCCAACCATGGTTGAGGCCCGATCCCACCACGATTCTGGACCCCCGGGTGGCCGGAGGTCCAGAATCGTAGTCATTTCTATTCCCGCCAGTGATTCACTGGGGTGAACATCTAGCGGGAATCCTTTAGACATAACGGTACAAACGGCCACCACAGGAGATTCACTGTGGTTGACTGTGGTATCGTTACGTCTGAAATTACCCATTGTTTCAGGGTGGCTGACAATTGATAAAAACCCCTAACACACATTTTTAAAAAGCCAATTCCCTCCCTTGGAGCCCTACAACTAACCTGCCCTCTGAACACTTCCATAACTCCTCCCCCCAGCCCACAACTGCATATAATCTCCCAACCAGCCCCTGTCCTTATCCCTGCCTGCCAAATGCCCTGCCAAACAGAAATGTTTTGCGCTGCCTCCAAAAGATGCTCAGACTCTGATTCAACCGAACCTCCTGGGAAAGGGAGTTCCATAAAACTGGGGCAGCTACCGAGAACACCCCTCTGCACACCTTCATCCCATTAACCAGAGTAACAGATGGGACTTGCAGGAGTGCACTCCTGGCTAACCACAGGGGCCACAAAAGAGCATGGTAGGACAGGCAATCTTTCAGATATGTGGGGCCCAGGATATTTAGGGCTTTAAAGGTCAAAACTGGCACCTTGAATTGTGCCCAGAAAGCAATAGGTAGTCAGTGCAGACTCCAGAAAGGAGACAAGCTGCCACATTCTGCACCAACTGCAGCTTTTGAACAGTCATCAAGGGCATCCCCATGTAAAGTGCATTGCAGTAGTCTAGCCTCAAAGTGATTAAAGCATGGATGTCAGTGGCAAGGTCCGAATCGGAAAGAAAAGGCCACAGCCTCGTCGCCAGATGGAGTTGATGAAAAGCACTCCAGGCCACAGCCACAACCTGAAGGTCCAGGCGCAGCATGGGGTCCAGAAGCACTCCGAGGCTGCAAACCTGAGGGACCAGAGGGGGATGGACCCCATCAATAACGGGAGTCCCAGTCCCCTCCAAGTCACACGGCCAGCCCACCATTATCTCAGTGTTGTCTGAATTCAACCTCGAGCAACTCACCCTCATCCAGTCCCCAACTGCAGCTAGGCAGTGGGTAAGCACTGAGACTACAGAACCTGGGTTGGATGAAAAAGAGGTAAAACTGAGTGTCATCAGCATATTGACGACACCTCGCATCAAATCTCTGAATGATCTTGCCTAGATGCCTCATATACACTTTGAACAAGAATGGAGACAAGATGGAACCCCGCAAGACCCCCACAGGGGAGGTCATGAGGGGACGACAAGCAATCATCCTTCCACCCACTGAGACCTCCCCGACCGGAAAGAATGGACCACCACAAGGGTAGCCCTGCACACTCCTGCCAGGTCCCACAGTCATGTCAACACCTCATGATCAACTTTGGGTGAAAACAGACATGACGCTAACCACCCTTTAACCACCCTTGGTGGTTATGTATGCATGTTGCAGGGCTGTATTGGTGCCCTATGCAGCCCTGAAACATGCATAAATGACCACCAAGGGTGGTTAAAGGGTGGTTACGTCATGTCTGTTTTCACCCTTTGTCAAAGGTCACTGAAAGATATAACAAGATCAACAGTGTATAATTCCCCTTGTCAATCTCCAGGCGGAGGTCATTGACCAAGGCCACAACTGCAGTCTCCATGTCATAACCAGGATGAAAGCCAGACTGAAAAAGGCCCAAGAATCTGACAGCATCGAGATGAATCTGGAGCTGTCGAGCAACCGCCCATTCAATAACTTTTCCTAAAAAGGAAAGATTAGAGACTGGGCGATAACTAGTCAGGGAGTCAGCAAACAAAGTTGGTTTCTTAAACAGCACAACCACATGTTTAAGGGCATCCAGCACCGACCTTCTCAAAGGGAGGCATTGACAATCCTGGCAAGCAACAGCCCCAATGTCTCAGACAAGGATCTAATTCACAACTGGTCACCAGAATCACTCCAAGAACATCCTCCGCATCAGTTGGCGATACCGACTGTAACTGATCTACTAGTAATAATTTCTATAGTGCTACTTGGTATACACAGCACTTTACGGTCACAGACTTTTGGAGACAGGTCCCAGCCCAGTGGGCTTACAATCTAAGATGATTTCTTCTGAAATCAACGACTAGGAGAAGCCATTTTTTAAACTTTAAAGCTAATAGTTCTGTTTGATGGTGTGGCTGTAGGACTCTATTGACTGGCAGTTCAATATTTTAGCCTTTTATTTCTGTATGACTATTGCTGTAAGATGTCCAGGTCTTTAGAGAAAACAGTTCCTTCAACTTGATCTAATAGGGATAAGGATAAGGATTAGGGTAAAACGATGGGACTAAATTTTGTCAGATATAATGTATTTTGTATTATTTCACTGAGTTTTATTGTGTATTTTAAATTTATGTTGGCTATGTCCAATGGATACGCCATTAAATAAATATTTATTATTATTATTATTATTATTATTATTATTATACTAAAAAAAATCTAAGATGGACAAGGATTAGGGGTACACAGGGAAAGGCAGACACACACACTCCCATTTTACAGATGGGAAACTGACGCTGAGAGATAGTGACTTGCCCAAGACCACCCAGTGAGTTTATTGGCTAGGGTGAAATTCAAACTCTGGTCTTCCAGGTCCAAGTCTATCAACTTATCCACTACAGCATACCGACTCCTGAGTCAAACAAATAGGGCAAGATTGAGCTTCCATAGTCCCAACCTCTGACTCTGCAGTGGAAATGGTAGCATCCAAATCATGGTGAATATGAGCAATTTTGTCTGTAAAGTAATTAATCAAAATGTCACAACAGGCAGGAGATGATTTGAATTCCTGGTGGAGACAGTCTGGATCAACTAGGCCCCTAGCTGGAACAGATCCGCCGAACAGGACTTTGCAGGAGCTATGATAGCAGAGAAGAAATTGACCCTTTCAGAGCCCCTAACCCCATTATTATTTTGAGGAGCCCATGACAGTCAGCTCAGGGGCTGAGGCCAGGGCTGCAGGGTCCTATGGAGATGGAACTCTGGAATGGGTTTGGGGGAGCCCATGCTTCTGCCCACCCCTGGCCAGTCAGTTGTTCTGCTAAAGCTTCCCTGGGCCCTTGAAGCTAGGGTTACCATACCTCCCGTTTAATCCGGGTCACTTATGAAAAATACATGGTGCAGGGATCCATCTCCACCTGAGCAGGGACCACTGTCGCCTCTACCTTGAAGCCTCCAGCCTGGCCGGTCCAGCCCAGTCTGGAACTGCCCGGGGAGCCATGGTGAGTGCCTGGGAACCCGATGCACCCCCTACCAGCCCAATGAACCTCCCCCAGGCTAGCATGCCCCAATCCAGCCCCATTCTGGCCTCTTCCCTCAGCAACCTGTGACACCCCACCAACCCCTCAGTGCCCTCTCTCCCAGCCCCTCAACACTCCCTCCCAACACCCCCATGACCGATCACCCATCCCCTCCCCTCAGCAGCCTGTGCCTCCTTGACCATCCCCTCAGCACCCCTGTCCTCTGTGCTCCCACTTGAGCACCTCTCCCCTAGCACCCCTGTCCTCTGTGTTTCCACCTCAGTACCCAAAGCCCCAAACAAGCACCCACCCAGCCTCATTCCCACCCCATCTCCCAATTTTGTTCCTGGTCAGGGAAGCACAGGGATGATGAAGGGAGGGGACAGGGGCAGGGATCACAGAATGTAGGGTTCTGGGGGGCATGAGGAGGGGAGGGCCCTGGCTGCTGAGGTGAGGGAGAGTAGAGAGGGAACAGTGCTGGGCTTAGGGGGTGGGGGTGCTGAGGGGGGAGTAGAGATAAGTTGGGGTGCTTAAGAGGTACACTCAGGATGGGAAAAGGAAAGGGAAGATCCAGATCATGTAACTGTGCTATGGATCTGTCCCCTCTCCTTGTGTGCATGCCCTCATCCCTGTTTCCTTCCCCTGAGCCCAGTCTTTCAGTACTTGTGGGCAGGAACTGGATCCAAGGGCCCAATCCAGGAATTGGATCTAGGGGCCAAATAAAAGCTAGTCACAGGCCGCACTTGGTCCCAGACCTGAGGTTCCCCCCATTACCCTAAACAGTGACACACAAACACCCTACCATCATCAGTCTCCATTTATAAAAAATACACACATAAATTATGCACCTCTGCCATTAGCACCCTATGCACCAAACACAGACACACACAATCCTGCTAGCAGCAGCCTACACTCCAAATGTTATGTATCAATTAGGCAATATTGACCATGATCACTCAGAGACACAAACAGGATGAGGACTGGACAACTCAGTTCAGCTTACTCAGCCACAGGCCTCAGGCTTACACTATCCAAATAGGCCCATGAGAATAAAGTTGTCAAAATCACTTTCTAAGCAGAAAATGTATTTCCAAGGCCACAATAACAAACCCCAGACAGCCACTATCTTTGAGAACACAGAAAGAGGCATGAGAGAGAAAACAAAGGGAGTTTGTAAAAAAGGGAGGTGCTCTCCCCTATGTATAAACAGTGACTCCCTAAAACTTCCCCAAAACTCCAAACTAGCTTGGTGGCTGTGCTCCAAGTGATAGCATAATGAATAGCTTATTCTCAGCTTATTCTCTGCACCTGGCAGAGGGGACCCTGCAAAATGAATAAAACTATAAAAGAGGGAGCCCAGCTCCTTGTCACTTGTCATTGACGCTAGCGGTCACTAGCATTTGCAAGTGAGCCAGGTGAGTCTTTGATCCTAAACGACGCTCTCAAAGATCCAGAGACTCCTACCCAGCTGCCTGCTGGGCCCCCTCTCCTTCTCCTCTGAACCAGCCTGCGTCTCGGACTGTGCCTCTGACACGTAAGATATCATGGGTTACTGGGGTTTGTAACTGAGAACACTGTCATGTCCAGATGTTAAGTGTCTATCCAATAAAATTGAGTTGTACCTATATACTTTGGCTTGTTAATTGGCAACCTTCGATTCCGTTTGGGTAAACTGAGGCAGCAACCTCATTTATTCATTTCAGAAACACAGATCCATACACACCTGTACCACCAGCACCCTGCATGCACGTATGACACACGCACACACACACACACCACAGTGTCTGTCCTATTGAGCACTGTGTCCATTTGATGGATTTCTAAACAGTGGGGGTGTCTGTTTAATGGAGCTTTGGTCTAGTGAGTTCTATGGTGCCGGGATGCATGTTCCATGAAGTTCTGTGGAGCTATGGTACCAGTTCCATAGTGTTCTATGAAGCTATGGGGTGCAATCCTCCCTTTATAGTCAATGGGAGCTGAGCCACTGACTTAAAAGATGGAGGATGTGCCTTTGGTGTCCTATTCTGCAGAGGTGTATGTCTGTGGAGTTATGCAATGCCATGTGTAACCCATACTATTATGGCTTGGCTGGACAGCAAAATTTGAAGAATTATAATTATAAGCAAATTCTGTTGTTAATCAGTAGAGGGCAGTATTAGAGTAACCAGTAGTGGTGGGACCCCGGGCCCATTACCGGCTACCGGATTTACCTGTTACCGGTTCTAGGAAAACTGGATTCCTGGATTAAATCCGGTATGCCGGTACCGGATTTATTTCATTGGTTTCAATGGGGCGCTGTGTCCCCATTGAAACCAATGAAATAAATTAATTCCCTCCCCCTCCCCCTCCC
>QEPC01012741.1:974759-1000291 GCA_003113815.1 Sphenodon punctatus
GTTGTTTCTTTCTCATAAATGCTGATGTGTGGTATTTTCTTATGTGCATTGACCTTTGTCTTCTTCAATGGTTTTGGAGAAAATAATGTATGTTCATTCAAATGATTTTTATTTTGTTATGTATACTAGTATTCAAAATGCTTCATGTTCTATGAAATAATAGTGTGTTTTGAGAGGATGAAAGAGTTTATGGTTTTATTTGTCCTGTAACTACTGTTGGAGGAAGTAATGCTGTCAGATTGAACCCATCTGCTATTCTTGAAATTATATACATTCTCTGATTTAGAACTATAGTAGGTTACATAAATGGTGCCCGAACAGGGACAGCATTAGCTGGTAGTTGCAGTTTTTGCTTGTTAAAGAAAATACTTTTAACATTTCCACAAGGAATTTTGATTCATTTTTTTTTATACTGGTGTAAAACCTTTATGTAGATATGGAATTTTGTAAGCTGTACAGGATGGATCCAAATCGCTCTGTCAGACTAAGTGGGATTCAATCTATGGTTACTAGGGATGGGACATCCGGGCAAATACCGGGCACTGGATTTACTGGTTCCCGGATTTCAAAATACCGGCATACTGGATTTATACCGGTATACCGGTACCGTTTTTTTCTCATTGATTTCAATGGGGAACTGTCCCCATTGAAATCAATGGAGAGGAAAAAAAACCCTCCACCCTCCCCCTCGGGGGAGGGAAAGTGTTTGCTTTTTTTTCTGTGGTTTTTTTTACATTGCGGCCATTCAAATGAAAAAAAATTCAGCACAGGGGGAATCCGGTAGATTCCTCCGATTACCGGGGGAATCCGATACTGCCGGTACACCCAAAAACCGGCAGTATCGGATACCGGATCATCCGGTAGTCCCACCCCTATACTGACGAGGAGCTGATGCAGGCTCTACAAGAGTATGGGGCTGTTACTGGGTTTAAAAGAATACAGGGCAGTAAGCAAGGTGTTACCATTTGTGAATATAGCAAAGCGTGTGCAACTAGAATGATAAGAAAAGAGTGTACCCAGGTGCAACTGAATGGTAAATGGGGTGTATTTCCCATAGGGGCAAGGCAGACCCCTCTGCACTTCAGTGATACCTCTTTGACATCAGAAGTAAAGCCAATGAAGAAAATAGGGACCACTTCCCCATCACTTCCCATAGGCAGAGACATATTCATCTCCCCAGACATACAGGCACATTCCACACCAGCTTTAACTATACCTGAAGGGGTACATAGAGTAGTGTTGGCGCATGTGGTAAAATCTAATAAAGCTGATGCTGCTTATGACCATATGTCCTTCAAACTGAAATGTTTTTCTGGCCTCTCCCCAAGAACCACTGATGAAGTGGATTTTGATACCTGGAAGCTGCAAGTAAAACAACTGTTAGATGATTCAGAAATATCCTCCAAGAGAAAGAAGAATCTTCTAAGGTTCGTTTACTACTGAGACAGTGGAATAGACTCCATCTAGATGGAGGAGTACTGTATCGAAGAGTTAGGAGAAGAGAGAATATCATTGATCAACTAGCACTCCCACGTTCTCATCGCTACTGTGCATTCCAAGGCGTTCATGATGAGGTAGGACATATGGGAATAGAGCGCACCTTGGAATTAGCGAGAGAGAGATTTTTCTGGCCTCGAATGGCGGCTGATATAGATAGGAAGTGCAGGACATGTGAGAGGTGCATTAGGAGAAAAGCTCAAATAGAAAGGGCAGCACCCCTAGTGAATATAAAGGTTTATGCACCAATGGAACTTGTGTGTATTGATTTTTTGTCATTGGAACCTGATGATCGAGACACCCGGAATATCCTGGTAGCCACTGACTATTTTACTGGATATGCGCAAGCCTACCCAACCAAAGACCAAACTGCCAGAACCATTGCCCTTACTCTGTGGGAGAACTTTTTCTGCCATTATGGGTTTCCAAAAAGGATCCATAGTGACCAGGGGGCAAATTTTGAATCAGAACTAATATCTGAACTTTGCCACATAGTGGGTATAAAATCAAGAACTACACGATATCATCCACAAGGAAATCCTGTAGAAAGGTTCAATAGGATTTTGATAACTATGTTAGGGACTCTGGAGAATATTAAGAAGGCTCAATGGCGGAAGTATGTAAAGCCACTAGTACATGCCTACAACTGTACTCGCAATGACAGGACTGGAGAATCCCCATATTTCTTAATGTTTGGCAGACAGCCATTGTTGTCTATTGACTTGTGTTTTGGGATCAAGTTACAAGGTAGATTTCAAGTAACTCATCAACAATATGTCAAGGATCTACGGAGAAAGTTGAAGCATGCTTACGAGTTAGCGAGAGAAGAAACTGAGAGGCACCAGAAGGCTAACAAGAGGAGATGGGATGCAAAGATTAAGATTTTGCATATATCTGAAGGTGACAGAGTTCTAGTTCTCAACCTAAGGGGAAAGCATAAGTTAGCAGACAGATGGGAGGATCAGGTTTATGTTGTGGTCCGACAGCTACAAGACCTTCCAGTTTTTGTTGTGAGACCCGAAGATGAGGATGGGCCTGAAAGGACACTACATCGTGATCTGTTACGGCCTTGTGGTTTTATTTCAGCCATGGATAGAGAAGAAGATCAACGAGCTGATTACCCCAACTATGATTTGTCCGATATAGATTTTTTTTGTACAGCTGAAAACACTGCTGTTCTGAATCCTGAGGCACTGGAGTTTGAACCAAGCGATTTTGATCTGTCCCATGCAAATGATACCTGGCAGCCTAAGACTGAGAGTACTATACTAATGGACTCTGATGATATCGTATCATGTGAACAAGGAGAGGCAGGCCTTGATGTTGCTGTTGAGTCCTCATCTCCCGTATGGTTTGAGCATGCTCAAACCCAGCAATCTTGGCTGTTCTCAACACATTCTAGAAGAATCCAGCACTGGGACTGGAAGAGTGTGGCTGTGGCAGAAGAAGTAGAAGAGGCCCTGGCCCAGGACTATTACTCACAAGCCACTTTGGACACTGCATAAGAAGCTGCATTAGGATCCTGCTGTTTCTATCAAGGACAAGTGAGACTTTATGAAGAACAGAGTCTTGCCATGTGTTGTTTCTTTCTCATAAATGCTGATGTGTGGTTTTTTCTTATGTGCATTGACCTTTGTCTTCTTCATTGGTTTTGGAGAAAATAATGTATGTTCATTCAAATGATTTTTATTTTGTTATGTATACTAGTATTCAAAATGCTTCATGTTCTATGAAATAATAGTGTGTTTTGAGAGGATGAAAAAGTTTATGGTTTTATTTGTCCTGTAACTACTGTTGGAAGTAATGCTGTCAGATTGAACCCACCTGCTATTCTTGAAATTATATACATTCTCTGATTTAGAAGTATAGTAGGTTACACATGCACCTTACATCCTCATGCCACTATGGCCCTTTTTACGCAGACACTCTAACACCATTAAAATGGGTGTTAAATTTTATTATACATGTTACAGGGCAACACTGCAGCCCTGCAACATGGGCCCTTTTCACACAAGATGCCTCCACCCAGTTTCGCTGGGTGGAGATGGGTGAAGGTGTCTATGTGAACACCACGGGCAGTGGGTGGGGTGCATTTGCTGGGTGGAGGTGTCTGTGTGAACACCGCAGGCAGTGGGTGTAGGTGGGTGCGTGCTTCCGCGCAACACCCATCACCACCCATGGAGCAGTTGCTCCCGCGCAACAACCATTTTCACCCACTACCCACCCACGGAGCAATAGCACCAGGAGATGGGTGTTGCGCAGAAGCATGCACGCACCTCCACCCACTGCCCGTGGTGTTCACACAGACACCTCCACCCACCTCCACCCAGTGAAATGCACCCCACCCACCGCCCGCGGTATTCACACAGACACTTCCACCCATCTCCATCCAGCGAAACTGGGGGGAGGCATCTTGTGTGAAAAGGCCCAAAGGGCCTATGTTGCAGGGATGCAGTGTTGCCCTGTAACAAGTAATAAAATGTAACACCCATTTTATCAGTGTTACAGTGTCTGTGTTAAAAGGGCCTATCTTTTCTCATTGGCCCTGACTCAGTTTCAGGCAAGTGGCTATTTCAAATTTGCATAAACACATGAACATTTATGCAAATTAACGGTTTTCATCTCTGGGAGAGAGATGGCAACCCTGCCTCTTCTATCGCAAAACATTCAGAGCAAAAGCACAGCACCTGGTATTAGTAGTGTCTGCACTTGTGGCCAGGGTGGCTAGGTTATTGTGTGTGTGATCATCTCCACTAAGGAGATGATTGAAGGTTTTGCAGAACAGAAAATAACATATTTTTGAATTCTGTGTGGTATAACCGAACATCACTTTTTCTCAGTGCCATAACAACTTAGGTATATTTCAGAGATTTTAGTTGTATATGCTGCATAGTTTTATGTGCCGGTTTTGTTTTTGTTAACATAAAATTAACGTTTTTGATTATTTTACTTTTGAGTCACCTGTCATAGGGGGCCCCATAGTCATCACCTCAGCCTGGGCCCGTCACATCTTTGTTATGCAATACCCTGTACAGATGTAACCCTTCCTGCAGCTCATAGAGTCCCCTTGGCTTCTTCCCTGCGGCGTCACAGGAGCATGCACTATTCAAATCTAGCGCAGTTCCCGTCTTGTGGGAAACGAGGAAGTGTGGCTCTCCCACCAGCAAGCTCGCGCAATGGACAGGGTAGGATTTCACTACCGTGTTTATTACACACATGCCCACATGAGGCTGCTTGTGGGAAAGCAGCCAGTCTGTGAAGTCCATTGCAAAGAACTTAAGAGTATAATTTGGATGTAGACAGAGATCAGACACCCTAACTAGTTTTCTGAGAGAAAAGGGGGGCTTTCCTGCAAATCTTTGCAAATCTCCCTTTAGAAGGAAGGAAACTAACAAATCACTGGAATTTAGTTTCCTGAGAAGCCAGCAAATGTTTGCTTGATTTATCACAAATCTCCAAGGTACCAACAAAGCCTCCTGCTGTAGATTTGTAGGGCAGCGGCTTGAAACATAATAATCTCTCATGCAAATAAATAATGTGATGCCTCCAGTTCTTACAGCTATATCAGTCTAAAATAATCTTGCAGAGTACAAATAAGCCAAAAAAGGAGACAGGGGAATTATACATATGCATGTTTTGGTGGCACCAGGAGTTAATATGTTACTCCATCTCCTTTGGCGAACTGGATACAAATCCATTTGAGACACAAATTCGAAGTGATCTTGGTGGACCTCTAGGTTATGGTGTTCATATTTTTTATTTACATTAACACTTCAGTACCACCAGTTTCTCCTCCATCTTATAACTCGATTCTGATATACCATACTCAGAGCTTCCAAGATTTAGGACATAAGTAACTTGATGAGCTAGAGAATAATGTTTATGACCTACAGAGAAAGTCCTTTGCAATCCCTTTTGATTGAAGGGAATATGTCCACAATGTGAGGCCTTGCAAGACTGTCACTCAGACATCAACCACCAAGATACATTTAATTATCTTCTGCCAGTCACTCTTCTGTGTCATGTCTAGCCCTCCATCTAAGAGCATAGCATAACAACAGGAATAATAACATTCCCACCTTCCTGATCCATGTTAGGGACAGCTGGTGAGGAAATGAAAGCTTTTGAGTTCCAAAGCAGAAGAAATGCCACCAAGGTATCCACTCTTCATCAATGAGTCAAACAGCTAAAGCAGACTGAAAGAACACAAAGGAAGGTGAGAGAGCGCAGACAGGACAGAGCAGTGGAAAGATAGAACAGACAATAGATGAGGGGAAATTAAGAGTTTAACAGCTGTAGCAGGCGCAGCTACTTAAACAGACTTTGAATAAAAGTATCCACAATGAATTAACACAGCTCAGCTGTCTACACTAGGAAAACTAGTGGGCTTTAGTTCTTCCTATGATCACCTTCACAGGTAACTTTTGAATGTGGTGGTTCAGCTAGTCTGGATAATTTAACAGGAGTTAGATGATTCAGCCTCCATGGCAGCCAAAGGCATTAAGAAGAAGTATCTAGAACAACTTGTAACTCTCAGTTGACACTGTTCCTACAGTGGAACCCATTCTGCGAAGGCCAAAACAAGGTTAGTTTTAATGGACTATTTTCAAAAGAAGGCTGATTTTCCTCCAGATTTTGATCACAAGCTTGAAAGTAGGCAGGTGATTTAAAGCTGGAGAAAAGGGGAATCTTTCCTATTTTTTCACCTAACTATTCTTAACAATATCAAAACAAGAACATAAGTATATAAAAAGCATGCTGTTTCCAGCAGTGGCCATTCTCTGTAGCTTTGGAGGCATACACAACAGTTCATAACAGAGTGATCCATTCCCTGCCATTCATCCCCAACTCTCAACAATCCGAGGTTGCATCCCACAACCCACCTAAAAAATAGCCATCAATAGACCTACCCTCCAAGAAAGTCTGCAATCCTTTTTTAAACTCAGATATGCTACTAGCCTTGATCGCATCCTCCTGCAAGAAGTGCCACAAGTTAATTGTGTATTGACTCTGAGTGAAAAAAATATTTTCTTTTGTTTGTTTTAAATCTGCTTCCAGTTAGTTTCATGTCCCCTAGTGCTAGTTATGAAATAGGTCACAGATTTACACTTGTTCAGAATCAATAGCCTGTCCCTTTTGCAAAGTTACTGACTTGCAGGGGTAAGAAATTCTCTGGAATTTCTGGATGAATTTACATTTGCTGGGCCCACTCATCCATTGCACAAATAGGGCATATGTCCATGGTGGTGACATCTTGTGGTGGTCCTGCTACCATGAATTCTATGTACCTGAATGGGGTGCTACAGGGGCAGAAGTCCTGGCTGCTCCAAGCCCTAACCTTGTCCCTTATGACACACAAGACCAATGCCAGCAACCCCTTCTGATCCCTACCACTTGTGCGGGAGTGAGCTTCTAAGCCTGGTGTATCATGTCTAGCTCTACTTCCTTTCTCACAGGTGCTGCTCCTTTCTTGCCAGTGGCCAGCACTTCAGCTATCAACCCTCATAAACTCATTATGCATGCGCCCCAGAGCCAGGCCAGATCCACTGGCTGTGACACAAACTGTGAGTGCTGAGTCAGGTGCCGGTTGAGTGCCTGAGTGGTATATCAGGGTGGAGTGAGTGGGTGCTGGGTGAATGTGGATGGAGTAAATGGGCCCTGTGTGCACATGAATGAGTGAGTTGCACAAGTTGGATGCATGTAGATGGAGGGGACTGGTTGCGTTCCGGAATGCTCTTGGGGAATTTCCTGTTGACCTTGATAATCACTCCATCGATGACCTCGTGGCCTTGTGAAACGGCTGGCTGGCTGAGGTCATTGATTGGGTGGCTCCCAGGCATCCGCTTCCGCCACAGCAGCTCCACAGGACCTGGGATTTCTCGCGCCCAAGATGATTGACTGCAGTATAAAGCATTTTTGAAGTCCTATGCTGTTGCAGTGAGGGCAGCAAAAAGCAGTTCTTTGCTGCACTCATTTTGTCCACTCAGTCTCATCCAGCAGAACTGTTCTGGGTAGTTTGGCGGGCAAGCCTGTCTCCGCCTGGAATCAGATTCATCCACAGCCCATTGTGATATGTTTTTGAAGTACTTTGCGCACAAAATTGCTCGCATTGAGCATAACTTCAACTCTACCATTTCAGAGACAGTGGCTGAGCAAGAGGATAGGAATGCCCTGTCTGGTCATGTTTTGTCGGAGGAATTTCAATTGGCGATGCCTGCCGATGCAGCTGATGTGCTGGGGTCTGTTCGAGCCACAACTTGTGAGTTAGATCCATGCCCATCCTGATTAGTAAGAGCTACCAGGGAGACAGTGGAACCAGTGCTGGCGGGGTTTATAAATGCCTGCCTTTGGGAGGGGAGGGTGCCGGTTTGCCTCAAGGAGGCTGTGGTCCAACCCCTCCTCAAAAAACCATTGCTTGATGATGATGATTGCTGGTTACCAACCTGTCTCTTACCTTCCCTTTTTAGGGAAGGTTATTGAACAGGTAATGGCTCATTAATGCCAGGTGTATTTGGATGGCATCAGTTTCCTTGATCCCATTCAGTCTGGTTTTTGCCCAGGTTACGGTACGGAGACAGCGCTTGTGGCTTTGGTTGATGATCTCCTCGTAGAATTGGACATGGGTCATATAACCCTTTTGGTCCTTTTAGATCTTTCTGCAGCTTTCCATACCATTAACCATGAGTTGTTGGTGACGTGCCTGCCTGCGCGACCTGGCTGGGGTGGACGGAACTGTTTTGCAGTGGGTTCATTCCTATCTCACAGAGCGATCACAGCGGGTGGTGTCCCCTCTCTTGTTTAACATGTATATGAAACTGCTTGGGGAGATCGTGCGCAGCTGGGGGGCTCGCTGCCATCAGTACGCAGACGACACCCAGCTGTATTTATTATTTTCATCTGACCCAGGTCCTGCTGTCTCTTTGCTGTCCTAGTGCTTGTCCGCTGTGGGGGATTGGATGAGGTCGAGCCAACTGAGACTCAATCCTGATAAGACAGAGGTGATGTTAGTAGGCAGGACCAGGGTTCTGGGTGAGGAGGTTTCCCCTGTTATCGGAGGTATTCATCCTCCTTTGGCTCCATCTGTGCGGAGCTTGGGGGTGCTCCTGGATCTGCAGCTATGACTGGATTCCCAGGTGTTGGCTGTGGCCAAGGGTGCCTTTCATCAGTTACATCCAGTGAATAGGCTCCGTCCATATGTCTCGGACTCCGATCTTGCCACTATTGTCCAGGCATTCATCACCTTGAGGCTAGACTATTGCAATGCGCTCTACGTGGGGTTGCCCATGGTGACGGTTCGGAAGCTGCAGCTACTGCAGAATGCATCAGCCCACCTCCCCTAACTGGGACGGGCCGCAGGGAGCACTTAACACCTGTGCTCCGAGAACTGCACCGGCTGCCTATTGCCTTCTCATCCCAATTCAGGGTCCTGGTTTTGACCTATAAAGCCCTTCATGGCCTGGGCCCTGCTTATTTGAGTGATCGCCTCACCCCCTGAGCCCCTGAGAAGTCCCTGAGGTCATCTGGGGGCGCCCTCCTGAACATCCCACATTTTTGACAGGTTTGTCACTCTGGAATTCCCTCCTGGTGGAGGTTTGCCTCAGCCCTAACCTTCTCACCTTCTGGCGGAACTGTAAGACCTGGCTCTTCTGCCAGGCATTTGGCGGGGGGAGGGGGAGATGGGTTAGATGGGTTGGGAGGTGGGAATGTTCTTTGTAGGTTTTTTATGCATTATCTGGGGGTTTATAAATTTTATAAAATTGTAATGTGATTTATTTATGTTGTTATGGTAATTGGGTTTTTTAAAAAAAATTGTAAGCCACTCCGAGTCACCTAGGCGAGAGGGGTGGGGTAAAAGTATAATATAAATAAATTAATTAAATTAATTAAATAAAATAAAGGTGGAATAAGTGGGCCCTGTGTGTGTATGGATGGAGTGACTGGGTGTTGGGTGTATGGAATTCATACTCTTAAGATGTGTGCAGTATTGTATGTGATTTCTTGAGATGGGTGAAGGGGTGGGGTGGGCAGCAAATTTTATTTTGACTGGGACAACAAATAGCTAAGGTTGGCCCTGGTCGTTTGCTAGAATTTTTGAGAGTCTTTAATAGAAAAAGTAACTTATTAATGCACATTATCTCTATTAAAGACATTTCTTATAAAACGGCTTAGGTTCACCTAATTCATCACGGTTCAGCGAGATGAATGACCATGCAGCTAACCAGTTCTTCACTCCTAGTGTAATCTACTTCTATATTTTCATGTCAAATCACTGTGCATGCACTGAAGCGGCAGAGCTTTAAAATCTGCTTTGGTTTATACCACAGAGTGAACAGCAGATGGCGGTCTTGCTTAGTAGTCTAGCTACACACCAGTATGTCTTGTGTAGGAAATTTGGGTACATCCCCCCCCCTCCCCTTCCGCTCCCTTTCCAGTATTCTACACCTTTTTCTTTAATCAGGTTCATTTACTTCCTGCTGCGCTGCTCTAATCCTGAGATAGTTGTGCGTGTGTGTGCGTGCGCGCGTACACACCACTCCGTAGCCTGGCAGGAGGGTAGAGATTCACCAGAGTGTTTAGTTAACACAACATTGACTCAAAGTAGTTGCTTTACATAGTGAGAATGTTATATTTGCATAGTAATTTATTCCCATTGGTTCCCTTGCATGCCCAGTTTAATTAGTTTGTAACATTTCTCCCACATTTTCTCTGGATGTTAATAACAATCTGGGAAGGCTGGACACGTTTCTGCCATGTCTGGTGTTTTCTTTCTTAAAATGCTACTGGAATTTTATCTGTTTCTAGAACTTTATTTCAGCAAATCTTTTCATTTTCATTTTATGCATCCCTTGATGTTTATCTTTCTTCATTTTATAATTCTTATGGCAAAAAAAGATGACAAGATTCCAAAGCAAGCTAAGATTTCTGTTCTTCCCTTACACCTGAATCACCAGTTATTTAAATGTTAAATTAGATTGGACCCTTTTAGATGTGTTTTATTCTCAGGAGTGATTTCTTTGTTCTATTTATTTATTTATAAATATTTGTTAGCTGCCTCCTCATGCCTATGGCATCTCGGGGCGGCTTACAGCATAAAAACACACAATAAAATTCATTAAAACAATGTTTTAAAAATACAATCCCCACCCTCCCACCCTCCCCTCCGAAGGCCTGGGCGAACAGCCAGGTCTTGCAGGCTCGCCGAAACGCCAACAGAACTGGGGCCAGATGGGCTTCCTCCGGGAGGGAATTCCAGAGCCTCGGCCCAGCCACCGAGAACGACCTCTCCATTGCGGCCCCCTGCTTTACACGGGGACCTCCTAAAAGGCACCCCCGGTGGACCCAAGGGATCGCTCTGAGGCGCGGAGGGAGAGGCGGTTCCCCAAGGTATGAGGGGCCCAGACCATGTAGGGCTTTATAGATCAACACTAGCACCTTGAATCGGGCTCGGGACGCTATAGGCAGCCAGTGCAGAGTACGGAGCACAGGTGTTATGTGCTCCCGCCTTCCCATCCCCATAAGGAGACGGGCCGCCGCATTCTGCACCAGCTGCAGCCTCCGAACCAGAAACTATTAGTGGTGATATGATGTAAGTTCATAACATGGTAATCAAAGACCTGTCCCTGTATGAGATATTGAGAGTCCCAATTCCCATTGATAACAATGAGAGTTTGGGCACTCAGATGCGCACAAGATTTAGCCCTTAATGCACTAGTGAAACAAAAGTATCCCTGCTTGTATTTTGTGGTGGAAGGGTCTCATCTAAGAAAAACCTCGACATGCCTGCCTTGTCCTTTCTCATATGAGTACATGGCGCACTCTAATGTCCTGTAGAATTGCTGACCCCAGCTGCAATGAATCCGACTGCTCCTTCTCCCTCTCATTTAATACTGTTACAAACTTGCCAATATAATGAACAAAGGCTTAGATCTCAAGAGTTGTATTTTAGCAAAGTTGTATTTGGGGCTTAATTTGCACCAGGGTTTGCCCAGGCTCAGCCCCAGAAACTCTCCCAAACCCTGTTACTGCTGCTATTCTGCAAGACCCCACTCACAGCTCAACACAGAAGCACCAATCTCAGCCCAGTTTCTTCCCTGACAGAGTTGGGGGTGATCGGTGGTACCAGATAACTGAACTTCATCAAACATAGGGTGAAAACAGACATGATGCTAACCACCCTTTAACCACCCTTGGTGGTTATTTATGCATGTTGCAGGACTGCATAGAGCACCAATACAGCCCTGCAACATGCATAAGTAACCACCAAGGGTGGTTAAAGGGTGGTTAGCGTCATGTCTGTTTTCACCCCATAATCTGTCCCTAAGCAAAGGCCTTGCAAAGTAGTAGGAGGAACAGAGACTGGTGCTGTGGTGACTGGTAGTGCAGTTCCACCGATGCCATACCTTCCAACTAGGGATGTGCGAACAGAACAGGGTTCAGATGTTCGGCTGTTAGGTCCAAAAACTTAGTTCGGTTTCGTGGGTTCGGTCTCAAGGAGTTTGGACCTCCCCCCAAAAAACGTTTGGAAAATTCTGCCACGGCAGAGGCTTGCAGTGCTCCAGGGGTTCCCGTGGGGACATGGCAGGCCATTGGGGAGACAGCAGCAGCAGAGACCAGGAAGGCTTGGTGCTTGGCACCCTGACTTGCCTGGGCAGGCAGGCTCGGCGCTTGGCCCCCGGGGGTGCCCATGGCACCATGGCTGGCCATCTGAGACCCAGCGGAAGCAGCAGCAGCAGAGGCCAGGAAGACTTAGGGCTTGGTGGCTGGCCTGACACCCCTGCTTAGCCAGACATTGCAGGCTGCCAGGCATTCGTGGAGCAGCAGCAGACATTGGATTGCCCAGTAGCAGAACCCATGGCACAGCAGAGGCAGCAGAAGCGGACATTGGATTGCCGGGGCACAGAACCCATGGCACATCAGAGGCAGCAGAAGCGGACACTGGCTTGCCAAGGCACAGAATCCATGGCACAGCAGAGGCAGCAGAAGCGGACATTGGATTGCCAGGGTATGCCATGGAATGATGGCTCCCCTTGACTGTAACGTAGGCCCCCGAACCCTGATGGTGGGTCCTGGGGCTGGAGTGGCTGCTTCATGATGCAGTGGAATGACAGCTCCCCGTGTACGGAATGACGGCCCCAGAACCCTGAAGGTGGGTCCTGGGACAAGAGTAGCAGCTTCTGGATGAAGTGGATGGACAGCCCTCATGTCTTTAACATAGGCCCCAGAACCCTAACGGTGGGTCCTGGGGCTGGAGTGGCTGGCTGTTTCTTGATGCAGTGGAATGACAGCTCCCCGTGAGCAGAATGACAGCTCCAGAACCCTGACAGTGGGTCCTGGGACTAGTGTGTCAGCTTCTAGATGAAGTGGAATGATGGCTCCCCGTGAGTGGAATGATGGCCCCAGAACCCTGACGGTGAGTCCTGGGACTGAAGTGGCAACTAGGACTGAAGCGGCAGCAGCTGTTACCATGCCACCACTCCACCACTCCATTCTGAGAACTCAGCACTTAATGTGTCTTGCCGCCGACTTCCACCTTGATATTTCCATGATTCTGCATTACCTGCTGCCAGTATCGGAAGATGCAGCATGTCTGCAATTTGTGAACATAAGAGGTTTTATGTCGCCTTCCGCCACTGAGCGTGAGCCCCTGACACACCGTGATACTGAATAATAGATCACTGAATGAATGAACTTACGGCAACGCTGACTACCTGCTTCAGAGTCCGCTGCAGGGGCGTAGCCACCATGGCATGGAGTGGGGGGCACATTTGTACCCCATGCCCTGCCCTGGGAGGGGGCTGGCAGCAATCAGGGCCATCCCAGCAAAGGGGAAGAATTTTGTCCTTGGCACCCTAACGCACAAGAGAATTCACAGAAGAGCAGGGGCTCCCCCGCCCCTCCCTCCCCATCCCCTTCAGGAGCCAGGCACTCGCTCACTGCTGCTGGGGCCAGGGATCCCTGCACTCTAAGCGTGACAGAGACTAGTGCACAAGGAGGGACAACAAACAGGGCAGCACCCAGAGTTGAGCTTTGAGGGAGGGATCTTTGTTATCCCTCCTTGCGCACGAGTCACTGTCGCTGTCTCTGTCCCGCTTAGAGTGCAGGGATTCCCCAGCAACAGTGAGCGAGCGCCTGGCTCCTGATGCTGATCCAGGAGATGGAGGGGCAGGGGGGAGTCCCTGCTCTTCTGTGAATTCTCTTGTGCATTAGGGTGCCAAGGACAAATTCTTCCCCTTTTCTGGGATGGCTCTCTGCCTCATTGTAGCTGCTCTGCACCCCCATTGCTCTCTATGTGGCAATCACAAAGGGAAGAGGGAGGATCTGTCCATCCTTCTAACAGAGACAGCACTGAACAACCTACCCTCCCCCAGATGAATGGACCCCCCCAGAGCAGGCTGCCCCCTGCCTGCTTCCCCCCTCCCAGTCTGTAGATCCAACCTGCATGGAGTGTCATTTTGTTAGAAAATTCCACCACCACCTCTTTCTAGGCTTGGTACACTCTCCCACTTGTGAGAATGGGAGGAGCCACTCGAAGGAGAACAGAAGGTTGCTGCCTTGTAAACAAGGTTCTTCAAGATGCCTCCAAACGTTCTCACAAGCACCCACCCTTCCGACCCCACATGGAATTTTCTTCCTAATTGCTTAGGGTTCGAAGGAACTGTGTTGGGATTAGGTACCTTATTAGGGTGGGGGGCATGTGAACATCACGTAGTGGGTTTTTTTTAAGCTAGTGTGCTTGGTATATGCCAGTAAGAGAAGGGCACGCAAGTGAGAATGGAAGGAGCTCCTTGAAGAAAAACTTTGTTTACAAGGCAGCAACTTCCCCCGCACCACAGTGGCTACGCCCCTGGCTGCTGCGAGAATCACAAAGCTGCTGTGCTTAAGGGAAAGGGGGAACTTTGGCAAACCTGCGGCTTCTGCGTGAAATCTACAGTGGCGAAAATACCATGGCAGCAACTGCAGAAAGCCACGAGTGCAAGGTGAAAAAATCACTCCTTTCCTAACTGTGCTGCTTGGTGTGGAAGAGCACTTTCCACCAGTAGATGCTGTTGCAGTGGTATGGCATTTCAGCCCTAGTGGCAACATCTAGATGACATGGATAGACAGCCCCACTTGCCTGTAATGTAGGCCCCAGAACCCTGACAGTGGGTCCTGGGCCTGGAGTAGCTGCTTCTGGATGCAGTGGAATGACAGCTCCCCATGACCAGAATGACGGCCCCAGAACGCTGATGGTGGGTCCTGGGGTTGGAGTGGCTGGCTGTTTCTTGATGCGGTGGAATGACAGCTCCCCGTGAGCAGAATGTCAGCCCCAGAACCCTGATGGTGGGTCCTGGGACTAGAGTGGTAGCTTCTAGATGGTGTGGATGGACAGCCCCCCTCCACCCCCACTCCCATGTGTGTAATGTAACCCCAGAAGAACCCTGATGGTGGATCCTGGGGTTGGAGTGGCTGGCTGTTTCTTGATGCAGTGGAATGACAGCTCCCCAGGAGTGGAATGATGGTCCCAGAACCCTGACGGTGGGTTCTTGGGGTGGAGTGACTGGCTGTTTCTTGATGCACTGGAATGACAGCTCCCTGTAAGCAGAATGACGGCCCCAGTACCCTGATGGTGGGTCCTGGGGCTGGAGTGTCTGGCACTCCTGCTCGGCCAGGCGTTGCAAGCTGACTGGCATCAGTGGAGCAGTGGTAGAGGCCCGGCAAGGGCTTGGTGGCTGGCACCCCTACTTGGCTGGGCGTTGCAGGCTGGCATCCTACTCAACTGAGCTCAAGAAGCTCCACTGAAAATTCGGCAAGCCTTGTCCACCAGCGTGCTCATCCAAGCTATGCCCATATACAAGAGTGTGGAGCAAATGGTTGACGTGCAGCACCAGCAGCAGACATTGGATTGCCCAGGGAGAGTAACTGCAGCTGGCACCCTTGCTCGGCTGGGCATTGCAGGCTGGCTGGCATTGGTGGAGCAGTGGCAGAGTCGTGGCCAGAGCTCGGTGGCTGGCACCCCTGCTTGGCTGGGTGTTGCAGGCTGGCTGGCATTGGTGAGGCAGTGGCAGAGGCCCGGCCAGGGCTCGGTGGCTGGCACCACTACTGAGCCAGGCGTTCCAGGCTGGCTGGCCTGGATGTGGGACACTTGCAGACAAGTGAAATGATGGCTCCCCATGAGTGCAATGACGGCCCCAAAACCCTGATGGTGGGTCCTGGGGCTGGCGTGGCTGGCACTCCTGCTCAGCTGGGTGTTGCAGACTGACTGGCATCAGCGGAGCAGTGGCAGCAGAGGACCGGCCAGGGCTCAGTGGCTGGCACCCCTACTTGGCCGGGCTTTGCAGGCTTGCATCCTACTCTCCAGATCTCAACAAGCTATTCTGCCAAGTGGTCAAGCCTTGCTCAGTGGTGAATCACGTAGCTACCCAGGCATTGCCCAGGCAAAGTACCCGTTTCACAGCAGAGGAAGAAGAAGCAGACTTTGGGTTGCCAGGGCACAGAACCCATGGCACAGACAGCAGAGGTGGCATTGGCAGCAGCAGCAGACATTGGATAGCCCAGGCACAGAACCCAGGGCACAGACAGCAGAGACAGCATTGGCAGCAGCAGCAGTAGACATTGGATAGCCCTGTAGCAGAACCCATGGCACAGATGGCAGAGACAGCATTGGCAGCAGCAGAGGACATTGGATTGCCTGGTAACAGAACCCATGGTACGCACAGACAGCAGAGGCAGCAGAAGCAGACATTGGATTTCTGGGGCACTGAACCCGTGGCACAAACAGCAGAGGCAGCATTGGCAGCAGCAGAAGGCACTGGATTTCCTGGTAGCAGAATCCATGGCACAGACAGCAGAGGCAGCATTGGTGGCAGCAACAGACACTGGATTGACAGGACACAGAACCCGTTGAACAGCAGAGATGACAGCAGCAGAATTTGCCTGTGCACAGCACCCATGGAGCCATCGCATGGGCACATTTGGATTTGCCAGGGCAGAGCACCCATGTACCAGCAGACAGCAGCAGCAGGATTACCAGGCCAGTGGGGCACATCACCCAGGGTTGCCAGGGCAGGCAGACAGGCACCTTGGCATGAGAGGTAGGCACACTGGGGCAGGGTTTCAGCTTTGACCACAGGGCAGGCAGACAGGCAGCGTAGCATGAGCATGGGAAGGCAGACTGAGACAGGCTTTGATCTAGGCCACCTGGGCGGGCGGGCAGACAGGCAAGGTGGCATGAGCATGGGAAGGCAGACTGAGGCAGGCTTTGATCTTGGACACCTGGGCAGGTGGGTGGGCAGACAGGCAGCATGGCATGACCAGAAGGCAGACTGAGGCAGGCTTTGATCTAGGCCACCTGGGCAGGTGGGCGGGCAGACAGGCAGTGTGGCATGAGTATCGGAAGGCTGGCTGAGGCAGGGTTTGATCTAGGCCACCTGGGCGGGTGGGTGGGAGGGCAGACAGGCAGCATGGCATGAGCAGAAGGCAGACTGAGGTAGGGTTTGATCTTGGTCACCTGGGTGGGCGGGAGGGCAGACAGGTAACATGGTATGAGCAGAAGGCAGACCGAGGCAGGGTTTGATCTTGGTAACCTGGGCGGGCGGGCAGACAGGCAGTGTGGCATGAGAGGCAGTAGGGAAGGCAGGCTGGGACCTTGGCAGGGCATTCAGATAGGCTGGCAATGACTGTCCAGCACAAGAGAGAGAGAGCCAGTCACATAGGTGGGCCGAGATCATCTAGCTAGAGGCCAGCTGGCAGGTTTACAGCTTCCCAATGCCACCCTCTGTCGTGAGGTCAGTCAGATAGGCTGGCCGAAGCCATCTAGTGAGAGAGAGAGAGAGAGAGAGAGGACAGGGTGGGTGCCAGGCATTGGGAGGGAGGGACAGCACCTCAGCAGCAGCAGACCAGATTGAGGAGGAGCCCGGTCCTAGGACTTCCCCTGGCGTGAGATGGCGTGTGCCACTGCACCATCAATTCATGTCCAGGGGCAGCTCGGGGAATCCCAGCAGCGGAAGGTTCACCTTTATAAAAAGCAACTGCTCCACCAACTTGGCCCCAGTCTCAGGCGGTGTGGCAAGCAAATGTCCCCCGCCATGGAGAACACCCGTTCACTGTGGACACTCGTTGGTGGGCAGGACAAGAGACCCTTGGCCACTTTGGACAGGGCCGGCCACACATTGGTCTTGCCGGACCAGTAGATCAAGGGATCGCTGCTTGGTTCGATTCAGAGTTCCTCCTCCAGGTAGCTCTCCACTGCTGCTGAGGCGCTATCATACTCCCTCATGTAACTCTGCCTGGGCACTACCTCCACCACTGCCCTCAGCCACGCTGCCTTCCCTGCTGTGCATGAGCCCATGCTCGCCAGAGTGTTCTGTACATACGAGCTGCTGCTGCTGGCTGCTGCTCAGCCTGCTGCTGGTGCTGCTACTTCTCAGACTGGGGGCAGGGATAGACCTTTCTGGCTGAAAGAGGTGGCTCCTCCCACTTCCACCATCCCCAGGGGCGTCCTGATGCTGCTGTTGTACACTCTCAAGAGCCTGCTCTGCCTGCCGGACCCTCTCCACCAGCTCACCCTTCCAGTGGCCATAGAGTGGTGTCTGGCATGCCATGCTGCCCTTGACCCTGGGTTCCAGCATGGTTGACTGCCAACACATATTCCTCCCGCTGCAGGAGCTCATCGAAACGCGTCTTCAGCCCTGCCTTCAGTTGCCGCACCAGGGCAACCACCTCATCCGACAGCTTACTGCCCCGAGGGCCACAATCCCACCCCTGGAGAATCTCCTCCAGCCTCCTGAGGAGACTCTGGACCAGAGGGGTCACCTGGCTGATGGTGGCCATGGAGGAACTGATGGTCTCCATCATGGCCAGGAACGGTCTGAGCATGAAGACCGTGTGAGCCAGGATCTCCCATTCCACCCCATTGTACCCTGGAGGTGCCCCACTGTCCATCACCAGTTGAACCTGATGCAAGGCAGCTTTCTGCTCGAGAAGTCGCTCAAGCATCAGGAACATAGAATTCCACCGTGTGGGCACATCCCGCACCAGCTGATGCACTGGGGAGCCTTGCTCAGCCTGCTTCACCCGGAGGAGGTCGCTGCCCTTCATGCTCTGGTTAAAGAAACCGGCCAGATTCCTCCCCCGTTCGATCAGGGAGCTACGGGTGCCTGCCACAATCCCCTTCTCTCCCATGCCCACAGCATCCCTGACCACCAGGTGAAGGGTGTGTGTGGCACAAGGGATGCTGGTGAAGCCCCCCTCATGGAATGCCCTCAATATGTTGGCCACATTGTCCGTCACCATGCACCCCTTGGTGAAGGGTGTGCCTGGCGTGACCCACTCCCTTACAATGGCGGTCAGGGCTGCCTCGATGTTCCAAGCAGTGTGGGGGCCATCCATTACTTCTGCCTGAAGCAGGGCCCACCTATACCCTACTTTGGGATCCCTCCTGCTCTGCCAAACGCTGCCTCTGGGTCCTGCCACCAGTGCACCGT
Organism: Sphenodon punctatus; assembly: GCA_003113815.1. NCBI lineage: Eukaryota > Metazoa > Chordata > Lepidosauria > Sphenodontia > Sphenodontidae > Sphenodon > Sphenodon punctatus. The sequence continues at coordinate 993,719 of QEPC01012741.1, forward strand.
GACTTCCAGGTAGATGTGCTGCACATTCCTGCTCGACCACAGGTCTGTGGTGAAGTGGACAGTGGCACCCCCAGCCCTTGCCAGCTGCTCCCTCACCTGCTCCTTTAAAACCCAGTACAGGGCTGGCACCACCTGCCGACTCAGGGTGGTGCACGAGGGCAGTAGGGATGTGCGAACGCGGTTCGGAAGTTCAGAGTTCGGACCGAACTCGAATAGTTCAGTCGACCGAACCGAACTTTCGAGTCGAACTCAAATTCGACCGAACTGTTCGGTCGAATCTGAACCAGTTCGGAAGGCCAAAAAAACCGGTTTGGAATGTACGAACTCAGTTCAGAAGTTCGGAATTCGACCGAACTCGAATAGTTCGGTCGACCAAACTGAACTTTCAAACCGAACTCAATTTTTGAACCGAATCGAACCAAATTTCAGAACTCGGTTCTGTTCGCACATCCCTAGAGGGCAGTTTAAACTGGGGGGCCAGGAACCCAATCAGGCGCCTAAACCCTATGTCCCCGACCACCGAGAAGGGCTGCCCATCTAGTGCTATCATTTCCCCCAATATGCGTGTGGCTTTCAGTTGGAAGCTACGCCGCCCTCCACGTCCTGCAGCTGCTGATGGACTTGGCAGCTGCCCCCACCCCAGCTCCTCCATGGTGCGCTGACACTGCTGCTGCTCCCCCCTAGCAGCGATACCGCTCCTGCTGCTAGAGGCAGCTGCTCGAGCAGGACGCTTGCCTGATGATGGAGGCGGATGACTGGCCGCTGCAGTCGGGAAACCGCTGGTGTCCACTGCCCCTGCCTGCCCGCTTAGCAGCACAGCGCTGTGGAATCCCTTCAGGTGCCTCGCCATGGCAGTTGTGCCAAGGTTGGTGAGCACCTGCCCATGCTTCACCACCTTTTGGCACAAAGTGCACTGCACCTCCCTGGAATCATCTACCCAACCAACTTAAAATGCACCCAGACGGAGGGTTTTTTTTGCCCCCTCCTGCCTTCTGGCCCACGCTGGGTGACGTACCACTGACAGCGCTGCTGGGAGGAGCAGAACATAGTGGCGACACAACTCTTGGAGGGACAGTCATCGCCTCAGCACCAGACATCTCCTCCGCAGGACTAATGTCTGCCTCGCTGTCCCCAATCTGAGTGATGTCCCCCCGCGAAGGGGAGTAGTGGGACCCCGAGGCTGATGGACTGCCAACCATGCTGCTGTCACTCTCCCTGTGCCCCCTATAGCTGCTGCTGCTACTGCTGCTCCTCTCCCTGCTGCCATTGCCCGGGGATCGGGCCCTACCTCTATCAGCTGGGGTAGGTTGCAACATAATTTCAATGTTATATGTATCTACTGCACTAACTGCTATTAACTATTCTAAAACCTATGGAACTAAATGGAATATTATCTAATATCTACAAAGGCCTAGTCCTATAAACACACTATACAATATTAAAACTGAATCACTACACACTATCTCTATCTATCTCTATAATTAAGCTAACTCCTACAATTAACTATCCATAGTATCTATATACACAGGGATAGGGGGGACACAGACAGCTCACAACAAACAATGCAGGGAGGGTTACAAAACTGAAATGAAACCTAAATCAATGTAATCCTACTCTAAATAAATCCAAAAACAGGGGAAGGGAATCAGGGATGGAATATATACAGGGAGGAGGGAAACATTCAATGGAGGGTAGGGAGAAAGAACACAGGGAGGGGTAAAAAAAAAAAAACCCACCTAAATCTATCTAATCTAATCTAAATAAATGAAACTACAGAGGTAAATGTGTGGAAATGGGTGAAATAGGAGGAGGATGGCAATGGATTGGGAGGTATACAAACTGCTGGGAGAGGGAGACTTCTGAAAATGCCTGCTGACAGGATCAGTGGCTAGCTCAGGAGGAGTTGAAGAGGGGAGGGCAATGACTTTTGTTACTTGCTGCACCCGCCTTACTACAAGCCCCATTGGCTCTGTGCAGCCCAGCCCATGGCCAATCACAGATTGTGAAGCCAGTAGTCTGAGGAAAAGAGGGATGGTGATTGGGCAGGCTGGCTGCTAGTCCAAGCCTCTCCACCCCTGGCGCCAGGAATTCTGCTCCTCAGCTGCCCCCTCCCCCTCCCTGGGCCTGCCAGCCCTGTTTTTCCCACCTGAACCCACCTGAGCGAGGCCGACCTGTTCGGGGCTATGGGCGTTCAGTTTGGCCATTTGGTTTGGCCATCCGAACGGGCCAGGTTCGGGCCCAACACCGAACGGCCGAATCGCATTCGCACGTCCATTTAACAGAGAGAAATAGGTACACTTCATGCCACCCCCTCATGTGCATAAATTTGCAAGCATTCATGGAAGCTCACTTTGGGCCTAAGCTGGAAAAAAGAGGCTCTCACAAGAGGGTCTGTGTAAACACATGTTTGTATGTTCAGGACTAATAGTTAAAACTAATAGTTTGAGTTAAAACACAGCTATTAAAAGTCATAATTCTTAAATGTGTGCATTGACCTTGGAGTGTTAGCTCTAAAGTCACTCAGATGACAGTAGGTGGATGCAGTAACTGTCCCTTGCAGTGTATTAATCCACTATTGAAACAAAGGTATCCCTGCATGTATTTTGTGGTGGAAGGGCCTCATCTAACAAACACAAACTAATCTCACAAACACACTCACACCCTCCTACCTTTTTTAGTTTCATCTTGATCCCAGGCACACCACTCCCTCCTGCCTGGGTGTTGCCTTTCTTGTTCTTTGACTAGATTGACTATTGCTTTGGATTATTTACAACATTTGGGGCCAGATTCTACAGAATGCATAAGTTATTTGCATTGATTTCTCTGGGATTACTCATGTGAGCAAATGGATCAGGAGCAACCCTAACCTCTCTTAAACCTGCTCCTAGGGATAAGACAGCTGGAAAGCAATGCTTTCCTTAATGACTTATGTGTATTCATATAAAATTTATCCTCTCTACTCATCTAATACTCATGAAGTGGGTGCATCTATCATGAAAATTAAACAATCAATTCTTACTCAAGCAAACTCTGAAATGAACATATTACCAAACAAATTAAGAGATAATGTCAATGAGGTGAAAATTTATCATAGGACAATGGTCTCCATTTGCAAGATAAAAAACATGAAACACCGCAGGCGTTTATCAAAACTAAAAAGTCCTAGGCATGGTTCTTGAAAGCAGCAGACACTTTTCTTTGAAAACATTTTATTACAATGACACAATTTCTATTAAAGCAAGTGATTGATGGATGCTTGGGGCAACTGAATGACAATTTGGTTCATTGTCGCATTTTTGAACAGCTGGATTCTGATTAGCTTTAAGAACAAAATTGTTCTCTACTCTAACCAATGAAGAGTCAGCTTAATTAATAAGATCAGGTTTTCAAAACAAATGTGCAGTATATTCATGAGAAAAGTGGCTATTTGCTTTTTATTTAAACACTTACATGTGACCGAACTTAGGACCTTTTTAAACAGCCCACGGGGGGTCCGTGAGTGCGCCACTGCGGGGGCAGGGTGGGTGCACGTGGGTGCAGAACCATCCCCATGCATGCCTCCGCACAGAGCAATGTGTGTTTTCACCAGCTGTTCCATGTGGGGGTGATGGGTGGAGATGTGTGTTACGCGGGAGCATGCACTCATGCCCACCCACCTGCCACCGCTTTCCAACAGCACACACCTACTCATGTCCACTGCATGGGCATGAGTGAATGCAGCTCGTGTAAAAAGGGCCTCAATTTGACCACATCACTTCTCACTCACTCTTCTTTAGTAGCAACTAGAAAGAAATCAATAAAGCTATTTTCAAGACTGAAAAATGGGTTGATAATTTGAGGTGCTAGGTTACTTTATAAGGAGCAATTTGCTCATCTCTTCTTGCAGGCATTTTTGCTATTTCCATAGCTCTGGAGTGCATCAATTTTGTGGGACCTTCAGCATTTGGGTGAATTAGTTCTGCTGAGCCACAAAGGCAAGCAGTGCCCTGCAGAGATAGCGAGAAGAGAGAGAGAGACCAATAAAATGTCCTGTAGTCCATGGGAATTTGCACTGACCTGGGAGTCAGGAGACTAAGAAGTTAAATGGCACCTATACTGATTTCTGTTTATATTTCTGTACTCTTCACTGCCCTTATTACTGACATGAGAAATGTCTTATTCCCTAGCCATTGACGCCTGCAAGATTTTCAACCAAGACAAGGGCATAAGGGGACTCAGTTAAGCCGGGCCCAAGACTCTGAGGGAGTCCTTTGCAAGTGACCTGCATGCTGCTAGGAAATTTTCAAAGGGGGAGGAAGTGGGAGCAGCCCACTGCCCACTCCGGAAATTTCCTAGTGACACTAAGGCCTTAAAAAGACCGGGGAGGTGCCACAGTGTGTGTGGTGTGTGTGTGTGTGTGTGGCTGGAGGCAGCAGCAGGTGTGTGGCACGTATGCAGGCCATCACGTGTGGATGCACACCCACCTCCACCCATCTTCATGCACGGAGGCACTTCCATTTTCCCCAGTGTCGTAGTGCGTGGACGATGGGTGGAGGTGGGTTGAGCGCAGGAGTGTACCCCCCCCATCCTCACCAGTGGTCACACAGATGCCCCCCCCTCGACCACCCAGCCACCCACATGGGCGGGGCGTCTCATGTGAAAAGGGCCTCAGACAGCTTGCAAAGGGCCCTGTCAAGGAGGACATTTTTCAGAGTGAGTGGGGATGGAGTGCTGGCCCAACTCCCACCCAGTCTTAAAGCTTCCTTCCTGGGCAGGAGAGGGCACTGGGATCTGGAGCAGCCTTCATGAGTAAACTATGAATGTGCGAACGCAGTTCGGATGTTCGGAGTTTGGACCGAACCCAGTCTGTTCAGACGTCAGAACCAAATGTCCGAACCGAACTTGAAAACGGCCAAACAGTTCGGTCATGTTCGGGTGAGTTTGGACAAATTCGGGGACAGGAAAAACGTGACTTCGGGTGGGAAAAACGTGACTGGAAGGGGAAGGCAGCTGAGGAGCAGATTTCCTGGCACCAGGGGTGGAGACCAGGGGTTGTTTCAGGGCCATATGATACCGATAGCGAAAAAATCTTTGAATTCAGTATCGATAGCCCTATTTCAACCGAACTCCGCTGAACCGAACAACCGAACGTCCAAACATCCGAACTGCATTCTGTTCACACATCCCTAGAGTAAACCCTGCCTCCCATCGCAGAGACCCTGCTGCCTTGCCCTTCTGGAGACTCATAACTGGGACATGAGCCTGGGCCTACCACGACCTTACTATGCCACAGTTTTAGACCCCTCCCTGATCATTTGAGAAAGAAAAATAATAGAGATGTTACACAGGGGCTCCCCAGGAGAGAAGAAAAATGCCAGTTTTATCACTCAGTCACCATAAATTTCAGATTTAATGTGCCAAATACATGTGTTTTATCTTTCCTCTTTCTATCCACAGCATAATGATCCTTTGCCATTGCCATAAACAGAACCCTGCCTGAACTCAGGCTGAATTCCTGTTCTTCTTCATTCTTCTACTGTTCAGTGTTTAGTAAACAGTTCTGTAACCCACTTGTAGGATATATTTCTTTGGGCTAGTCTATCTCCATTGAGCCTGGGTTAGTACTATGTGGGCAAGAGGTAACAAAGTGACCTGTGATGACAAATGTTAATGCAACAAACATCACAAGGCAACACAAAGTGGACTTGTGTAAACTGAGAATAGATTTTAATACTACTCAAGGACTGTGCCAAAGTCACCTTTCATAAAAAAAGGGGAGGGGGCGTTAAACTCAGACGTGAATGGTCACATTTGGGTACCAGAAAGTAGTCTTAATTCGTTGAAAAGTAAAGAAGGGGTAAATTTATTCCACTCATTACACCCTACAGATTGGCTCAAATTACAAACTTTTATCTTTTTTTAAAATTTATTTCTTAAAATGTATATGCCACCCTTTCCTAAAGCTTAGGGTGGCCCACAGCCATACAAATATTAAAACTCATACAATAAAATACCCTTAAAACCCTAACCCTTCCAACAACGCTCCCAATACAACCCCCAATTCCCCATATCCAAACCCTCTCACAACCTTACCACAAAAACCACCCATCAAAATCCATCCCTATCCCCATCCACCAAATGCCTTTTCCAAATAGAAAAGTCTTACATGGCCAGGCTCAGGCTCAGGCTCAGGCTCAACCGACCCTCCAGGGGAAGGGAGTTCCATATCATTTTGGCAGCAACTGAGAACACCTCCCTGAGAGCTCTTGTCGTGCGGAAAAGACTAACAGATGGTACCCACAGGAAGGTGCTTGTGGCCGATCACAGGAGCCACAGTGGGGCATGGAAGTGTAGCCCCAGAGAGGGTTGTTGCAGAGGTCCCCTCTAGTGGTGTGAGTGGTGACTAGCCACTAGTGGTGGGACCCCGGGCCCATTACCGGTTACCGGATTTACCGGTTACCGGTTCTACAAAAACCGGATTCCCGGATTAAATCCGGTATACCGGTACCGGATTTATTTCATTGAGTTCAATGGGGCGCTGTGTCCCCATTGAACTCAATGAAATAAATGAATTCCTTCCCCCTCCCCCTCCCA
>QEPC01012741.1:1012432-1027482 GCA_003113815.1 Sphenodon punctatus
AACCAGTTTCTGATCCATAGTAAGACACTACCTCCTATCCCATGACTTTTTAATTTTCTCAAGAGTCTCTCATGAGGGACCTTATCAAATGCTTTCTGGAAATCCGGGTACACTATATCTACTGGGTCTCCCTTGTCCACATGCTTATTTACACACTCAAAGAATTCCAATAGGTTAGTGAGGCAGGACTTACCTTTACTAAATCTTTGTTGACTCTTCCCCATTAAGCCATGTTTGTCAACATGCTCGGTAATTCTGTCCTTAATGATGATTTCCACCATTTTGCCCGGCACAGACGTCAAGCTTACTGGTCTGTAGTTTCCAGGATTGCCTCTGGATCCCTTTTTAAATATCGGGGTTACATTTGCCACCCTTGCCTTGATTGAATTGTTTTTTTATTCAAGTTTTCTTTAATAATTTAGCTTGCATTTTATGTGTATTTGCCATGCAAACTAAGCAGATGAAATCTCTGTATACTAGAACCCAGAACCTTATCAATTGGTTTGTGTTGAGCAATTACAGAGACATGTAATCAGCTTTTGCCCTTTAAGTCCATCTCTTTCAACACAACATCCCCTGTGATGTCTAGACCAAACAGAAGCTGATGATTATTCCTGTACCTCTAATGGTAGATGTTTTGCTAGGGTTCTGAAGGATTAGGGCACAAATCATGCTGACAACCTATGCAGGGAGGATACTCCAATTGCAGGTAAGAGACTCTATGGCCATTTTTAAATGGACCGCGGTGGGTGGGGGATGGGTGTGCGGCCATGGTGGGTGTAGGTGGGTGTGTGTCTATTCCTACAGGCGCACACCCGCCTCCACCCACTTCTACCCATGGAGCATTGGAGTCAATTGCTCCATGTATGGGTGATGGGTGGAGGTGGGTGTAGTGTGGGAGTATGCATATGCCCCCACCCATCCCGCACAGAATTCACATGGGTGCCTCCACCCATCTCCATGCAGCAAAACTGCATGGAGATGGTTGGGGGCATCTCATGTGAAAAGGGTCTATATTTTAGTTTTAGTTTTTTTAAAAAAAAACAGCGTATCTAATTTGCACATTAAGAAAATATCCTTTAAAACTGGTCTCATTTTTAAAAGTCGCCATAGTCTTTACATTCTGATGCGACACAGGCCAGCACAAGTGCTCTGCATTTCAGTTACATGTCACATATTTTGATGGCTGGATTCATAGTTTGGCAGGTTTGAATGATGTGGGGTATTGCTATTTCCAATGTAATAGCCTCGGGAATGGAATAAATTTATGCGGTTCTTTTTTGCGTTCAAAACACCAGAGATATAAGGTGAATTTCTGACCCCATTGAAGTTGACGGAAGCTTTTCATTGAATTCACACAGGTAAGAATTTCACCAATATAGGGTATTTGAGGGATACTTACACATCACAGAAAGAATCCTAAAGAAAAAAACTGCGTAGCAGTTCTATTGGATTCTGTGCATATGGCTTATTCCAGGATATCTCCTGACTTCAGTACATTTACTGATTCCACTGATATCCATTGGCTGAGGGCTTGAGAGGCCTACAGTAGGTATCATCAACTAAGCCTTTCGAGCACATAATTTCGTCACTCAGATGGTGTGGCTTGATTAAGCTTGGCCCCGGACCTCCCCTCTTTCAGAAGACAGTGTAAGACCTGACTGTTCCGCCAGGCCTTTGGGGAGGGAGACGGGGAGGGGAGGGGTTTTGGTCCGCTTTTTAGTAATTTTATGCTTTTAAATATTTAATTGTAATTTTAATTGTTGATTTTATTGTGACTTTTTTAATGATGTGAGCCACCCCGAGCTGCTATTGTGCAGGAGGGTGTGGCATAAAAAGCCACAAAATTAATTAATTAATGTTTCTGAAATTCTAAAAAGTTGAACACTTTGTCACAAGAGGCAACTCAGCACAGTTGAGTAATTCAGTACATTTACATATTAGTCAAAAAACAAAATCGTTAAGACAACTCTTCTCTAAGCAGCTGCATGAACAACACTGCATTATACAACTGCTGCAGGCAGTACTGTGTTCCACAGTCCAGAATTGTCCTTTACAGAAACCTTTGCTTCCATCACTTTTCCTGTAATGTCAGACAGATAGAGCTCAATGCTATGAAGGGAGAGCAGAGGATGCCCTACTGAGTACAGGGAATCCACCACTCAGCTGAACTGGAGTTTTCCCAGAGTACTGCCTCAGTAGGAGAGGATATGGTGCCCCCACAGCTGCCCTCACCATGGCAGAGAGTAATCTCCTGGTCCCAAGTCTTGCTCTGTGTGTCTCCATATTTCATGCTTACTGCAATACATTGTGAGTCTAACTGTATCCACCATTCAGTATTTTCTTGCCGAGTTAACTGACCTTTTTCAAACTTTGTGTATGCCAGACATTCTAAGAGATAGGGTCTGTCACCAAATGCTACACGTGCTCTGTGGCCTTGTTAATAAGTGGCCTTGGGTTTGGGATGCAAAATGCATGCTTCCTTTAAGAGTATAAATAAGATCACTCAACTGTGCTGAGTTGCCTCTTTTATAATGGGCATTGTGACAAAGTGTTCAACTTTTTAGAATTTCAGAAACATTAATCAAGCCATACCATCTCAGTGACAAAATGATATGCTCCAAAGGCTTAATAGTTGATGATACCTACTGGAGGCCTCTCAAGCACTTAATGGGAGGAATCAAAACAACACACTGTGAAATTTAGATTTTCATGAAAATATGCCCTTAAGTCTTGACTTCTTTTAAAACCATTTACATACTTCAAAAGATAATGTGGTGCATCACTTAGTCAAAAGAAGTGAAGAGCTCATTCTGTTGAAAGAGGCTTAACCTGCTCTGTGGTAAACAAGGACGTCCCTTTGTTTTCTAACCCTCCCCACCAATTGATATCAGTGAAATTCTGTGGAAAAGCTTCTATCAGTAAAAGGCTCATTAAGTTCTGTTAAGTACTTGTCAAGCAATAAAAGCAGATGTGTTAATATTATAATATACAAGATAATCTATGCATGTTAAGATGAACCCACCACATATCTTGTTTTAGTTCTAATTAGAATCTCAAAATATGTAAAAGTCATAAGGTTTAATCTTTCAAGTTCCCTACCCAGAGTTCCATATTACTGTAATTATGCCTTTCATAGGAACAGAAAGATAGAATTACTAACATTAGTCCTCCATCACATGTACTGATATGTATTCCTAAAGTGATTATAGTGTGGAGGCAAAGTGTACAAAGTCAGTGGAACTTTCACTATTGAAGTCCCCCATTGACTTAAACAGAATCATAATTGGACCTGCAATCTAGATATGCATGAGGGATTCTTGCAGCACTGCTGATGTTAAGGGGAAACGTGAATTTAAAATAATGAACCAAATTCCAATTCTCTGTTATGTGGTGTAACACAACTGAAATTAAAGCAAACCCTGACTCTCATCTTAGCAAATAACATGGGATGAATCAATCAATTTCATTTGCATTCTCACAGACAAACACAGTGCTGCAATGCTAAGAGTATCTCAGGGGATTTTTTCCTAAGAAAAAAAAGAATAGAAAAGAAACGGTGAGGCTACCATGCCTTAGGTAGCCGTACCCCTGTTTTGGCACCCAAGCCATGTGATGCATTGGCTTGGGTGCCCAGGGCTCACCAGATGTTCCCCCAACCCTGGGGCAGAACGAGCAGTTGGCTTCTCTGCGACATCTCCTCAGAAAAATTCTGAGGATGCGTCATGGAGCAGCCTTAACCCCCACGGGGTAAGGCTGCCAAGACAGGGTTACCTGCCTGGCTGGACCCCTTCTGCCCACCCCACGGCGAGCTCAACAGTGGGGCTGTGATTGATGGGCACTGTCACCCATTGCATATGACCATGTCATGGACAGGAGAGGGCTGTAGGTCCAGCCGGGGGAGGAAGGCGCGGCAGGGCCAGGCGCATGCTCATGTGGCCAGCACTGTGGCCCTCCCTAGCCATGGCAGCAGCTTCAACAAGGGCCTTTCCGCCAGGCTTCACCACAACCATCTGGCCAGCTTCCTGTTCTTACCCTGCTGTGTGGCGGCAGTGATTGCCTGCCATGGGGCCGCATGGGGGTTCCTAGAACGTAGGAAAATAACCTATAGACATCTTTCTACTGGTCTTATGCCTTCTAAAAACTTGTTTTTACAATACCTAAATTTAGGGCCAAATTTGATTGAAACTATCTCTATAGCAGGACTTTCACAGATGGAGTAAAATAGAAAATTTACTGTGTGTTTATTGTTACATAATGATACACTGGAAGAAATGTACTTCTTGGGCCCTTTTTACATGGGCTGCGGCTGCATGGGGGGAGGGTATGCGCACCGCAGTGTAGGCAACACATGGGTACCAGTGCACATGGGTACACACCCACACGCACACATCCCCACACATGGAGCAACCTCCGTTTTCCCCAGTTGCTCCATGCGTGGGGGGTGAGTGGGGATGCGTGTTTCACGGGAGCGTGCATGCACCCCCACTCACTGGCCGTGGGATTTACATGAGATGGTACCACTCATGTCCATGCAGATCCGCTGTGTGGGCATGAGTGGTACCGTCTTGTGTAAAAAGGGTCTTGCTCTTAAAACACCCTAAAGCTTAATATACCCATGTCACAATCACAAAAGCTTGGGGGTCAATTGTATACAACGTTTTTCATGTTTTCCTGGTTCTGATTTTCCCCTCTTTTCCCATCCTGCAGGTGTCCCAGTATACGTTACACTGTAAGCCGATTAATTTTCTCAATTTTTGGCACAAAACTACTTTCAATTCAATTTAAGTATTGTATTTCAAATCTCTGCTTTTCTGGCTAGAGAAGGATTTGAAATAATGTTGGGTTTTTTTTCCTCCCCAAGAAATGCTCCTTGCAGGCTATTATTTTCAGCTTTTAAACATATAATCATACACAGAAATGGACTTGCTAATTTTTAAAAAAAAAATATCAAAAGCCTAAAGCTCTCTGGTTTTGCATAAAATAAATCATTTCTATCTCCCTCAACTTTTGTCTTCTTCCACACAAAGGATGGGGATTTAAAAGAAGAGAGCATCCTCAGATGCTGCAGTTGGTTTTTTTTCTTTCTTCAATAGCTTTCTTTATTCAAACCATTTACATTAGCAGCTCACAGCATTTTTATCCTCCACCTTTCAGAGACTCTTCTTGCCATCTCTGCAGTTTGCTCCCAGTTTCTCTGGGAGAGTTTAAAGGTATGTAAAACCACACGTCATTAGCAACAGTGTAAACTTTTGTTTGCTGAACTATCAAGGGGGAGGGGAAGATAGAAAAGGCCCTGAATGTTAGGCTCTGGGACCTGCGGCAGGCAATTCGGGCCCATCAGACACACACACACACACCCGCCCCGGGGCATCTTTGGTTGCAGGGCAACCCGAGGGTCCACACTGGCAACATGGCGCATGGCCGGATGGGCGTGCCCCAGAGGCACGGATCAGGGAATGCCGCATTACAGGCCGCTTGCGTTGCTAGGCAACCGAGCATGCCGTTGCGGCGCAGTGTGCGGCTCCAGAACCTCGGCACTGCAAGGCATGGAAGCTGCCCCACCCGAAGCAGCACGGGGGTGGAGTCTGAGGGTGGGACCATGACTCACAGCACTTGAAGCCCTCATTGCAGGCACATAAATTGCATTGCAGCCCTCACTGCAGCCCTCGTTGCCTGGACCTCCTCTCTGCCAACTCCTCCTTGGACACTCTCCAATCCAGCTTCCTCCCCCTCCACTCTACTGAAACTGCCCTGGCCAAGATCACCAATGATCTACTTGTCGCTAAATCTAAGCGCCTCTACTCCATTCTTGTCCTCCTTGACCTCTCTGCTGCCTTTGACACTGTTGACCACTTGCTTCTATTGGACTCGCTTTACTCTTTGGGCTTCCGTGGCTCTGTCCTTGACTGGTTCTCCTCCTACCTCTCTGACCGCTCCTTTAAAGTCTCGCTCCCCGAGTCAAACTCCTCCTCCCTCCCCCTTTCGGTTGGGGTCCCCCAAGGCTCTGTCCTTGGCCCTCTCCTCTTCTCTATTTACACCCTGTCCCTTGGCAAAATTATTGCCTCCCACGGATTCCAATATCATCTCTACGCTGATGACACCCAACTCTATCTTTCTACCCCCTCTCTCTCCTCTTCTGTCTGCTCACACCTTGTCAACTGCCTCTCTGATATCTCCGCCTGGATGTCCCGACGTCAACTCAAGCTCAACGTGGCCAAGACAGAACTCCTCATTTTTCCTCCCTCCTCTTCCTCTCCCTCTAACCTGCTCATCTGCATCGATGGAGTCACCATCCATCCTGTTCTCCAAGCCCGCAGTTTGGGCTTAATTTTTAACACACACCTCTCTTTTAAACCTTACATTGACTCTGTTGCCAAATCCTGCCGATTCGCCCTCCATAACATTGCTCGGTTCCGCCACTTTCTCTCTACCTCCTTGGCCAAAACCCTTGTTCATGCCATGGTTATCTCTTGCCTCGATTACTGTAACCTCCTCCTTGCTGGCCTCCCTCGCTCTCACCTGTCCCCCCTTATCGCAATCCCAAACTCCGCTGCCAAGGTCATTCACTCTGCCTGTCGCTTCGACCATGTGCAGCCTCTCCTCTTCTCTCTTCACTGGCTCCCCCTTCCTTAATGTATCCTGTTTAAACTCCTGGTATTCATGTTCAAAACGCTCCACAACCAAGCTCCCCCTTACCTCTCGGACCTAATTTCCCTACGCACTCCTGCACGCACTCTCCGCTCTTCCTCTGTCCCCTCCCTCCCTCTCCCTCGTTTCTCCTGCTCACCTAATCACCTTCGACCCTTTTCCCTCGCTGGCCCCCATGCCTGGAACTACCTACCTATGCACATCCGCCTTGCCCCCTCCCTCTGCTCCTTCAAATCCCTCCTCAAGACCCACTTTTTCCTCACCGCCTTTCCCAATGCCTGCTAGTCGTTCCCCATATACTTACTGTCTGCCCTCCTCTGCAGACTGCTGCAACCAACCTGATTGCAACCAAGCCCAGCACACACACCTAAGACTTCACATCCACTTGCATGTTTGTTTGTCTTCTCCCCTGTCTCTCTCACTGCCCCCTCTCCCTGTCTCCCCCTCCTTGTCTTTTAGATTATAAGCCACAGGCAGGAACTGCGTCCATTTCTATGTTCTGCACGGCGCCAAGTATATGACTGGCACTATATAAATGTTTATAATAATAATAATAATAATAATAATAATAATAAAACTACCAGCAAGGCCTTCAGTTCCCCGCCAGTAATTGTGGAGAGAGGCTGCCCACATCCTGAGAGTTAAGTAATTGTTGAATTTGTGTACTTGATACCTGAAAGACTATTGTAGTGGGGGGGGGGATAGGGTTGCCATGCCTCCCCTTTAATCCGGTTCACTTATTAAAAATACATGGTGCAGGGCTGCATTAGATCCAATGCAGCCCTGCACCATGTATTTTTCATAAGTGACCTGGATTAAAGGGGAGGTATGGCAACCCTAGTTGGGGGGGGGTCGTGTGTGCGAGTGTAAGAGAGGCTGAGAGTACGAGTGTGTGAGCAACTGTCCCCCCTTCCCCATTACACTCCCTCACTTGTGTTAGAGTATGAGGTGGGTGCATGTGATTACCCATGGAGACCCTCCCTGACTGTCCCCCATGGACCCAGGACCCTCCCCCTGCACACCCTTGGTGCCCAGCTAGTAATGGTCCCAGATCGCTTGTGAGCACTGCGTCCCAGTCCTCCCTGGTGTTCCCCTCCCCCTTGCAGGGGACCCCCTGCCCTCTCTGCCCTATGATGATCTAGGGTTGCTCTCTGTCTTGGAGAGATCGCCCATATAAAATCCTGAGGGCCATTTTACCCTGTGCCGGGTGCCTTGAGTGTTGAGAGAGAGCAGGGACCCCTCCCCTTCCAAGGGGTGTGAGGGGACCTCCCTTATCAGTCCCCCTCCCCCACCTAACACTGAGAGGGCAGATGCTCAGACACTCCATCAGAACCATGAAACTCTTGAACACAGAGGCTCTCTGCTCTTTATTGTTGTTATATTTTTTTTAAAAAAAATTAAACTTATATACCACCACCTCCTGCCTCAGGCATCTCGGAGCGGTTCACAACATTTTAAAACATTAAAATATACAAGAAACAACAATTAAAACAATAAATTAAAACCCATTCCTTCCCGCCCTAACCCAACCCAACCATTTCCCTTGGGAAAGGCCTGGCAGAACAGCCAGGTCTTACAGTGTTTGTGGAAAGAGGGGAGGTCAGTAATTAAGTGGACCTCCAACAGGAGGGAGTTCCACACTGCAGTGTAGCTACAGAGACTGCCCTCCTCATGGTGGACACCCAGGAAACCCGGGGTATCCCGAGGAGGACGCCCCCGGCCGACCGCAGGGGCCGATCCAGGACCCGGAGAGTGACGTGGTCCTGCAGGTAGGTGGGGCCCAAGCCATTTAGGGCTTTAAAAGGTTAACACCAACACCTTGAATTGGGCCCAGAAAACTATCAGCAGCCAGTGCAAAGAATGGAGCACTGGTGTAATGTGCTCATGTCAGCCCGTCCCAGTCAAGAGACGGGTCGCCGCATTCTGCACCAGCTGCAGCTTCCAAACCAGCACCAAGGGTAGCCCCATGTAAAGTGCACTGCAGTAGTCCAGTCTCGAGGTAATAAAAGCAAGGATATTCTAGCCAGATCTGAGTCCGAGACATACTGCCTGAGCCAACGCACCAGATGTAACTGGCGAAATGCCCCCTTCACCACAGCCTCCACCTGGACAGCCAGGCGAAGCTACAGGTCCAGGAGCACCCCCAGACTCCGGACCTGCGAAACCAGGGAAGGATGGACCCCATCAATGATGGGGACCACTACCCCCCCGGCTCTCCCCAAAACCATCACCTCCATCTTGTCAGGATTTAGTTTCAGGTGTCTCGCCCTCATCCAATCCCCCACAGCCAACAGACACTGGGTAAGCACCGAGACTGCCTGGCCTGAGTCAGAGGAAAATGAGAGATATAGCTGGGTGTCATCAGCATATTGATGACACCTCACCCCAAACTCCCAGACAACCTCCCCCAAAGGTTCAATATACACATTGAACAAGCGAGGGGATAAGATGGAACCCTGCGGAACCTCACACATGAGGCCCCAGGGCAAAGATGAAAACTCCCCCAGCACCACACGCTGGGTTCTCCCGGCGAGGAAAGAGCGGAACCATTCAAGAAGAGTCCTCCCAATCCCTGCCCAATCCCACAACCGAGTCACCAACAACTCATGACCAATGGTATCAAATGCAGCCGAGAGATCTAACAGGATCAGCAGGGTCGAGCAACTCTGGTCCAGATGTTTTACAATGTTTAAAATTGTTTTATATTATTATATATTGTTGTTAGCCATTTTGGGCCACCTGTGGTGGGAAGAGCGGGATACAAATCTTGTTAATAAATTAATTGATTAATTAATTAATTAATTAAATAAAATATCAGCAGTATCCCCACTCTGTCTGCGGTCAAATCCAACACCAAATGTAGAGCCTCCACACCCATGACAGGTTGCACAGGAAATCTCCTCACAGACCAGGCATCCTTAAAAATAATGGCTATACCGCCCCCTCAGCCTATGTAGCATCAGCCGCGGCTGGAGGAGTACCCAGCCGGAACAAGGTCAGCCAATATAGGCCCCGACTCAGTGTCCAGCCAGGTCTCCGTAACACATGCGAGGTTGGCCGTCTGGTCCAGGATCATCTCCCACACTATAGTTGATTTATAAGCCACCGACCTCGCATTTACCAGCATCAAACTGAGGCCCAGGGTCCTCTGATCCCCGATCACCTCACCGCCTGTCTGGGGGCCAATGAGTGGGACAGATATACAACATCTGTCCCGTTTCATGGATCAAACCTGCCTTACAGAAGGACCATAATTCCCCTGGCCCAGCATGACCCCTATGGCTGCTGACCCCCCCCCCCAGTCCACTCCCCTGACACACACCCCGGAGGCCGCTCCGCCAGCCCCCTGAAGGAGATCCCCAACCCTGCCCCTCATCCTCCTCTGCCACCGGAGGATCACCCCCATCCCAAGGGCTGCACTCCTCCCTCACACCAAGGGGGTCAGCCCTTCCCTCCCTAATTCAATCCCCTCATAAAGAAAACAACCCATCCCCCCCACCCCTATCCCTCTTTAAGATACAGGGCAAAAAACCTCCCACCAATATCAGTAACCCTCCCGGTCCCACAAAGGGCCACGTCTAGGACCCTTTAGTACAGTCTTTTAAATTCCAGTCATGTGCCCTGGCCCCGCCACCCTCCTCCAACAGGGGGAGGGGGCTGATAGTCTGAATTGACCCAGTTGCACCAGGTACCAGTCAGGCTATTCCTGCACTCCCTGGGCTGACTCACCTGCCCAGCTGCTCCTCCTGGCCCAGCCCACTGCTCAACTGAGCCAGACAGTGCTGTTCAGCTGAGTCTGACATGCCACCTGAGTCCCCATAGTCGGGGTGCTCATGAGGCCAGAGGAGCAGTGGAGCAGTCTGGCAGGTGAGTACAAAGCCCAAAGAGTCTGGCAGCCCAAAGAGTACACAGGGGCAGGAGCTTCCCGAGGCACCCCTGATTCACCTGCCTGGCTGCTACCTGGCTCCTAGCCTGTCCCACTGCACAGCTGAGCCAGGCAGTGCTGTTCAGCTGAGTCAATTGGCATGTCAGAGTCCCCATAGTCGGGGTGCACATGGGGCCACGGGAGCAGTGGCACAGTCTGGCAGGTGAGTCAACCCGAGGAGTACACAGGGGCAGGAGCTTCCCAAGGCACCCCTGATTCACCTGCCTGGCTGCTCCTCCAGCTGCTGCTACCGCTGCTCCTCCCGGCCGGGCCTGTCCCGCTGCACAGCTAAGCCAGGCAATGCACCACAGTCTCCATAGCGAGGATGCACATGGGTTGCGCATGGGTCATGCACGCTGGAAGAGGCATGAGGTACTATGGGGACTGTGGCATGTCACACGGCTCAGCTGAGCAGCAGACTGGGAGGAGAAGTATCAGGAGCAGCAGCCAGAGAAGCATCGGGAGCAGCGTTGCAGCTGGTCATGTTAGTCAGCCATGGGAGCACACAGGGACAGGAACTAGGGATGTGCAAATGCGGTTCGGAAGTTCGGAGTTTGGACCGAACTCAAATAGTTCGATCAACTGAACTGAACTTTCTAACCGAACTTAAATTCTACCGAACTGTTCGGTCAAATCTGAACCAGTTCGGAAGGCAAAAAAACCCAGTTTTGAATGTACAAACTCGGTTCAGAAGTTCGGAATTCGACCGAACTCTAATAGTTCGGTCGACCGGACCGAACTTTTGAACCAAACTTGATTTTTGAACCGAACCAAACCGAACCGAATTTCCGAACTCGGTTCTGTTCGCACATCCTTAACAGGAACTTCCTGGGGCATCCCAGAAAATCACAGAAAGATCCATATTTTCAGGCATCTGGACACTTGATGGGGGCTGCGTAAACCTGTTGGGTGCTCACTGGGGGTGCCTAAAAATGCATGTATTATCTGCAGGTAGCAAATGCGCTACCCACTGCACCCCTAGGCAGCAGCAGAGTAATTACACTGAAATCACTACCAGGGTGTATACATTTTTTCGTTTTTCCAGTCTGAGAGGCATATATGGTTTACTGCTTTTTCAGAAGTAGCACTTAGACATTAGGCAAGTTGTTAGAACCAACGAGATGCCCAAAAGTAAATTGCTGTCATTTTTTTCCAATTTATACAGCACTCCAGAAGCTGCGTCATTCGTTCACATTAGTGATATACATTCCTATTTTTGAAGCAAGCCCTACAGCCCAAACTATCGTTCTATATAGTACACTAGTATGGCTAGTGTCAGATCCAGGGAAAGGACAACAACTTTTTATTTTCCTCCCTGTAGTTGTAGGATCCCGTGGTCTTTACTTGAGTTACTTGTGGGACTACAGAAAATTGAAAGAAAAACCAGATCAAGTTATGTCAAATCAACCAGACAAAGCACAGCCCTAACCAGCTTTCAACCCCGGTGATCAGTTTACAGGGTGTTGTTAGGCAGATAATATGCAATGAAAAGGACTAGACACAATTTTAAAGGGAAAGGCAAGATTCTTCTTTACACGCCATATTCCTCACAACAAAGGGAGCTACAGAATTTGCAGATGCCAAAGGACCAACTCTGGTTATTATTGGCTACCATCAACAGATGGTATGATTATAGTCCTTTTTTATCTTGAAAACCTTCACATTTTCCTTTTTCTCCTCAATCCACAAATAATGTTGTCAAGTGCCTATGTACTCAAGTGTGAACACAGAGAAACAGATGGCCACTCTTGTAAATGGGCACACTTTTAACCCTAAATGGAGTATGCCTCACTTCTGCAAAGCATATCCAGGGACCTGTGTTCACTGTGCATTTCCACTAGCAGCAATGGGGACCATGCTGTGAACATGGGGACGATACCTTTGAAAAATTAAGAAAAGGATGTCACTCTCCTGAAGTCACAACAAAGTTAGCCATGCAAGGGGGAAAAAATGTCTGTCTATTCTTGCAGCTGCTGTGGATACATGCTTGCCTTTGAGTTACTTGTGGGACTACAGAAAATTGAAAGAAAAACCAGATCAAGTTATGTCAAATCAACCAGACAAATGTATTGTGTTTTCAAAATGCAAATTTCCCCCACTTTTTAACTCTTCCTTGCTCAATAGCTAGCAACACCATTGCTACATCATCAGTGCTACCGTGACTGCACTGCAATTTTTATGAGCATCATGGTTCCACGGTGTCCTTTCAGTTACTCAGCTAAGATTCTGCCTCAAAGGGTATTTTCAGACGTTACAAGACCACGCTCAACCACAGTCAACACCCTGTGGTGGGGAATGGCCTCGTAACATATGTTGGGGAACCGGAAGTTCCCCCCCAGATGTTAGCCACGGTCAATCGAGGCAGGGAATCACATTCAGCACGCAATCGGCGGGACTGGCAGGGCCGGCATCGATCGCATGGTGAACATGATGAAGGGGCCGTCTCGTCTGGACGGCAACCACGGCCCGGAATTCCTGGCGGGATTCCGGGCCGTGGTCAATTCGGGCGGGTGCTGCGGCTGCATTGGCCGCGGCGCCCGCCAGTCTCCCCAGAGGGCGGGCAGCGGGGGAGGATGGGGGGGCGGAGCCATGCGGCCGCACATTGTGCCGTGCAACCCCGCCCCCTCCCCGATTCCCCGCTGGGATCAGCCGGCACGTCTGTTGGACGTGATGGGCTGATTCCAGCAGGGAATCAGAAGGGTGATTCCGGGAGTGCTTGATAGTAGATGCTAACACATGTAACTTCTCAGAATAATTGTTAACCATATATTTTTGCCCTGAATGTGTCCATCTTCTCTGTGTCTTCTGCCTAATGTGTGACTTTCTAGAGGTACTTTCCTTATATTACATAGCTGATGATATTGTAGCCATTTGTCCTGATAATGCCTTGTGTATGGAGGCATAAGGAAAATGGAGGCCAAGGCCCCACTCCACCCCTTAGCTGTGCCCTCCAGTACGCAAAAGCACAGATTCCCTGTCCCTTTCCTCTCCCTGCCCCCCATCCTTCCAAGTGCTGCTTGCCTCCCAGACTGAACGTGTGTGCTGAGGGGGAAGGGACAGGGAGAGTGAATTCCAAGCAGATGGATGGCAGCCACTTACTATTTTCTCCTGCTCATGCCTCACACTCCCTGTCCCCAAACACTACTCACTATAGGAAACAAACAGCACCCGAAGGGATGGAGGGGCAGGGAGCATGTGCTCCAGGGAGGATCCAGGAGTGGTGTGGCCAAGAGATGTGCATCCTCTTAACACTCTGGTTGTGTCTCTGCATGTGAGAGACACAATGAAAAAGTTGACACTTATGAAAGTTATCTGTAATAATCCTAAAAATGTACATTTTCCTGGTTCTATTCTGTTGAAATGTGGACAAGTTACAGAATTTTTAAAATGACATTTATTTAATGAAAATGGTAGAGAGTTACAATAATCTTTAATACCACACATTGGAGGAGAATGTTATGAACACCTAAAAAATATGAGGAACAGATTTTATGGTCCAATTCTGCTCAAAACACCATCACTTGACATTGGCTCCTTCGCCAGCTATCAGACAGTCTCTAACCTTGCCTTTTTAGGGAAGGTTATTGAGCGGGTAGTGGCTCAGCAGCTTCAGGAGAATCTTGACTGCATCAGTTGTCTGGATCCCTCACAGTCTAGCTTTTGTCTGGGTTATGGCACTGAGACTGCACTTGTGGCTTTGGTCAACAACCTTTGCCATGAATTGGACCAGGGTTATTCAACCCTGCTGATTCTGTTAGATATGACAACTGCCTTTGATACAGTTGACCATGAGGGTATTTTCAGACGTTACGAGATCACGCTCAACCACAGTGAACCACGCTCAATCCCGCGGTGGGGCCAAAGCGCCCTGAACGTTTGTTCGGCGCGCACCAGATGTTCACCATGCTCAATACCCACATGGGGTCAATTTCAACCATGCTTCCCGGGCTCCCCAGGGGAATATCCCGGGAAGCGTGGTCAAAGAGATCCCCACCAGGAAACAACAAAAAGTAATGTCTGGATGGCAATCCCCGCCCAGGAACAAAGGAAACGAGCCCCAGCCGTGGACAATGCACGCAGCATTGCTGCCAGGCAACCAGCAACAACACAGCCACCAGAGGGAGATTTAAAGGGAAATCAGCAGCAGGCAAGTGTGGCGGGATGGAACGAGGAGGGAGGCGGAAGAGAGCGGCGGGCGACAGAGCGACGGTGGAGTAGGAGGAGGCAGGGGCAGCGATGGAGGTGGAGGGAGCACATGCGGAGGAGGAGGGGGACACGGGGGCCATGCTGACCATGCAGGCGGCCCAGGGACAACACCCCCAGCAGCAGGCGGGACGCGATGCCCCGGGGACAGCAGCCAGAATGGGGATGGAGGAGGCACCCAGGAAATGGGTAAGGGCAATGGAGGGGAGGGGAACAGGGGGCACGGGGGCTCCCCGGGGGGCAGGGCACACCCGGGTGACCGGGAGGGAGG
>QEPC01012741.1:1045369-1088217 GCA_003113815.1 Sphenodon punctatus
TGCCAGTGTGTTCTGTCTTTCCCTGTGTTTTGGGTTTATACATTATTTATTTTAAGCTTGATGTGCATGTAGATTGTGTTTTCCGATGTTAACCCTGGGAACGCCTTGCTGCTGTGTTTTGCCAGTGTTTTCTGTGTTTCCCTGTGTTTTGGGTTTATACATTATTTATTTTAAGCTTGATGTGTATGTAGACTGTGTTTTCCGATGTTAACCCTGGGAACTCCTTGCTGCTGTGTTTTGTCAGTGTCTTGCCAGTGTTTTCTGTGTTTTGAGTTTATACATTATTTATTTTAAGCTTGATGTGCATGCAGACTGTGTTTTCTTCCATCCGATGTTAACCCTGGGAACTCGTTACTTCTGTGTTTTGCCAGTGTTTTCTGTGTTTCCCTGTGTTTTGGGTTTATACATTATTTATTCTAAGCTTGATGTGCATGTAGACTGTGTTTTCTTCCATCCGATGTTAACCCTGGGAACTCCTTGCTGCTGGGTTATGCCATGCCACTGGCCTACCATCCCACTGGCTCCACCTACCATCCCCCTGGCTCCTCCCACCAGCTCTCCGGTCTTACTGCCCCTCCAAACTCAAAACCCACCAGCCGCCCCTGCTGTCAGTAAACCAGGGAGACCTGCGAGAGACTCGGGAGGGCAGTGGACGCCTAGGAGCCACTATTTATTGTTAGCTGCCCTGACCTGCTTTTGCAGGAGGGGTGGGGTATACAATAATAAATAAATAATAACACACAGTACTCCGCTGCTATAACAAACTCTTTGGAATATCGTTCATTATAGCGAAAGTTCATAATTGCATTGACCAAGCCTCTGGGCAGGGGACATTAGGGACAAGTAATAAGACTCTCTGCAGTGTCAGTGAAAGAGAATTGCATACATAGAAACTGTAAAGCAGGGCAGTACAGATGTTGGCTTATGTGTTCCTTTATTGCCCAGAAAACATCAGTAAATCACATGCATAAGCATCTGTCTCTGTTTTGTTAATGTAAAGTACACAGCTGTAAGGGAACAAGGCTGTATTGATGTAATGCACACACTAGTACAGGGATGAGGTGAAAGGGGCCTATTTGGCTTCAGTGGGACTTATGAACTTTTAAGTAGTTTCAGGTTTCCAGACACTGGGTGCAATCCTAGGGGTCGCTTATGCTGGCATCTACTTGCGCTGGAGGCAATGAACGTGCGAGCTCAGGCATGCAGGCACCCTGAGCGTGCAGCTAGCTGCACGGGGCAATGGTGCGCCCTCTCTGATGTGACCCTACGAGCCCACACACTCCACAACTCAGGGGATGGAGCAGGCGTGGCTCCTGCTCCATCCCCCAGGCTGCGGGGTATGTGGGCTCGGGGGGGTCGCATTGGAGGGGGTGCACCATTGCCCTGCACGGCTAGTTGCACGCTTGGGGTGCCTGCACGTCTGAGCTCGTGCTGCCTGCCATCGACATAAACCAGTGGCTGGAGGATTGCACCCAAGGGGTGTAATCCTCAGATTGTTTAGTGGCAGTGCTAGCCCGTCTCATTGGCCAAAGTCCTATAAAAGAATGGGAGTTGCACTGGTGCAAAAAGAAAGGGCTACTGCCATTTCTAACCAATAGGACTGTGCTGTCCACTTTTCAAAAGAGGTTAATGATCTGGATAGCCAAGTGACAGCATCTTGAAGAACTACCGTGTATCCTTATTTTCCAAAAGTGCTGAGCATACACCTTCTGAACTAGGGATGGGCGAATAGATTGCGGTTCGGGTTCGTCCGTTTGGTTCGGCTGCGTTCGGTTAGTTCTCTGAGTTCGGGTTCGGCGGTTCGGTTCGGTCGTCCGAACAGGTCGTTTGGTTAGGCCGTTCGGCTGTTTGGTATGGCCGTTCGGCCATTCGGGAAATGTTGTTATGGGTATTTTTTATATGGTTTTTTTTTTTTATATTGGGTTTTATATGGTTTTCTTTGGGTTTTTATTTTGTTTTTTCGTTTTTATATGGGGTTTTGTTTTTTTAAAAATTTAATATTATATGTATCTATCTACACTAAATCTAACCGCTATTAACTATTCTAAATACTATGAACTAAATGGATTATCTAATAAGTACAAAGGCCTATTCCTACAAACACTAAAACTAAATCACGAACGCTATCTCTATCACTAAGCTAACTCCTACAACTCTCTACATCTATCTATCTTTCCCCCCATATCCATATATATATATATATGTGTGTGTGTGTGTATATATATATATATATATATATATATATATATATATATATATATATATTGTGTGTGTATATATATATGGGATGGGGGGAAATCACAAACAGAAGAGGAGTCTGTAGTGAACTGAATACATACATACTCAATGAGTCTGTACAGTGAAATGCATAACACAAGGTTTCAGTTTTTAAGTTTCATTTCAGTACAAAACTGAAATAAAACTTAAAGCAATCTAAAAATCCTACTCAACGCCTGCTGTTCAGGAACAGTGACTAGCTCAGAAGGTGTTGGGAAGGGGGGAGGCAGATAATTAGTTTCGTTTCTTGCAAGCATCTCCACCCCTGGTGCCTGGAAGTCTGGTCCTCAGTGACTGACACCTCCCTGTCATGTTTGACCTTCCAGTGAACCTTTTTTTGCCACCCGAACTCACCCGAACGCGATCCGAACGGACCGAACTGTTCGGCCAATTCTCCGTTCGGTGTTCAGTATGTTCGCGTTCGCGTTCGCGTTCGGTCGTCCAAACAAGCTGATTTCGGGCCGAACTCCAAACTTCCAAACCGCGTTCGCCCATCCCTATTCTGAACATAGAGTCTCTTTAGAGTTCCTGTAATTGGGTACCAAAAGCTAGAGGTGCCACAAACCACTTGTCACTTTTGAAAATTTAGCCTGTGAAGGTAGGTATATCATGGCCACATTAAACTGTTTTAAAGATCTTTTCCACCTGTGTGTAACATGGGAATATTGGTAGTACCCAGTAAAAACTTTCAGAGGCAAAGTATGAAGTGTCATGAGTGTATGTAGAGGTGTGTGTGGGTTTATGATATACAGTATGTCAGTATAAACACAAAATACCAGTGATGTTAGGTGGATTTTTTATTCTATCGTTTTTTTAAAAGTTGAAAGTGTTCATTGTAACCACTGAAGTGCCTTGAACCATAATGCACATTATTCAAATATAATAGTCATACCCAAGAAAAAGAAGGAATTTAGAAATCTTGTGTATTTGCTTTGCATCCATTGCATTTTCCACATGTTTTCTTCCTTGTTATTCCTTTTATATTCATAGTTTAATTGATATGCAGCCTCTTCTCTTCACTCTCCACTGGCTCCCTCTTCCTGAGCGTATTCTGTACAAGCTCCTCGTCTTCATTTACAAAGCCCTTCACAACCTCACTCCCCCCCTTCCTCTCTGCCCTGATCTCTCTCCGAACCCCTGTTCGAGCACTCCGCTCCTTTTCTATCCCCTCCCTCACCCTCCCACACTTCCCCTGCCCCCCCAACCGCCTTCATCCCTTCTCCCTCGCTGCCCCGCACACCTGGAACTCCCTCCCTGCCCACATCTGCCTTGCCCCCACCCTCCACACCTTCAAGTCCCTCCTCAAAACCCACGTCTTCCTCTCCATCCTTCCTAACTCCTGCTAATCATCCTCACCCAGGATTATCCCCCACCTGTTAACTGCAAACTCCCAATTTACTGCAACCAAGTCAAGAACGTGTACCTGAGCTCTCGCATCCTCATGAATGTCACATCCCTTGTCTCTCCCTCTGTTCCCCCTCCCCTGTTTCCCCTCCCCCTGTCTTTAGATTGTGAGCTCTCGGGCAGGGACCATGTCTATCTTGTTGTTGTTTTTTAAAGCACCAGGTACATCGCTGGCGCTATATAAATGCTTATTATTAATTATTATTATTATTATTATTATTATTATTATTACAACAATATCACTTCAGCCCCTTGGAGCTCAATTGGTTTCTGGCCATTTTATTTTCATTGCTTCGTGCCTAAGTCAAGGATCATCCCTTCCCTTTGTTGTCTTCTGGGTTAAATTGCAAGAGGTTAACTTGTAACCCAGCAATTATGTCTTTATGGCATCTTCAGTCTGTTTCTTTTGTGTTCTCTGGGCCTGTGCTGCAGTCAAGAGAATCTTTTGAAATCTTTCCTTAGCTCCATTAACTTTTGAAAGAGCTATGCTGTGAAATATAATTTGTTACTTTATGAACCTTAAGCTCTTCCAGAAACAGATGGAGGCTGGCTCTCTGGAAAAAAACAAACAAACACTTTGGTGATGCTCAACACAACAGTGCTTGGAAGAAGAATGTTTTCATATTTCAAACCACTTGCTGTTTAAGCCACTTGGTACATTTAGAAATACACGACTGATTGTACTAACCACTTCTCCAGAGATACTGACTGCTTCTCAGACTGTCTGCCCCCTAAGTATACAGAGCACATAGTTCTTGGGAAAATGTATTAAAAGAATAATTCCTCTGTGCTAGGAAACGGGCAAGCTGTTCTTGAGAATAATGCTGAATCTTTCCTACCTCCACTACAATATTATCACTTTCTCTCACAGGACATCATGTTGTACAAGCCAGGAAATCCCTGTAATAGCAGCAGTAACAAGGTTCTCAGTCTCTTTTCTTTAATACACACATAAGAGGTGCTTGAAATGGGCTTTTGCGTGCGCACACACACACACAAAAAATTACTGGGGTGGGGTGGGGTTGAGAGCTTCCGAATTAAGAAAGAGTGAATAAATGATAATGATATTTCCTAAACTGGCTACTAATTAAGCTTTAAAGTATAATGATCTTATATACACTGCATAATTCTGATTTCAACAACGTTACTCTGAATTAGCCATGTCGCAACTGTAAGAATAAACTGCCCTCCTGTCTCCTTTCTCTCCATAACAGCAACAAGGATTACTTTAAAAGAATGATAGGCAGAGTGCAGTGTTTCTGATTATGCTAATAATGAAACCAAGCGAAATCCTTCAATCTTACATGTGCATGAGCAGCTGAACAAAATTTCTTGCATGCATGTCAGACATCAGTTTCGTTCCTTTCTCTTTCAGATAGGCTTAAAAAGTTAGATGATAAAACAAAATGACAGTTGAATCTGTAATGTCAGAGTTACCCATCATTGTAGTGGTGCCTGTACACTAGAATGATAGGCACATTAGAAATGCTTAAATTGGAAAGGTATTTTATTTGTCTATTATTATTTTATTTCCCAAGCATGAAGAAAAATACTAACTACCCAATGACAATGTGTGAGGACAGACTAGTTCCTGAGAGAGGGGCTGGTGCTTGTCACAGCATGGAGACGGGATTAACATGGAGATGGGATACCCACATCCATTCGCACAAGTTCTTGCTCAGGCAATTAAAAATGAGCCAAATCCATTCAGTCCTATCCATTGCAACTTATAGGACCATTCACATTTCTGCATTTGTTTTGTGGAAATATGGTGAAATAAATTAAATTCAAACAGAAGTACTTGAATCTGAATAGAGCCTATTGTGAACTATGTACAACAATATGTGCTCCAGAAAGAAAAAGGATTAAACATTTTTTTAAATCCCCAGTCTTTTTTTATCTGCTGTCTTTTCTTGTAAAGGCTACATTCATCCAATGTGGGAGCAGAAAAAATACCATGTGATCTACAGTCACGTTAACAGCGCAGAGTATTGAATATGGTCAACTGCAATTCATGGTCAACTGAAAGAGGCAAAAGGGAGCATGCAGAAGTGTCGAGCCAGTGTTTCAGATTCCCTTTTGTTGTACCAGCCAAATAGTTCACCTTATACTAATTCAGTTTAGGGGGGGGGGCGAGTTTAGGTGAACAGTAACAAAATTAAGTACCAAAAAGCAGATGTTGTACAGTCTCATATATTGTGCTCACTTTTAGCTTAGACTCTATGCACCCANACCTTCAAGTCCCTCCTCAAAACCCACGTCTTCCTCTCCATCCTTCCTAACTCCTGCTAATCATCCTCACCCAGGATTATCCCCCACCTGTTAACTGCAAACTCCCAATTTACTGCAACCAAGTCAAGAACGTGTACCTGAGCTCTCGCATCCTCATGAATGTCACATCCCTTGTCTCTCCCTCTGTTCCCCCTCCCCTGTTTCCCCTCCCCCTGTCTTTAGATTGTGAGCTCTCGGGCAGGGACCATGTCTATCTTGTTGTTGTTTTTTAAAGCACCAGGTACATCGCTGGCGCTATATAAATGCTTATTATTAATTATTATTATTATTATTATTATTATTATTATTACAACAATATCACTTCAGCCCCTTGGAGCTCAATTGGTTTCTGGCCATTTTATTTTCATTGCTTCGTGCCTAAGTCAAGGATCATCCCTTCCCTTTGTTGTCTTCTGGGTTAAATTGCAAGAGGTTAACTTGTAACCCAGCAATTATGTCTTTATGGCATCTTCAGTCTGTTTCTTTTGTGTTCTCTGGGCCTGTGCTGCAGTCAAGAGAATCTTTTGAAATCTTTCCTTAGCTCCATTAACTTTTGAAAGAGCTATGCTGTGAAATATAATTTGTTACTTTATGAACCTTAAGCTCTTCCAGAAACAGATGGAGGCTGGCTCTCTGGAAAAAAACAAACAAACACTTTGGTGATGCTCAACACAACAGTGCTTGGAAGAAGAATGTTTTCATATTTCAAACCACTTGCTGTTTAAGCCACTTGGTACATTTAGAAATACACGACTGATTGTACTAACCACTTCTCCAGAGATACTGACTGCTTCTCAGACTGTCTGCCCCCTAAGTATACAGAGCACATAGTTCTTGGGAAAATGTATTAAAAGAATAATTCCTCTGTGCTAGGAAACGGGCAAGCTGTTCTTGAGAATAATGCTGAATCTTTCCTACCTCCACTACAATATTATCACTTTCTCTCACAGGACATCATGTTGTACAAGCCAGGAAATCCCTGTAATAGCAGCAGTAACAAGGTTCTCAGTCTCTTTTCTTTAATACACACATAAGAGGTGCTTGAAATGGGCTTTTGCGTGCGCACACACACACACAAAAAATTACTGGGGTGGGGTGGGGTTGAGAGCTTCCGAATTAAGAAAGAGTGAATAAATGATAATGATATTTCCTAAACTGGCTACTAATTAAGCTTTAAAGTATAATGATCTTATATACACTGCATAATTCTGATTTCAACAACGTTACTCTGAATTAGCCATGTCGCAACTGTAAGAATAAACTGCCCTCCTGTCTCCTTTCTCTCCATAACAGCAACAAGGATTACTTTAAAAGAATGATAGGCAGAGTGCAGTGTTTCTGATTATGCTAATAATGAAACCAAGCGAAATCCTTCAATCTTACATGTGCATGAGCAGCTGAACAAAATTTCTTTCATGCATGTCAGACATCAGTTTCGTTCCTTTCTCTTTCAGATAGGCTTAAAAAGTTAGATGATAAAACAAAATGACAGTTGAATCTGTAATGTCAGAGTTACCCATCATTGTAGTGGTGCCTGTACACTAGAATGATAGGCACATTAGAAATGC
This sequence comes from Sphenodon punctatus, assembly GCA_003113815.1. Lineage (NCBI taxonomy): Eukaryota > Metazoa > Chordata > Lepidosauria > Sphenodontia > Sphenodontidae > Sphenodon > Sphenodon punctatus. The sequence continues at coordinate 1,052,890 of QEPC01012741.1, forward strand.
TTAAATTGGAAAGGTATTTTATTTGTCTATTATTATTTTATTTCCCAAGCATGAAGAAAAATACTAACTACCCAATGACAATGTGTGAGGACAGACTAGTTCCTGAGAGAGGGGCTGGTGCTTGTCACAGCATGGAGACGGGATTAACATGGAGATGGGATACCCACATCCATTCGCACAAGTTCTTGCTCAGGCAATTAAAAATGAGCCAAATCCATTCAGTCCTATCCATTGCAACTTATAGGACCATTCACATTTCTGCATTTGTTTTGTGGAAATATGGTGAAATAAATTAAATTCAAACAGAAGTACTTGAATCTGAATAGAGCCTATTGTGAACTATGTACAACAATATGTGCTCCAGAAAGAAAAAGGATTAAACATTTTTTTAAATCCCCAGTCTTTTTTTATCTGCTGTCTTTTCTTGTAAAGGCTACATTCATCCAATGTGGGAGCAGAAAAAATACCATGTGATCTACAGTCACGTTAACAGCGCAGAGTATTGAATATGGTCAACTGCAATTCATGGTCAACTGAAAGAGGCAAAAGGGAGCATGCAGAAGTGTCGAGCCAGTGTTTCAGATTCCCTTTTGTTGTACCAGCCAAATAGTTCACCTTATACTAATTCAGTTTAGGGGGGGGGGCGAGTTTAGGTGAACAGTAACAAAATTAAGTACCAAAAAGCAGATGTTGTACAGTCTCATATATTGTGCTCACTTTTAGCTTAGACTCTATGCACCCACACCTTGTGTTGTTCTTTTAGCCCCAATCCATTTCCTCGGCAGGTTGGGAACAGGGTTTTTTGTTCTAATAATTTTCCTGGCTTTTTAATTGAAAATGCACTAAATACCCCTACTGCTGAAGTACCAACCAATAGCGTAACTACTAAAATAGGAGCAGGCAGTACAGCTGCACCAGGGCCCACAATCCTGAAGGGCTCTCAGTCCTAGGTGTCGCTGCATCCTCTGCTATTTGGAATGAGAACAGGGGAGCCTTATTCTATCTTTTGCACCAGGGCCTAAGGATCCCAACCTAGCTACTTGGACCATAGATGTTCCCCAGCCCTCCTTCTCACAGCTCCACCCTCTGCCCTGCCCCAGACTGATCTTCCTCATCCATGCAGCCCTCCACAGGGGCCCCTACTCTTCCCATCTAGTCCCCCACCTGCCTAGCCCCACACAGATGCCCCTCCCTCACCTGCCTGTTCCCAGCCCCCCCAATTGCCCCTTCCCTCACCACTCAGCCCTGCAGATTGTGCCCAGCTACCCGGCTTGACACAGATGCCCTGTCCCTGCTGTCCACTCCCAGCCCTCCCCACCTGTCTCTTCTCCCATAGATGCCCCCACTCCTTCTGCTCTGAGTGCCCAGATCAGCACAGATACCCCTGACACCCACAGCTCATTCCCAAACTACTCCCCCATCCACCCCACCCTACTCAGATGCTCAACCCCTACTTCTCGCATCCCCTCATTCCCAAACACACACGCACACACCCGGCCCTGCAAGTAGACACCCTCCCCCACCCATTCCAGCACAGATACTTCCACACTCGCCACCTATTTACAGCACCCCACCTGCCTGGACTTCCACTTGCCCAACACAGATGCACACTCTATCTCTGCATCCCATTCCTAGTCCCCACCTTCCAACCCCAGAGAACTGTCCCCACTATCCTGCTTGCAGCTATGCCTGAGCTCACTAGTGCCAAGTATTCCCCCCCCCCCAAATCCCTCACATTGGGTGTTTTTACACACACACTTCTCCTGGATGTCTGCTGTTACATCCTGAACTTTCTGTGTGTCTAAGGCTGCTTTCGCACATCGTGATCGCGCATACTTTGAAACGGCCGCCTTTATTAATTACACGAGACGGAAGCGGGGTATTATGTGCATATTATGGCGGTGGCGCATTTTTTAAGTCCGCGAATTAAATACCTCATGATCGAGGTATTTAATTCACGGACTTTAAAAATGCGCCGCCACCATAATATGCGCATAATATCCCACTTCTGTCTCGTGTAATTAATAAAGGCGGCCGTTTCAAAGTATGCGCGCGTGCCGCTTGTCTAAAAGCAGCCTAAATCACTAACTCAAATCTTAAACATCTGGATCTTTGAACTTCTGCGTAGAACTTCTCCCAGAACTTTTGTGTTTAAAAAGTTATCCTGGTAAACTGCTTTGCTTCAGGCAGCTGTGGCCACTTGGTTTCCACGGCAGCCTGTCACGTCTACAGCTGTGGCTACTTTAGGCTGCTTCAGGGCAGTGTTTGTGTGAAGAATGAATCCGGAACTTACTTGTGGACTTGTAAACCCAGAAGATTGAAAAATCCAAAACTTTAACGTGTGTGTAAAAATGCCCATTGCCCCCCCCCCCCCNCCCCCCCCCCCAGTCTCCAATCCCCACCTGCCCACATTGCCCCACCCCAGGTTTCTTCCCAAGTCTCCAATACTCACCAACCTGCATTGCCCCTCTCTCCACATGAGGTCTCCCTCGCAACTGCGCCTTCCCTAGGAAATGTTTTATCTTCCCAGAGCAAATGGAAAATTTTCATGACTTGGTACTTTCATCAATGTTTGGTATTTTCATGGCTTTAAAATTACTACTCCAAATTAAAAAAACTAAACACAGGCAATAACAAGAGACCCACTTCAAGGTTTAAAATACCTATCACTTACATACTACTGCTCAATGCACTATGCACTAGCTACCCACTGGCAAAAAAAAAAAAGTTTCTTTTTCTGAGAAGACTGAGTTTCTGTTTTGCCCACAACATTACAAACTGCTGTAACTCAGCCATATTATAACAGATTTTTTTTTCCAAATCTGGATACATTCCACACCACACCCAACTGACCCCTGCCTACCAACATTCACATTGTTTGGACATATCCTTCCAATTTTATAATGATTTTATAATTTATTTATTTTTTAATTTTATAATGGTGTGTTTGATGTGCCTTAATTATAGAGACACTGCTGTGGCCCTATACGTCCATAGCATTTGCATGTTTTCATACACTATTTGGCAGTAGCATTTCCAAAAAAGCACAACATCTTTATGTACCACACTGCTTGTCTATTCTTCCTGTGCTCCATTTTAATTTTTCCTTTCATATCTGACTCTCTCCTCAACTTTGAGTTTTCTTCAGCATACTTCTTTGTAATAATAATAATAATAATAATAATAATAATAAAAAATAAATAATTAATAATAAAATTTGTTTTTATAGCAACCCCCACTGAATGGAGCTTGGAGCACTACACATGATAAAAATACAATAAAACAATATAAAAGAGCTTAATATCCATATAAAATCCATTTAAAACAGTTGAAGGGGAACATAAGAACATAAGTAGTGCCATGCTCGGTCAGACCAATGGTCCATCAAGTTCAGCATCCTGTCTCTGACAGTGGCCAATCTTTGTCTCCTGGGAGAAGTACCCAACAGGTAGCCATGAGCAATACATTCCATGTTGTTCCAGCCCTCAAAAGTAAGAGGTTACATCCCCAAAACCTACTTGGCTAATAACCATTAATGGCCCTATCTTCGAATAACTTATACCTAGCCAAAAAACCTTCGGTTTAAGAAGTTTGTTAAGGTGGCATTACAAATTATACCCAAATGTTAACAGGACAGTAAATTGTATGTTAAGGCAACTTTATTAAATATCAGACCAATCTATACATTTTTCTTTCCTTATTCATTAATTAAAAAAATTATGACTTAACTGAAAGTAAACTGCATATGTGTGGTATGGTGTCTGAACAATACTTATACATGATGAGGAATGTATACAGTTTAATTTCAGTTGTTATAATTTATTTTTTAGTTCATGGCATAACTAAAGTATATTTGCAGGTTTCCAAAGATAGAATAGATAGTATACGTAAGACAGTTGTGAGAACATGGCCCTTTTTATACAGGCCTCTCCCACCCATGAACACGCAGATTTCTGCATGTTCATGGGTGGGGGAGCCCTGTGTGAATGACATAGAGCAACCACAGTGAGTGGGGGTGCATGCGTGCACCTAACACGCATCCCCCAGACACACCCATCTCATCCTCATGCACAGAGCAACTGGGGAAAACAGCGGTTGTTCTGTGGGAGTGGGTGAGTGGGGAGTGAGTGGGTGTGTGTATGCGACTGTGTGCATGCCCCGCCCATACACTGACCCCCCCACCCGGCAGAGCCATGTAAAAACAGCCTGTGAGGAGCCATTCAAAGAAGAACAGAAGGTTGCTGCCTTGTAAACAGGGTTCTTTGAGATGGCTCCTAACATTCTCACAACACCCACCCTTCCAGCCCCGCATGGAATTTTCTTATATTCCTAGAAAGGGTTGGAAGGAACTGTCATTCTGAGGGGGGAGAGTGCTTTTTATACTAGAGAAGCTCAAGACCATTATGTGGTATATTATTTGAATATGGTTGAGCATACACAACCCAGTTGTGAGAACGTTAGGAGCCATCTCAAAGAACCTTCTTTACAAGGCAACAACCTTATGATCACTCACATGGGGAGGAGTTGTTTGTAAATAAACAGCTTTATCTCCCAGTCAGATCAGTGTCCCACTGCTGTTGCTGCTGCTGCTGCTGCACTACTAGCGCTGCTGCAGCACTACTAGCAGGCAGAGGCAGGTGATGGATGGGGAGCCCCCCCCAACTTCTTCCCCCATTCCTGAATAGGGTGGGACATGCCTTCCTTTTCCTTAGGAGCACATGACAATCTAGCCACATTCCTAACTACACTCCTGAACTGAGGGACTGGGTTTTCACCACGTGGCTGGGCAGAGACCTCCCTGCCTTGGACTGGGTCATAGATCAGGTGACCTCACCCAGACCAATCCCAACAGAGGGGGGTAGGACTTTAAAAGGGACAGATGGCCCCTCCTTCTCCTCTTCTCTTCTCTTCCTGCCTGTTCTAAAGCCTGAAAGTTCTGGGCTCATGCCAGATTGGAACCAAGAACTATACCCCATGTGATTTACCAATAGCACATGGAGAACTGAATGTTTCAAGTAACCAGATTACCTGCCTGAACAAAGACAGTTTAGTTAATGGCATAACTAAACACAAATACAAAAAGGGTCCATGTGTCCACCGAATTGGACCCTGGGACTTGCTTCAAGACTTATTCTGTCCCCTTACCCTTTAGTGCCTTTTTGACCCTGTAAGTAACACCTAAGCTTTTTATATTTCTTAACTCCACTGAGCGTGTGTGTTATTCTTTGCAAAACCACCTCCCTTTGCCCGGAGGCATAGCTACCTAAAGAGGGAGAAAGGAATTCCCCTCTGGCTCTTTTAACCAAGACAGCCTCTCCCAAAGATAAACAACTCTGAGTTGCTCCAAGGATTCTGCCTCCTGGATGGGGGAGAACACCAGATAAGGGGAACCACGGAATAGGGTGCCCTTGGGAAGCTGTGGGTTTATAGCTTTCTGGCATTCACATATCCTGAGTTGTGTGAATTCCCTCTGATTGTTGAAACTCAGGTGGTGGCAGCAGCAAAAACGAGGTTTTTCTGGAATTTGCCAGCCGTGGGGACTCCAGCCTAGAGTATTTGGACAAACACAGTGAGATGGGTGGCTTAGCTGTGTAGTGCCCCTGCTGCATTTCGTCACAGTGGGATCCCCAAACAACAGGTGATATCTGATCACAAATTGCCAGTAGGGTGAGGTTCCAGGAGCAGGTCTCAAATATAGCCAGGGCCTATGCCATCAGGACCTTGAAAAATGCAACACAATCCACCACGCTATGGGTAGCCAATGCAAAGAACACAGGGCGTAATGTGATCACAGTTGCACAAACCAGTAAGCAGCCATGCTGCTGCATTCTGAACAAGCTGTAAACAACAGAGGGCATTTTTAAATGAGCAAAGCAATGGGGCGGGGGGAGTTGTAGCTGCTGAGTGGCACTGCTGCGAAGCAGCCACTCACGTGGAGTGCGTGGGGAGCAATTCAAATGGGGAGTTCCCAGCATGACTACCCCAGCCATGGAGACAAGCTGCCATGCACTCCTTCTTCCACAGACCATGGGAGAAAGGGAAACACGCTGGCACTGGGGCTGGCCTTTGCAACTGACACTAACAAAAAACTGACACTAACCGAAAGGGCGCTGGCTGTTTTATTACTGTTTCAAGGTCGGAGAGAGGCGTGTTCAGTGATGGTCTGCCATTCCACTCATCACAGCACTACAACATGCCAGCACTCATCCATTGTTCCTGCCCTCCTGCAGTTACTATCTGGTCTGCTTCCTGGTACCTCTCGTCCCTTCTCCTAGACTCCAAAACTCCCCACTTGGAGCAACATTCCTCCCCCCTACTATCCTACACCTCTACCTCCCCATATCCCTGTCCCCCACAATCCTCCCCCCCTGCTCCCACCACCACCCTCTCTTCCCAAACCTAATCCTTGTCCCTCTCTTCCCAAACCTAATCCCATTCCTTGTCTCCCCCCATCTCAACTGTCTTTCTCTTGTGCCCTGCGGAACTGCCACTATTCCAACCATAAAGCGCCTTTCATCCATGACCTCTTCTTCTCCCAATCTCTCCATCTCCTTGCCTTTACTGAAACCTGGATTCTCCTCTGTAACACTCCTACTCCTGCTGCCCTCGTTCTTGGTGGTCCCATTTTTATCCACATGCCATGCTCTGAATGTCGTGGTGGTAGTGCTGGTCTGCTCCTCGCCAAACCTTGCCAGTTCCAACCCCTTGCTGCCCCTTCCTCTCACTCCTTCTCTTCCTTTGAGGCCCATTGCATTCAGCTCTACATGCCCCTCCAGCTCAGTGTGGTTGACATCTACTGCCCCCCTGGCTCTCCCACATCTTTTCTCTATGACTGATGCATCGCTTACTTACTTTCTTTCCGATTATAATATTCCCACCCACATTCTTGGAGACTTCAGAATCCATGTGGACACCCCGTCTGACAGTGCTGCTTTCTGCTTCCTCTCTCTGACCTCTTCATTTGACCTTCACCTCTGGATGGAGGTCTTGACATACCATGATGGCCACTCCCTTGACCTAATCTTATCTAAAAACTGCGCTCTCTCTCTCTGATCTCTCCTTTGAACCCCTTCCGGTCTCTGACCATCACCTTGCTTCATTCCATCTTTCCCACTCACCCCCACCTGCCTCCTCAACCTCTCGCTCTTTCCATGACCTTCAATCCACTGACCCTCTTGACTTTGCTTCCTCCCTCTCCCCCATCTCTTATCTGTCAACTCTACCACCTACCTAGACTCTCCTGTCTCTGTTTTCAACTCATCCCTTTCTTCCACCCTTGACTCCCATGCTCCCCTCTCCTGCCATCCTGTCTGTCGCATAGACCCACATCCCTGGCTCACCCCTACCATCATCCTGCTCTTGAGCCACCGAACACCTCTGGTGGAAGTCTCATGAATTCGCTGACATTCTTCACTTCAAGTTTGCTCTCTCTGTGTTTAGCAATGCCCTTTCCCTTGCCAAAGACCACTATTATGCCACGTTAATTGAATCCCACTCCCGTAACCCACGCCATCTCTTCTCTACATTTGCTTTCCTCCTGAAGCATCCCTATCCTCCCCTCCCCCCTTTCCTCACTCACAGGATCTTCTCCACTTCAACAACAAGATTGACAAACTCGTCCTCCTTAGGGAGACAAGTTGTCACAAGCACATTACACCAGTGCCTCATTCTCTGCACTGGCGCTGCCAATAATAGTCTGGGCCCAATTTAAGGTGTTGGTTTTGACCTTTAAAGCCCTGAACAGGGACCCCACTTATCTGCAGGACCACTTCATCCTCCAGGTCCTGAATCAGCCTCTGAGGTCGACCAGGAGCACCCTCCTTGAGGTCCCCCGGGTTTCCCAGGTGTTGACTATGAGGAGGGCATTCTCGGTGGCCTCACCGCAGCTGTGGAACTTCCTCCCACTGGGGGTCCACCTGTCCTTAGATCTCCCTTCTTTCCATAGACAGCGTAAGACCTGACTGTTCCGCCAGGCCTTTGGTGAGGGAGACAGGTGGGGGATTGGGTTAGGGCTGGGATTTTTTTTTTTTTTCTGACAGGGTTATTTTAATGTTTAATGGTTTTATTGTTTTACTGTAGTGATTTATTTTAAGATGTTGTTAGCCACCCCAATATGCACGAGAAGGAGGAGGCGGCATAAAAATATGAGAAAATAAATAAATATAAATAAACTCCACCTTGCAATCACTTCTCAACCCTCTCTCTCCTCCACCTCATTCCCAGATGTTCCCCCTCCTGCCTCTCTTCTCCTTCTCCCCAGCTTCTCTTGATGAGGTCACCTCCCTCCTCTCTTCATCCAACCCCTCCACTTTCCCCCTTGACCTCATCCCCTCTTGCCTCCTAATGTCAATTGCCCCCACCGCTGCATCTTCTCTGCTGCACATCATCAATCTCTCCCTCTCAACTGGATCATTTCCATTGGCCTTCAAACATGCTACCGTCTTCCCTACCCTTAAGAAGGCTACTCTTGACCCCTCTGACCCTTCCAGCTATCGCCCCATTTCGCTCCTACCCTTCGCTTCTAAGCTCCTGAAATGGGGTGTCTACACTTCCTCTCTTCAGATTCCTCCCTTGACCCCCTCCAATCGGACTTCCGCCCTCTCCATTTGACTGAGACTGCCCTTGTCAAAATAACTGATGACTTTCTCTTAGCTAAGTCTAAGGGCCTCTACTCTCTTCTTGGCATCCTTGATCTTTCCGTCACCTTTGACACTGTTGATCATGGCCTCCTCCTGGTTTTGCTATGCTCTCTTGGTTTCCGGTACACTGTTCTTGACTGGTTCTCTTTGTATCTCTCAAACCACTCCTTCAGTGTTTCTCTTGCTGATAACTCCTCTACCTCACTTCCCTTCTCTGTGGGAGTTTCCCAAGGCTCTGTCTTGGGCCCCCTACTCTTCTCCCTTTACACTCTTTCTCTGGGTAAACTCATTGAAACCCATGGCTTCCAGTATCACCTGTATGCTGATGACACGCAACTCTCTATCTCCACACCCATGCTCTCCCCCTTCATCCAGACTCTTATTGTTGACTGTCTTGCTGACATCTCTGCCTGGATGTCTTGTCACCAACTCAAGCTTAATGTGGCCAAGACTGAACTCCTCATCTTTCCCCTGAAATGCTCCCCTCCTACTGCCCTCTCAATTTTCATTGAGGGAATCACCATCCAGCCATTCCCTCAGGCCCATAGCCTGAGATTCATCTTTGACTCCTCCCTCTCCTTTAAGCCTCAGATCCAGGCTGTTGCTAAATCCTGTCACTTTGCTCTCTACAATATTGCTAAAATCTGGCCTTGCCTTATTTTTGCCACTGCAAAAGCCCTAGTCCATGATCGTCCTCTCTCCCCTTGACTACTGCAGCTTTCTCCTTACTGGCCTCACTTGCTCTGATCTGGCCCCCCTCATCTTCATTCAATGCTCTGCAGCCAAAATCATCCACCTTGCCCGTCGCTTTGACCATGTACAGCCCCTCCTCTCCGCCCTGCACTGGCTCCCTCTACGGGAACACATTCAGCACAAGCTCCTGGTCTTCACCTTCAAGGTTCTTCATGGCCTTGCTCCCCCATCTCTCTGCTCTTGTATCCTGCCACGCTCCTCCTCTGCCCCCACCCTCGCCTGCTCGCAAACCCCTTGCTCCTCTAACCATCGTTGCCCCTTCTCCCTTGCTGCCCCTCATGCCTGGAACTCCCTCCCAGGATACATTCACTCCACTCTGCTCCTCTCCCTCCCTCCCAACTTTCAAAACCCTCCTGAAAATCCACCTCTTCCATCAGGCCTTCCCTAGCTTGTCATGAGTGATACTGCATCCTTTCCCGCTCACTCAGAGCCTAATTCCCTGCAACTAAGCGAAGCACATGAGCCTGCAGCTTCTCAACCTCACGAATGTACTCTTGTCTTTCCTGATGTTTACCTCTCCCTCATATCCCCCTCCCTTGTCTCTCAGATTGTAAGCCCCTTAGGGGTAGGGACCTGTCTCTTACTGTGGACTGTACAGTGCCAGGTACATTGCTCACGCTATATAAATAATAAAAGTAGTAATAATAATTATTATTATTAACAACAAGTGTGGTCCCTACCCCATAAGAAGGTCAAAACCAAAACAATAAGTCTCCAAAATGTTACTGGAATTCAAATTCTGTTGCAGCTGTACTGCCATGGTTTTCTCTATCCACTTCTCTAAAAATGGGAGTTAAAGACTGGGTGGTAATAGCATTTTTTCTCCAAGAATATCTTCTTCCATTTCAACTTTTTGCTCTGATTCGGTCATTCTTTTATTATTATTATTCCTCATCTTCTGTGTTGAAAAAAAATGATATTACATGGGTCATGGGGTAGATTTCTCCCCCAGTTCTTTGGCATCTTACCATTGCTTGAATATGCAAACTAACATAAAATGTGATGGGGTAGATTTCTACCCCAGACCAGGGTGTAAATCTACCCCATGGTAAAACACATTGGGGTATATTTCTACCCCAGGGCTTTTTGTTCTAAATAAATAAATAAATAAATAAATAAAACTGTTAATTACCAACTTTCCTTTGTGAATAAAGTTTTTATTTGCGTGGCTCTAGGCCATTGCACACCAACAAACAAAAAGAATAAAACATCAGTCCTATTACAAAGTAATTGGTCAGTTATATCATAAATAGAATGTTATAAATATAAATGCGAATAACAATCCAGAGCTTAAGGGGATTCAGCTCCTATGACCGGTCTAAAGTTTAGAAAATTATCTCTACAATAGTGGGCCTGAACAAGAAAGGCAGCTACCTGCTTTATAAGTGAGAGGTCTGTGCTATTCAGCAAGTGGGTCAATATACTTTCATCGGCTCTTCCCCATACTTTCAGGAGGATTGGTGCCAAAAACTTCTCCCTGAGCACATCGTATAGATGACAATGTAAAAAGATATGAGAAACCGTCTCCGCTGTTTCCATATCATACAGACATAGACGTTCCGTATAGGGAGTTCCCTGGACCCTGCCCTCACTGACTCACAAGTGAAAGGCATTGACCCGGGCAGAAAGGAACAGTGCCTTGGCCCTTCCTGAAATGGAGATTTCTAAATACTTAGCAATTACTCCCTGAGAAGGGATCCAATTCTTGTATGTACGAAGATGTTGCGAGTCTCTGACCCTACCCACATCTTCTTGCCATCCAATATCTACAGCCCTGGAAAGAAGTTCTCTGCACACGGCATTATTTGATTTGTGCACTAGGTACTCTCGGAATAATCCCAGCTGTTTAATCTTCAGATCCATTTGCTGCAACCAGGGAGAGGAAAAAGGGTCCTTGATAGCTTCCCTCAGCAGTGACGAGCACTGCTGAGTAAGTAACTTGGCCCAAAAGCTCAGTGCTTGCGCCATGGCTCGGGCCTGGAGACTAACACTTCCCGTTTCCAGCCTGAGAACTGCATTTGAGGTGCCAATGGGTCTCCCGACCAGTTCAGCCAAGAATCTAGACTGGATGGTATTTAATCTATGTGCTTGGAAAGGAGCCCAAATCTCTGCTCCGTATGTTAGCTGGCCACCCACCTTGCTGTTGAAGACTTTTAGGGTTGAGGTTGTTGCAGTCTGACCCAGTCTCTTAAAAAGGCCATAGATAGAACGAGCTGTATTTTTTGCAAGTGGGATGGCTCTGGTGATATGCTCATTCCACAAACCCGATTGATGGAACACAAGGCCCAAATATCGAAAGGAATTGACCTGCTGGATAGGATGCCCTTGAATATACCAAGTCTGCTGTTTCCTCTTTTTTGAAAAGACCAACACTTTGGTTTTCTCAAAATTTATACTCAGTTTATGGTCCTCGCAAAAAGTTGCGAAGGCCCCAAGTTGTCTCATCAGACCAATCCGAGTCTGGGATAGAAGAGCAATATCATCCGCATAGGCCAACGCTCCCAGTGCTCTATTGCCTAATTTAGGTGGAAAAAAGGCCATATTTGACATACTTGGTATTACCTCATTTACATAAAGGTTAAAGAGGACTGGGGCCAATACACATCCCTGTCTAACACCTGTATAGGTACTTATTGGCTCGGTGGTGTGGCCTTTAGCATCTATTTTGACCACTACAGATGATTTTGCGTACAGGGCTTTGATTAAATTAAGTAATCTACAGTCTATAGTTGTATTTTGGAGCTTCTGCCATAAAATGGGCCTATCCAGAGAGTCAAAAGCAGATCTTAGATCTAGAAAGGCAGCAAAGAGTGAGCCCGTATGAGAGCGGTACTTATGAGCTAGATGGTTTAGAATATAACATTGCTCTATCGTGGAGCGGCCCCTCTGAAATCCCGCTTGTTCCTCTGCTAGGATTTTTTCTTGTTGTACCCAATCCAGCAGTTTACCCAATAAAAATTTGGCGTAGATTTTACCAACAACAGATAATAAGTTGATGGGCCTATAGTTAGCAGGATTTGATCTCTTACCTTTTTTAAAAATGGGGACAACCACTGCCCTTGTCCATAATTCTGGTATTCTGCCTGTTTTGTTGATCATTGTGAATAACGCGGCCAGCAGGGGGAACCACCAGTCCGGGAACTCCTTGATGAGTTCTATCCGAATCCCATCTGGGCCGGGGGCCCTATTATTCCTAAAGGTGGACACTAGCTGCTCTACCTCCTCAGCCATAACTGGAGGCCAGGGGTGTAAATCACCCCACACCACCTCCAACGAGTTGTTAGTCGCGGCATTAATTACCTCCTGCGCTACCTTGTAGTGCTCCACCCAATGCTGTGGCGGTATAGAAGTTACACCGGTATCACAATACTTCGAGGTTGCCCCCCTTACTAATTGCCAAAACTTCCTGTCCTCCTTTTGTGTTGCTGCCTGCATCAAGCTTACCCATTTACCCTCCACATACATTCTTTTCTTTTGCGCAATAAGCTGTTGGTACTGCTTCTTGCATATAAAATATTCTAAAGGTAGCTTGGACATAGAACTTTTCCTATAGTTCTTATATATGCGCATGTGTTTACTTCGTGCTTTACGGCAATCCTTATCAAACCATGGTTGTCCGTGCTTAAGGCGCTGCCCCCGCGGGCCTTCATCTACGCTAAAAATAACCTTAGCGAGGTTAGCATTAAGTTGTTCAAAAGCACCAATCAGCTCCTCTGGGTCAGGATCCCCAAGAATAGCTTCCCTAAGTTGGACATTTTCCAGGCATGCCAGCTTGTCCTTTACTACCTGGACCAGTGATTCATCCCACTTTCGGGGTTTGTGGATTTCACGAGTGGCAGCTTCACTAGGTAAAAAGCAAATGGATCTCCCTTTCACCACAGGCAGATGGATAGATAAAAATAATGGGAGATGGTCACTTACCAACTCGTTCCCTATCTCAAGGTGGTCCACATAGGGAAGGAGTGGGGCAGATGCCAGGGCATAATCCACTATACTGGATCCCCTGGGTCCAATATAAGTGAATTCCCCCTCCTCATCCCCTGGCCCTGCTCCATTTAGAATGTACAAGTTTAAGGCAGCCACTAATTTGGCCAACCGAATTCCAGAAGAATTTATCCCCCCATCCTTAAAAGTCCTTGGGGTCAGCCAATCTGTCTGATCCCTGGAACTCAGATCGCAATAGGGAGCCAGAGCTATGTCATCTTTGCCCAGCCTTGCGTTAAAGTCTCCCATAATGCAAAAAAGGCCTTCAGGATGGATATACATTAACTCCTCCAACAGAGTCTCCAGATCACACCACATCGAGTCCCTGTAGGAGTTAGCATTGGAGGGGGGAATATAGATTGAGAGGATGATCAAAGTACTAGGGCCAAACTTAACGGAGAATCCCAATGCTATTTGTGGTACTTGAATGAGCTTGAACTCCCTCAGCTCCAGGTTTTCCTGAAGCAGACGGCCCAATCCTCCACAGGCCCTGCCTCTGGCATTATAACTAATGGCCGGGACTTCGTATGACACATAGCCCTCCAATTCCAGATGTACCCTAGCCCATGTTTCTTGTATTAGGATTATCTGACATGCCTGGGACTGGAATAAATGCTCCGCTTCCTCCCTATGTCTCTCCCATCCGGCTATGTTCCATGAGCATAGCCGGAGTCCCTTGTGATAATCCTTGCCCAATAGTCATGTATTGGAACTCAGATTTGAATCCAGCTTCTGCATAGTCACGGGATCACATTTCCCACTCGCTGAGCTGTCTACTAACAACAAAGATGGCCTGTCCAGATTATAACTGGGACCTGTTGGTTTCCTGATGACTGTCCAATCCTTGTCCACCTGACAATCCCTTCCTCCCGCATGATCTAATAGTTCTGGTAAAACACTGGTCATGGGGAGAGTATTCTGGCCAACTCCGGCTTCCAGGCTAACTTCAAGGCCTGAGGCCTCCGAATGTGTCTGACATACCCCAAAGGTAGGAGTCGTGCCAGAATCACTAGTTTTATTGGGCAGGGGGTCGCAGGTGACATAGGGGCCACAATCCTCCTTTCCCCTGGCCAGCGCCCTCAGTCGGGTGTTAATAGATCCTAGGGGGGACGCACAAAAAGTGCGCTTAGGCAAATCAAGGAAATTAGGGTTAGAGGCCCGCAGGCTTCTGTCTGTAGAGCAAAGGGGATTTAAGGGCCTTGCTGTTATTACCCCCCTAGCCACTCTGCCAATTACTTTGGCGGATAATAATGGGCGCACCACCGGGTCAGAATATACTCTGGATAAGTAAACACCCCAGGATCTAAATAATTCAACATGGGCCAGTAAGTTGTTTGCTATATCAGAGGAGTTAAAGAAAAGCACCACTCTTTGATTCTCAGGGGGGGATGGAAGGAGAACAAAACGTATAAACTGTCTATAAGGAAGAGGGTAGCCCAAAATACTTGAAAGATGCCAGGAAATGTTTTGCTTAGAGTTCCATTTTGGCAAAACCCCAGATGGGAGGGCCCTAATACTAAGGGCCACAGCTGCATCATCAAGTTTAAGTGGTGCTTCACGCCTACCAATAAGTATATCCTGTTTAGACCTCCTAAGGTCCGCCACCCCCGAGGGCTGGATCTCTGACGAACAGCCCAGATAGTCCTGTGGTGGTGTTTGAGTGGAAGCTACAGCACTACAAGGTAATTTAGAATGTCCAATCCTACAAATCTCCTCTCTACAGGACCCCAAAAGAGCCATCAGACCATCAAGCCTCTGGGCCTGCCTGCCAAGCTGATCATGAAAATCTGTCAGCTGGGTACTAAGCTTGGCCACCAAATCACCAATTAGGTAACACTGTCTGCTCAGTAGGTCCAATAATGATGCATCCCCAACTGCTTTCTGGAAGGGTGATGTGTAAGGAGACCCTCCTCTCTCTTCAACTGATAGGGGAGAGTCATGGCCAAGGGAGATTGAGGAAGTTCCACACTCCACATTGTTTTTGGGGCTACCAAGTGGATCCGCCACTTGTGGAGCTACATCAGATGTTGGGGTCAGCCCTAAGGCTGGCCGTAAACCAACAGTTGTCACAAAATCATCCAGACTGAGTTGTGTTGCACGGACCTGCGCTCTCGTCAGCATACCCTGCTGTTTCCTCCTTCGTGTCATAACTCCTGCTTCTACAAATAGCCCAAGGCTACTGGAAGCTCAGGTAAGGCAGGGAATACCCTACTTACAAATCCAGAGATAACCGGCCTTCAGCTAGCTAGCAAGAGATAATTCCTGTCCCAGTTTCACCCCCGAGAGGTGCCCCCTACTCTGACCACCTCTTTACTCTTATTGGGCAACTTAAGACCAGAATTTAAGGAGTAGACAGCTTAACATCCAGATATAGTGGTACGCAAACAGGACGATCCCCCACTACCACCCCCTACAGCCCCAAAGGCCCCCAAGGGGACGCTGCCCTTTGGCTCGCTACCGCCGGCAAGCGGCTGATGGCACGTCTACTTGGTGGGGGATGGCTGAGCCAACCTTCCCCGTCCCAGAGCTCCCCCAAACCCCTGGCTTACAGTTTGTAATCACCCCTGTGGATGACCATCAGGGGCTTAACCCGGGTGCGGGGCTCTGCACTAGATAACTTGGGCCGAGGCCGCGCTATACAGATCTCCCACTTGCAACTGCCGGCATATTGCCTTTGTAATCGACCAGGTAGCTTCTGGTCCAGAGAGCGAGGGGATAGTTGGGCCGACGTTTACCGTCCCAGGGCTCCCCCAAGCCCCTGGCTTACAGTTCGTAGTCGCCCCGATCCTTAACATTTGCTGGGAAGTCGGAGGGATGCCGGCTGCCGCCGGGGCAAATCCTTGCTGACTCTCAAAGCACCTACTAGGTCGTATTGCCTCGCAGATCCCGGAATTCCACGCCGACTCCTCCTTCAAGGCAGATCACAGGTCTCGGCACCAGGCTCCCACAAACAGAGGGTTGGGCACCGCACCGCGTCCCCAGACAACGGGTGACACCCTTTGGATGTCGCCCTTCAGCTGGCGCCCAAGGGCTGACGCCCACAGGGACCCCAGCCCCTGAATAAGTCAGTACCCGCAGGGAGAGGAAGCCAATGAGGGCCAAGCTGGCACTCCCACTGAGCCTCCCCTAGTTTCTCCTCCCTTCTGGTGTTACACAGGCCACCAACTTTCCTTTGTGGATATTGTATACCTGTGTGCAGGTGAGTGACAATGTCCTAAAAGGGCAAAGTTGGAGAGTTTTGCAAGAGATGTGTGCCCAGGGTAGGAATCTACCCGAAGACAGACAATGAGGGATTTATTAGTATTTTTAGCTACATGCCCATTCCATTTTATATTCATACATATATCAACAATCACTCATATTTTTCTTGTTTACTTCTCTCTTCCCCTTAGTTAAACCTTTTCCTTCTTGTTAGCAAGACTTATCTTTAAGTGTTCACACTCACTTAAGAGTGAGAAAGGGAAAGATGAGAATTTTTCCCTTTCAGACTCTTACTTGATCCTTCTTTCTCATATCCTCACCCATTCAGTTCCCTCCATATTTGTCTGGTCTTTCACTGTCAGCCATCTTCAGACCTTGTGACTGATATTAAAGCATTTTGACTGATGGTCCATGGCGATTACAGACTCAAATTTTGAACCATGCCTTTCACAGAAACCTGCTTCCATCTTTAGCCAGTACAGAGTGCTTGTTGCTATGGGTTGTTGCTTTCTACTGTATTCCTCTTCATATAGTCCTATTTTGTGTGGAACAATCCATCGTTTCTATTTCAAATTCTTCTATTCTTCAAATTCTTTTTCCTACTGACTTATGGATCAATCCACAGTTGCTTGTAAGTAGTCTCATGGGACATACGTTTAGAGAGGCAGACCCTTGACCACTTCTTAGCAAAGATGCTGATGTCTGCATGGTTCTGTTTGTAATATTTCCAAAACGAAGTCCTTTCTTAGCACGGACAGCCTGGGAAGTATCAGTTTTTAAGAGATAGATACAGAAAAATTGCCTTATGATTTACTCCTTCTTACAAGACAACCAAGGACACAGTACAGGGTTTCGGGAAAAGAAGGTTAAACAACATCCTGTAAATAAACTGTTTAGTATCTCTGCTCTTCCTTGCCAAAAATGTAATAAAAACCGTAATAATTAATAATTTAGAGCAACACACTCACAAAGCTGTTCCTGAGCAATAAATAGACAGACAAGAGAGGAAATTGATTAGACCCATCAACCTAAATTAAAATGCCCAATCTATGCAGCCCCAAGATTAGAATCTACATATTCTGCCTTTCACGTCTCATCAGACCCACATTTACCTTAGCCAACTGACCACACTACAGCCTAGCCTAGGAGAAGTCCCATGCTCAGGGTCAGTCAGCATGTCCGCCTAGCCTGGCTCTCGCACTGTGCTGCTACACAGGCAGAGCTCACTCAGGCCCTTTTTACATGGACATCCCCCACATGTGCGTCTGCATGGGCGGGGGGGACCCATCTGACCACCACAGCTGGTGGGTGGGGTGTGTGCGTGCGTGCTCCTGCGCTCCCCCCACCATCTCCACTGATCCCCCACACATCGAGGCACTGGAGGCAACAGAGGTGCCTTCGTGCATGGAGGTGGGTGGATGTCCGTGTGACGGGCCGCCCATGCACCACACATCTGCCACGGCGCCCACCCATCTGTCACGGGGGAGGGGGTGTACCCCCGCTGCGAGACCAAGCCCCCGGGGCGCCGCCCCACCCACACCCCTAGGGCCCCCACGCACGGGCTCCAACCCCTGACCTGGAACGGTTCTCTCTGGGAATAAGTGCCCGTCAGGATAGTGGGTGGACCTATAGGCCTCACAGTGCCCAGGTCCCTATCATCATAGGGCGCCAGGTGAGCAGATAGAGTCAGAGCCCCAGTCACATGTACCCACCAGGCGTAACCCATGACCAAGGAAGGGGGGAAAGGGTTGTCGTGGGGGGAAATGGTGCCCGGAAGGAAAGGGAAGGGGTCCCGGGAACACAGGAGCGGCACGGGGGAGCTCCACGCACACAGGAGGGAAGGGGAGGCTAGCTACGATCCCCAGGAGAAGGGGGGGGGAGGGGAAGGAAGGTTCTTGCACGCCACACCCACAGTCTCCCTCAAGGCTTCCGTTCACGTAGGCAGGGGGGAAAAAGGGGCCAGGAATTCGCTCAGTCACACACTCTTATACTACCACAATAATCCTCTCTACTCAAACTCTAACCACTTAGCTTCATTCGCAGGGCCGGTCTTCGCTCAATCACCAGCACCGAATGCTTCTCGCTGGTCTTTTGTATCCCTGGCTCCGCCCCCTGCGCACTCCCGCAAGTGTGCGGAGCACCGCAACGGGGGCGTGGTTTCCTCCTGGGTCCTATTGGGCCCTGCCCCGCTCCGTCCTGCCTCCGAACGGGCGTCTACGGGGGGCGGGGCTGCGTTGTTCCCCAGCACGGGGATGGCGGGGGGAGGTTCCTCCGCCACTCCCTGCGCCACTGCCATCATGCCCGGGGAGACCTCTCAGCCTCCCGGCGCCCCTGCGAGCGGCGTGCATCTCTGCCCTCCCCTGCGGGGCTTTACAGTACCCCCCCTGCGAAGCCCCTGTCCCACCCCCCCGGGAGACGGTTTGGAGGGGTGGCGATGGTGGAAGGCGCAGACCAAGAGGGGGGCGTGGACCAAGGCCGCCAGTTCCCATGACCTCTCCTCAGGGCCGTAGCCCACCCAATCGATGAGGTATTGAGGCGACCATAGTGGCGGCGGGCATCCAAGATAGCCCGGACTTTGTATTCGCCCCCCGGGGCAACTGGGCCCGGGGGCTGGGGTGGAGGGGCAGGGTCCGTAGGAAAGGTCTTTTTCAGCAGAGCCACGTGGAAGGTGGGGTGGATGCGGACATGAGGGGGTAGTTGAAGTTTATAGGTTACCTTATTGAATCGTTTAAGGACAGGAAAGGGACCCATATAGCGGAAGTCGAGTTTCGCAGAGGGCCGGGTGGAGGGGTAGTGACAGCAATTCACCCATACTAAGTCCCCGGGCTGAAACATGGGAGCGGGAATGCGGTGTTTGTCTGCTGCCGCCTTGTAGCCTTGACGGGCCCGCTGTAGGGTGGTTTGGGCCACCTGTTGAGCTTCTTGAATCCGCCGGACGAGGGCTCCGGCGGCCGGGACCGTTGAAGGGGGGAGATCCGGTATCCCAATCTGTGGGTGAAACCCATATGATACAAAGAAGGGGGAGTTCCCCAGGGAGGCATTCGGTGCGTTGTTGAGGGCAAACTCCGCAAGGGGGAGCCAGGTGTACCAGTCGTCCTGGAGATGCGTGGTGTAGCATCGGAGGTATTGCTCCACATTTTGGTTCATGCACTCCACCTGCTCGTTGGCTTCGGGGTGATACGCGGTGATGGGGGTTAAGGTCACCTTCAAGGCGGAAAACAGGGCCGTCCAGAAACGGGAGGTGAACTGGGACCCTTGGTCACTCCGTATTTCTTTGGGGCACCCATGTAATTTCAGCACGTGGCGTATAAACAAAAGGGCAGTTCGTTGCGCCGACGGCAGACCCTTGCAAGCGATGAAGTGGGCCCACTTCGTGAAATGGTCTACCACGACCAAAATGGTGTTGTGCGAGCGCGACGGGGGGAGATCTACAATAAAGTCTAGCCCGACTCTCTGCCAGGGTCCTTGGGGGGGTGGCACCAACTGGAGGAGTCCTACCGGGGGTCTCCGGGAGAGCTTCGTCCGTGCACAGGTGTCACACTGTTCAATGTGGTGGTGAACGTCCGCGGCTAGGGATGGCCACCAGAAGTGCCTTTGAAGTATCTGTATGATGCGTCGGGGCCCCGGGTGCCCCACTAAAAGGGCGTTGTGATGGGCCCATAGCAAGTGCGCCCTACAGGAGGGGGGGCAGCACTTGATCCGCTTTTTTCCAGAGGCCCTCACTCAGTTGCCACTCAGGAGTGGGGGCCTCAGGTAATTCCTCATGGCTGACCCTTTTTAGTTGTTCCACGGTGAGATAAGAAGCGGCGAATACTTTGGCCGGGAGAATAGCCCCTTGGGGTCGCTGGTCTCCCTCTACTCGTTCATGACAGCGTGAGAGGGCGTCAGCCAGGATATTGAGGCGCCCCGGATGGTACTGAATGCGGAAGTTAAAATGAGCAAAGAAGACCGCCCATCGAGCGTGGCGGGCGTTGTTTATTTGTGCGGTCTGCAGAAACGTTAGGTTCTTGTGATCAGTGACAACCTTGACGGGATATTCAGCTCCCTCAAGGTAGTGGCGCCAGGTCTCGAAGGCGGCCTTGATAGCCAAAAGTTCCCTGTCAAAAGTGGAGTAGTTTTTCTCCGCAGGCATGAGTTGACGGGAGTAGTAGGCGCACGGTAGGGGTTGTTTCGCAGGGGGCGTCTCCTGTAGCAGGACTGCCCCAATAGCGGTGCTGGAGGCGTCGGCTTCCACCCAAAAGGGTTGAGTGAAGCAGGGGTGTCGCAGAAGGGGCACTTGGCTGAAAGCCCGCTTTAGGAGGTCAAAGCTGGTCTGCTGGGTGTCACCCCATACATAGGGTTGGTTTTTCTTTAGTAGGCGTGTAAGGGGAATGGTGATGGCTGCATATTGGGGAATATAATGCCTGTAGTAGTTAGTGCTCCCTAGGAAGCGTTGAAGGGGCTTCACCGCCTTGGGGGCGGGCCATCGCTGGATCGCCTCTACCTTCCGTGCATTCATCTGGATTCCAGTGGGAGAGATGACGAACCCCAAAAAGTCCACCGTGGCCAGATGGAATGCACATTTCTCCCTCTTGCAATACAACCTGTTGTCTCGTAGTCTCTGTAGGACTTGGCGAACATGGGTACGATGCTGGGCTAGCGAGGTGGAGTAAATGAGGATATCGTCTAAATAGGCAATAACAAACACATCCAGAAGGTCGCGTAGAATATCGTTAATAAAATGTTGGAAGGTAGCCGGCGCGTTGGCTAACCCGAAAGGCATCACTTGGTATTCATAATGTCCGTACCTGGTCCGGAAGGTGGTTTTCCATTCATCCCCGGCCCTTACCCGCAAGAGGTTATAGGCCCCTCGCAGATCGAGTTTGCTATAGATCGTTGCTCCTTGCAACCGATTCAATAGTTCCGGGATCAAGGGGAGGGGGTACCGATTCTTAATTGTGATAGCGTTTAATCCTCGGTAGTCAACGCATGGGCGAAGCCCCCCATCCTTCTTGGATACGAAAAAGATCGGAGCTCCCGCCGGGGAACATGAATGTCGAATAAACCCGCTTTGAAGGCTGTCGTCCAGGTACTGGCGAAAGGTCTTCAGCTTTGGTGTGGCCAGGGCGTAGATTCGCCCGAACGGGGGTTCTGCATCCGGAACCAGGTCGATAGGGCAATCATATGTCCGGTGAGGGGGCAGTTCTGTGGCCTGCACCTTGTTAAACACCTCGCTGAAATCCGCATACTCTGAAGGCAGCAGAAACCCCCGTGAAGGGGGCGTCGCTTGGGTTCCGGCCATGATTTTCTCACTGGCCAGCGGAACGTGGAGGCACCTATGTTGACAATGTGGGGAGGTGAATCATATCTGCTGGGTGGCCCAGTCCACCTGGGGGTTGTGCAAGGCCAGACAAGGTAGCCCCAGGACCACACGAAACAGTGGTGTGCAAACCACGTCTAGGGAAAGCATCTCCTGGTGAGTCCCCACACTACACCGGAGGGGTTGGGTTTGCGACCACACCGGCCCGGAGACCAAGGGAGACCCATCTATGGAATGCACCGACTCGGGATTTTCCTTGGGGGGTGATAGGAATCTGGTATTTTCGCCGGAACCCTTCATCCAAAAAATTCCCGGACACCCCAGAGTCTATCATCGCCCAGACGATGATGGAGCATCCTGCGTTTACCACAATGGTGAGGGGGATACATAGATGAGCCCGGGATGCAGCGTGGGTCGCGGGTATTATGTTCATGGCCGGGGAGGCCCCGTTCCTTCCCGGCCCCTGGCATTTCCTGGTCCGCGGCGATCGGGAGGCATGGATGGACATTCTCGAATGAAGTGGGAGGGGTCCCCACAGTAGAAACACGCCCGCGACTGGCGCCGTCTTTCTCTTTCCTCCTTGGTCAGCGGCCCCCGAGATGTGCCAATCTGCATGGGTTCGGGGTCAGATCCCTTCGTCGTTCCTGCAGGGCTTGGGGCGAGGACTGCAGGGCGAAAGGAAAAGCCCCGGCTATCTTGCCTTCTCTCGCGATGCCTTTCCGCCAGGCGGTCCTCTATTTGCAAAGTGAGGGTGGCTATATCCTCCCACGTCTCGGGGAGGGCTGTGAATGCCAACTGGTCCTTGAGGTCCTCTCCCAACCCTCTACGAAACATGACCTGCAAGACTTCCTTAGGCCAGTGAAGTTCTAAGGCTAATTGCCGAAATTGGTTGATGTATTCCAGCAATCCCCCTCGCTTTAAGGCCAAGATGGCCGTCTCCGTATCTCGCACCCGATGGGGGTGATCAAAAAGGGCTGTGAATTCTTTTACAAACTCGGGGTAATTGGAGAGCAAGGGGCTGTCCCCTTGGAGGAGGGTAGTTGCCCACTCTAACGCTGTGCCTCCCAGGTTCCCAATAATACAGGCTACCTTAAGGGCATCCGTGGAGTAGGTCTGCGGTTGCATAGAAAATGTCAACCGGCAGAGGGCCTTTCGATCTCCCAGAAATTTTTCAATCTGGGGCCCTCGGGGCTCCCTGGGAAGATGCCCTATCGGCCTCTCCGTAGCCGGGGCCGCAGCTCCCTCCTGCCTCCCCGCAGGGAGGGGGGCTGCGGGGGCTGCCTGGAGCTGAGCCACTGCCCTGGTTAAGTTCTGCTGATTATCATGCAGGACCCGGACGTCCATAGAGACGGCTTGTACGGCTCGGACTAGCTCTGCCATTTCCTTGGCAATATCCATTCTCAAGTAGTGCAGGGGAAGGGAAGGGAATAGTGCTGGTGATTCTGTCATGGGGGAGGGGGTGTACCCCCGCTGCGAGACCAAGCCCCCGGGGCGCCGCCCCACCCACACCCCTAGGGCCCCCACGCACGGGCTCCAACCCCTGACCTGGAACGGTTCTCTCTGGGAATAAGTGCCCTTCAGGATAGTGGGTGGACCTATAGGCCTCACAGTGCCCAGGTCCCTATCATCATAGGGCGCCAGGTGAGCAGATAGAGTCAGAGCCCCAGTCACACGTACTCACCAGGCGTAACCCACGACCAAGGAAGGGGGGAAAGGGTTGTCGTGGGGGGAAATGGTGCCCGGAAGGAAAGGGAAGGGGTCCCGGGAACACAGGAGCGGCACGGGGGAGCTCCACGCACACAGGAGGGAAGGGGAGGCTAGCTACGATCCCCAGGAGAAAGGGGGGGGGAGGGGAAGGAAGGTTCTTGCACGCCATACCCACAGTCTCCCTCAAGGCTTCCGTTCACGTAGGCAGGGGGGAAAAAGGGGCCAGGAATTCGCTCAGTCACACACTCTTATACTACCACAATAATCCTCTCTACTCAAACTCTAACCACTTAGCTTCATTCGCAGGGCCGGTCTTCGCTCAATCACCAGCGCCGAATGCTTCTCGGCGCTGGTCTTTTGTATCCCTGGCTCCGCCCCCTGCGCTGTCTCTTATACACATCTAGATGTGTATAAGAGACAGGTGCGGAGCACCGCAACGGGGGCGTGGTTTCCTCCTGGGTCCTATTGGGCCCTGCCCCTCTCCGTCCTGCCTCCTATCGGGCGTCTACGGGGGGCGGGGCTGCGTTGTTCCCCAGCACGGGGATGGCGGGGGGAGGTTCCTCCGCCGCTTCCTGCGCCGCTGCCATCGGGCCCGGGGAGACCTCTCGGCCTCCCGGCGCCCCTGCGAGCAGCGTGCATCTCTGCCCTCCCCTGCGGGGCTTTACACCATCCCCCACACACCATGACTCCTTCTGGTCTGTTTAAAAAGGGCCTCAGAGAAGCAGCAAGATATGGCAACATAAACACTTCTCCCCACTCTGGCACAGGTCAAGAGAGGAGGGAGGTGCTCCCTGATGCAGAAGTCTGTGCCTTGACCCAAATTTAATTTGGCTAAATTTAAAATCAATCAGATGCCACAATATGTCCAAATTAAATCAAAGGCCACTGCACACCTGCATATGCAAATCATATACCCAAGTTAATTGCCAGAAAATCCCAAGCTAAATCAAATGTTAACTGCCATCACATCTGCAACTTAAATGTTCTAACAACCCATCACATGCCTGCATTAAACTAGATGCCCACATTGGTTGTTTTTACACATACATTTCTCCTGGATGTTTGCTGTTACATCCTGAACTTTCTGTGTGTCTAAATCACTCACCCAGATCTTAAACATTCGGCTCTTTGAACTTCTGCGTAGAACTTCTCCCAGAACTTTTGTGTGTAAAAAGTCCTCCTGGTAAACTGCTTTGCTCCAGGTAGCTGTGGTCACTTGGTTTCCATGGCAGCCTGTCACATCTACAGCTGCGGCTACTTTAGGCTGCCTCAGGGCACTGTTTGTGTGAAAAATGCATCCAGAACTTATTTGTGGACTTGTAAACCCATAAGATAAAAAAAATCCGTAACTTTAAGGTGTGTATAAAAATGCCCATTCTGTCTGTCTGTCTCTCTCTCTCTCTCTCTCTCTCTCTCACACACACACACACCATGTAAACAGACAGACAGCAGTTCCACTTCTGGTCATGCCAGCCCACTTCACCCCCTGGTTGGCCAGTCCATGGATGCACTAAAAGTTTCAATTCAGGCTACAGTTTCTGGCTATTTTTACACATGCAGAGTTTTTCCAAAGCAGCTGTAATTCCACATTTGTCATTCCAGAGTTGTCATTCAGGAGTAACTGTCTACACGATCATTAGTACTCTGGAATAAACACTATTCTGGATTGGCAGTGTAAACACTTATTCTGACATAAGAATCACAAGGAGGACTGCATCAATCCCATGGTCCAGCTCACTTGAATTATAACGCCTTGGGGAACTTCAACCAAGAGGAGAATGCCTCTGCTAGCACATCTGTCTTGTCATTAATTGACTGGGACGTAAATTTCCAGAGGGGATTCTGTATTTGTGTAGAGATCTGAGACAAGCAGGGGAGTTCCAAAGGGAACTGGATTCTGCTACATAGATAACGCAGTTGAACTTCATAGCCTTCTTCCACTCTGATTTCTGGGTGCTGTGTGGGCAGCTGTAAGCCCCTCTCCTCCCAAAGTCATTGTTGTGACTATCACTTGCTGTCATGGGTCCCTGGAGTGGATGGATGTAATGGATTCCCTCCGCTGCAGGGTCAACGTGGAGTAGGAGGCAGCATGGGTAGCATTTTGTCACAGCCTTCTCTGCTGTAAATCTCTGTCTCTGACATTTTGCCACCCAAGACTGCAGAATACCATAGAGATGTTGGGTAGAGGGATGTAAACTCTACCTACAATGCTCTGTAGTGGAGTGGCTTAATACCTGACTAGTCATTCACGTGATCACTATTCTGGTATAATTTCATGCCGAATTAGATAAATCCTTGAAAATCATGTTGAAAAACGCCAGCATAAAACCAGGAAACAGGAGTTAAAAACCAGGAAGTGGAAGTGATGTAAATCATCATGGCAATTCACACGGTCAGCTACAATCCGGATTTAGAGAAGTTAATGCCGGTATTAGGACCATGTAAAAACAGCAAGTGTCCTCCCTGCTGTATGTAATTTCAGGAACACTGCGATAACATTATCATAATGATGAATGGATTGTGTTAATTGGTATTAAAGTATATTTATGCTAGAGTGACTAAGTCAAAACTTTAATTGACTCGAGATGCTTGAAGGATATTGGCGCTCCGGAACATCCCAGAATGTGCCTCACAGAGCGAGCTGGCCAAATCTCGGGTAACAGTTGAACGTGAAGCTGCTGTCTGACTGTTGGGCAGACTCATGGTGCAGCTCCATGCCATGCCATTCCTTGCCCCATTCAGCACCATGGAGTTACGGGCACCAACCTAGAGCATTGGGTAAGCACTCGCAACTCTATAGTGCAGGAGGGGCACTGCACAGATGGACTGTATCTCAGGGAAACCACCAGTCCATCTGTTGTGGACCCAGGCAGGGCTGGAAGTGGGCAGATGTGGGGGTGCGCCCCTGGCACAGCTCCAGGGGTGGCCAGGGTCCATGTCCAACTGAAAACACCCACAGTCAGTCCCTCCTGTTCTCCACCTGGCCCCCGTACTTGGCAATGCAGCCACCACTGCTTCTTTCACTATTATTGCTGTCAGAACTGCTCTCCACCCATTACTCAGTTGCCAGGCTGTGAAGGCAATGCCACTGCATGGAGCCTCTGCTTTGGGACCAATAGCTCAGGTTGCTTGTCCCTAACAATGACCCTTATCAAGACAGACAAACGCTAAGAGGGGAAACAGTAACATATATATGAAGGAATGTGGGTTACCAAAATCACAAAGAAGGTTAGTGATATATCTGGGGAAAGAACCCAGGAAGAGAGTTTTTTATTTCTACTATTGTTCATTAATCCATGCTGCCTCCCTTGGCAAAACTTTATTTCAAGTACTTGGTCTCTTTGGGACAAACTGGCCAAAAATATTGATGGAAAAGAAAACAATTTTTATTAGGGGTGGTCTGCTGGGGGAAATTTTGATTCTTTTTTTTTCTGTTTCATTCACCCAGGATTTCCGTATTTAATTACCGATTCAGATTTACAGATTTGGATTTTCCCATTGAGTAAGTACTACTCCAGTGTCCCACAGGATGTGGGGGAAAGAAGCATCCATAACTAGCAGGGCATAATTACGGGATCTTTTGGATTAACCCGTAACAGCTCATTACAGACAGTTTGGGATTTATCCAAAACCATAACTCCCATCCCTACTTTTTATGTCCAGAGAATAACTCAGAACAAAGAGTACTTTCCATCCTGCAGCTGAAGCAATGCAAGTAATACACAGCAGCTAGATGGAATGAAAGTTTGCTGTAAGTGCAAGCTCTCAAAAGGTAAGAGTGAAAGATGTGTTTGGAAACCCTCAGAAGAAGTAGCTCAAGCAATGAACATTTTCCTCCCACAGACAGAATGAGAAAATGACAGAGCCAGGGCAAGAACTCATAACTGCTTTTTATTAGGCTCTCTCCTCTGCTTGTTAGGATTATTGTCTCCACTATTTTCAGACTGTAAATCTGGTTCTCCCCCTTGCTCTGTAATTTCGATTTTATTTCAGGGCCTCTAACTCAAGGGGAAAAGGGAAAAACCAATATCATTTGTGTGGACTGAAAGTTTTCCTTCACTCAAATATTCTTAGACTCTCTCTGGAATATAGTATCCATGGACAATCTAAAATTTGTGGTGGTGTTTTTCTGGAATGGAAACAGGAGTTTAATTTAAAATCTATCCTGGAACATTCATTCATTCACTGATATCACAATGCCTGTAAAAATATCAAGATGCAGTAAAAGTTTCAATCCAGGCTACAGTTTCTGTCCTCCCTGCTGTATGTAATTTCAGGAGTACTCCGATGACACCATCATAATGATGAATGGATTGTGTTAATTAGTATTAAAGTATATTTATGCTAGAGTGACAAAGTTAAAACTGTAATTGATTAGAGACACTTGAGTGATGTTATTCAGTGAGTCCTATTAGTACTATATTGACATATGAGCTTATCTTTATTGTTTATGCTGAAACCATGGAGAGAGGAAACTTGCAGTTTAACACATTCGGGGTAAGAGTGTGACCTTAGATTTATTATCCTGAGAGAGGCAAACCAAACTGCTTACTTCATGGTCTGAATTACAGATTTTCCATTTAGCTGGACAACATGAATCTGCTGTTACAATTATGACCACAATTATAACACTCTTTAGTGTGCATTGCATCATAACATAGTTATTTATCATATGCTTTCTGCTTCCAGAAATAGTATATTAGAAGGTCAACCAGCCCAGTTCTAAGTAAATTGTCACCTCATTATTTGCTACAACTGTAGTCAAGACAAATGCCGGTAAAATTCACACAACATCATTCAGTTGTACCTTGTCTGCACTTCTCCAAAAGAAGTTCCCTTTTTTGTAGACGTCTCTTTTCTAAAGAGCATCCACACCATGCTGCAGTCATTCAGTCTTGGGATGCAATCCTCTGCCATAAACGTCAATGGCAAAACTTACATTGACTTTAGCAGTGAAGGATTGTCCTGCTCATCATTATTAGGCGTTCATAGTCTAATGCAGTAATATAAGCTTTTTGTGTGCAACAAAGCGTTTAGTGTGGTTAAGAAACTAACTCGTCCGTTTCTGCTTTTTTCACCATCCTCTTTCAAAAAGCATGTGGATCTTGAAATAAAACTGCCTACCATAGGAACACTGTGTAATCAGGTCTGATGTTTTGCATCTACACATCTCTTAGCTCTGCCCAGCAGGAATTTTAACAGCTGTGAAATTACTAGGCAGCAAAAGAATATCCAGCAAGTGCAGTCCTCCAGGAAACATAAAAGGGAAATGTGCAAAGGTACAGAGGGAAACTAGATGCTCAGTCCCCACTGATTTCCACATACCCTTTCAAAATCTCACCCTAAAACCTACCTGTCCTGCAGAGTGTATACCACTTGTGTAACACTGCAGCCTTTTTTAAACAAACAAAGAAAAAAGTCACTTCACTCCTGAAAGCATGCAGAATGTCACGGTTTCAGACTATATACTGAGAGATTTAGGATGTTTTTAACAAGCAAGGCTGTGTGACTCAGAGGAGTGTGCATCCCTCCCGCATCACCTTCAGATGGGCAGTTGGATGAGTGGTTCCTGGGTGGCCATGCATGGTAGCATCTCCTTTAAAAACACCCTAAGTTTTGTACTGTGCACTTAAGTATACCTCAACATTTGATCATTAGTCTCTTATTTGATGTAGACAGCAGACACTATTCTGAATTGTTTATGAATGCCCCGGTTGCCCAGCATTTATCCAGTCCTATGCAGTGGCGTTCAGCAAGAGGAGAAGGCAAGTGATGGGGCAGTAGCAAGAGGACCACTTGTGCCACTCAAGGCATAAATATTCTCTGTGCACACTGGCACTAACATGGTGCCCGCTGACAAAACAGAGGACCATAAAGCAGTTAGTTGCTCAGAGCAGTGTTTGGCATACCCATGCCCCACAGGAGCACTCATAGGCTAAATCAGCCTATTATTGGAGGGCGTATATTGTGTATGAATTGAATATAGCTCTGTCCCAACAGGATGAAGGCCAAATGAAATTTCTAACAATATATTTCTAATTCTTAATAGCAGAATGCTGTTTTAATGTAGCTGTATTCATTTTAAACTGCAAGTTAATGTCTCATTAAGTCTCATCAGGAACAAATGTACATTTGTTTCCTTAACACTGTTTATATTTGTCTGAAAGCAGCTGGAGTAAATCTCTCATCTTCCAGCCATGCTTGTTATCCCTGTTTTAAGGTATTAATTCACTGTGGTATACTTTAATGTATAACATTTAGATATGGCACTTAGAGGGGCAATAATATTATTTTGCACAATTAACTCTTGGTCCCTCTCGGTCTGAACATGTTCAAAGCTAATATTGGCTTACTATGTTATATTTTCCAATTACTTTGCCTTTTGAGGCTTTTGCTAATCAGATGCTCTTTCCTCGGATATTAGAAACTTCCAATGAATCAAAGTAACACCTTCTTAGTGCTTGCAGCAAACATCAAAAATCACCAATCTGTTTTAGAGAGGAGATGCACCACAAATGCAGGGTCAAACATCCTCCACATCTGTTTGAAATCCACACCTGAATGCAAGCCACTTGGGTGTATCCTTGTGGTTAAGTATTTGTTTTGCTTTTTAAAATTCACATTTCCCCCCAACCTTCCCTTAAATCTCAGGGTGAGTAACTGGGTACAAATCCCATCTTAGCCAGAACTCACTGGGTGGCTATCACTATGGCCCTTTAACACGGGCAGTGGTGGTGGTAATGGGAAAGGTGTGCTGGGTGGGTGGAGGTGTGTGTGCGTGGCCCTTTTCACACAGACACTCTAACACTGATAAAATGGGTGTTACATTTTATCATACATGTTGCAGGGCTGTAGGTCTGTGTGAAAAGGGCCTGTGTCCTTTCCCACAGACACACACCCATCTCCACCTACCTCCACCCATGGCCCTTTTAATATAATAAAATGTAACTCCCATTTTATCAGTGTTAGTGTCTGTGTGAAAAGGGCCATAGTCGACCCATGGAACCTCCTCTGTTTGGGTGGAGATGGGTGGGTGATGGGTGGAGATGAGTGTTACGCAGGAGTGTGCATGCACCTTCACCCACCGCCCATGGTGTTCGCATGGGTGAACACCAATTGAACACCCATCCCCACTGCCACGCCATTTCCATGGACGCCCCCATGGGTATAACACCCTCCTGCACACCCAGCAGGGGCGGGGAGGGGTCCATGCAAAAACGGCCTCTCAGCCTCAGGGCAAGTTACTGTCAGCCAGGGTTCCCCATCTGTAAAGTGGGAATAATACTGACCTTACTCATAGGAACTGGAAAGCATAAAATCTATAAAATGATAAATAAAACATTAGTTGTGGTTACTACCCCTCCTTATCTTCCCCCCTCATCCTTCCTCTCCTTCCTCACTGTCAATAATTATTGATGGAGTCACCATCCTGCCTGTCCCCCAAGCCCATAGCCTAGGCTTCAACTTTGACTGATCCCTTTCTTTTAAACCCTACATTGACTCTGTTGCTAAATCCTGTCGCATCTCCCTCCATAACATTGCTAAGATTCGCCCTTTTCTCTCTGTCTCGTCTGCCAAAACTCTTGTTCATGCTCTGGTCATCTCTCGCCTCGATTACTGTAACCTCCTTCTTTCTGGCCTTCCCCGGTCTCACCTTTCTCCCCTCATCTCTGTCCAAAACTCTGCTGCCAGGGTCATCTACCTCGCCAGTCGCTTCGACCATGTGCAGCCCCTCCTCTCTTCGCTTCACTGGCTTCCCCTTCCTGAACGAATCCTGCACAAGCTCCTAGTCTTCACCTATAAAGCTCTTCACAACCTCGCTCCCCTCTACCTCTCTGCGCTTATCGCCCTCCATACTCCAGCCCGTGCACTTCACTCCTCCTCTGTCCCTTCTCTCACCTTTCCACACCTTCCCTGCTCCCCTAAGCGCCTTCGTCCCTTCTCACTTGCTGCCCCCCATGCCTGGAACTCCCTCCCTGTCCACATCTGCCTTGCCCCTTCATATCTTCAAATCTCTCCTTAAAACTCACTTCTTTCGCTCTGCTCTGTCTGACTCTTTATCCTGCTGAGCCACTATTCCTATACCTACGGTCTGTTTACCCTTACCCTTGCCACATGGACCTGCCTGCTGTCATTCTCATCGTAACCAAGCCAAGTACGTGCACTTGAAACCTCGCATCTTCATGAATGTTAGACCCCTTGTCTCTCCTTCTGTTCCCCTTCCTAATGCTCTCCCCCAGCTCCTGTCTCTCAGATTGTAAGCCCTAGGGGCAGGGACCGTGTCTATTTTATTACTTTGTAAAGTGCCAGGTACACTGCTGTTATTTTATTTTTTTTTAATAATAATAATAATAATAATAATACAATTTTACCACTCAAGTAAGAAATTTTAAAGAAGAAAGGCATGCTTCCATGAAATGCAGCTAAGAGTGGTTATTTTAGTCAGAGTTTAATTATCCTATTTCCTAGTGGTCACACCATTTACCCCCATCCCCTCAATAAAGTGCCTTCTTTCCATCTCTCGTTTATGCCACTGCTAAACTGAATGTTGGGCCATACCCCATGACAGATGGCTCCAGTTGTTTTCACTGTGTATCATGGGCCATATTTAATCTTTAGTTTTATATAGCACCCCCCTGCCATGGCACTCAGAGTGAACTAATTAACAGGTTTTTAATCCTCACAACAGCCCTGCAAGGTAAGGTAGACTCGGCTGAGAATAATATGACTGGCTCAAGGTCACCCAGTGAGTTTCTGGCTAAAGTAAGACTTGAACCAGGGTCGCCCCTACCTCCCAATCCATGTACGGCACAGTTAGCCATTATACCACACTGGGTCTCTTATTTAGTTAGCCCTAATAAGGGATTCTGGAATGCGTGTGGAAGTGGCAAGCAGACAGATTACCTCCTTTGAGTGGCTGATGCCACTATTCCACAAGGTAGGAGTAGGTGCCCTGTCAGGACCGTACTAGTACTAACTCTGCAGCCCTCCCAGCTCAGCTGCATTACCTGAATCTAGCAGCACAGCTGAGCTTCCAGAGAAATGCTGAGGCTATCTGCCTAGTGGCTACCCACATTCCCAGATGGCTATATCAGCCTGATTGGGTTGCAGTTTCCTCAGAGTATCTCAATGCTTATCTATCTCAGGGTGCTCTTCTCAGCTCATATGTTACTTACCTGTGGTATGCTTGCTTTCTTCCTTTGACCCAGTCTCCCTTCCTCCTGATTCCAGTCCCACACTTGTACTTGGCCTAGATGTCCCTCCCCAGGATTGATCTTTTGGCTATTGATTCCTGTATCAGATCCAGACTCCAGCTTGCTTATCTACTTGGCACTATGCCTGCTCATCAGACTGACCTCTTGGCTACTGACCTCAGCATTAGCTCCAAACTCTGGTGTGCTGTACCCACCCAGCACTACAATCTTGCAAGGCCCTGGGGCCCAGTCTTACAAGGCCTCACTGTCCCCAAGTCATCTACATCCCAGCAGATCTAGTTTACCTTCAACAAGGCCCTAACGCAGGCAGATTTTATGAGATTGGCAGCAAATTAGCAAAAGGAAAGCAACAAATTAGCAAATTACCCTGGAGTAGAGGCAAATTGCCTAGGGGGTAGTGTTTCATGAAGCCAAACCCTAATGTGGACAACGTGGGTAATATTTTGTAGGTAGTACATTCTTCCAAATTGGGGGCTTTCCTGAGAAACCTGATGAACTGAATGATTATGACCTCAGTAGTTCACATAAAACTCCTACTGAAGACTGAGAATTGTACACACTTACCTAATGGAAGACTGGTCAAGGAATAGGAATAATGTGATGTGATGTGATGTGATGGGCAGAAACAATTCTGACACTTTAAAAGATTTACTAAGATATAGAGTCCTTACTAGGGCACTGAACTCATATCAGTATTGGAGCTCCTTCAATTTCTACTAGCGGGAGTATTTGTTTACTTGTGTACTTAAATTGTATGTTTCAGGCAAGGTTAGTTTAGTGCAATCAAAGTATTTGGGGCCAGATTCTTATTAACTCTAGGTTAAATCTGAAATAACAGTATGGAAGTCCATGAATAAATGTCACTGAATGGAATTTATTCCAAATAATGAATACATTGCTCCAAAAACATATTGGTATTGTTACAAGCATATTCTATAAAAAAAAAAGGTGTTTGTGTGTGATATATATTATAAACCATTAACAGAAAATGTGCCAGTAGATGGCTCTCAATTATGTTTAGCATTATTTGGTTTTCTAAGACACATAAAATTAGTTTCTGTTGTGTACTGCAAATGACTTTTTACATGCAACTGCTTACAGCAGACTTCCTAACATTTTACCATTAAGTCCACAGGTGAAACATTTGATATTCTGTTCTCCTAATAGGTGTCAAATCAGGGAGAAGCAAACAGCCACCAGGAAGGGAAAACAGATGATCCACACAGGTTCCTGTGGCCTTAGGGCACACAGCCAACCAGGCAGCTGCATGGAGCAACACTGAGGAGGGTGTGGCCTGGCCAGCCTCAACCCTGGGCTCTGGCTAAAGTAAACTGGTTGTGCTGAGGGACCACCCACAACCACCTCCAGGGCCTCAAGGGCGTCAGTTCAAGCCCCTAGCTTTACAATGTGTGCTATGTCTTGACACCAATGCAAATCTTGTGAATACAGAAGGATCCAGAGTATCATCGCCAAGATCCAAATTTTTCAGTAGATAATATACAGGGGGCTAGATTCTGGGCTCTCTTAAATGAGTGTTTTCAAAACAGCTGTGACTTCGGTTTACTTTCTCCTGGTTTCCACCAGCAAGACCAGAATCATCCAGCCCAAGAAATGATTACAGGGCTGGCCTTAAAGCAGGGTGGCTAGGGACAACTGCCCAGGGCCCCGCCGGAAGTGAGGGAGAATAAGACAGAGGCCCCACCTCTCCCTCACACCTCTGGCCTTCTCCACTGCCTGCCTGGCTGTTTCGGCCAGGGGAAATGAGGGAGAGGCAGGGCCTCTGCCTCTCACTCCCTCATTTCCCCTGGCTGAGACTGTGCCAGGCATGGTCGCTCACACTTGGGGATGGGAGGAGGGAAGTGACCCTCCATCCATCCCCGAGCCCAGGCCTGGGTAATTCGCCACCCCCCGGGCTGGGGAGCACCCTCTGAGCCAGGGAGCACCCCTAGGCCCGCCAGCCACCGACAGCTTTGCCCCGCATTTCTTCCCCGCCCTGGGCACTGCTTAGGGTAAGGCCGGCCCTGAATGATTATGACCTCAGTAGTTCACATAAAACTCCTACTGAAGACTGAGAATTGTACACACTTACCTAATGGAAGACTGGTCAAGGAATAGGAATATTTACAAGTGCATATAGTTGACACAAATATATCATTTTAATGCTCTAAAGCTTTAAAAATGTATCCTCTTGTAATGAAGTGGGATATTGATGAAAGTTATTCAAGCTCTCCAAGTGCTGTGCTCATTTTCAGTATACTATGATATCATTTATGAAAATGCCCTCTTCTGTAGACTACATTGCATTGAACTTCAGAGATTACAAAAGTTTTCAGGAGAGCATGCTTTTCATCTTCCTCCAGAAGGGGAAGGGACCAGTTAGGATGGTCGGCCCTCGGAGGCTGATGGAACCCCAGCGGTTCCAGGAGGTCCTGAGGGAGCTTACCCTGGACGTGGACGGTCACTCTGTGGATGAGCTGGTCCGGCATTGGAACAGCTTGCTGGAGGAGGCCATTGACAGGGTGGCTCCGAG
>QEPC01012741.1:1090700-1114777 GCA_003113815.1 Sphenodon punctatus
TGAGCGTGGTTCACTGTGGTTGAGCGTGATCTCGTAACATCTGAAATCACCCAGTGTTAGAGTGTCTGTGTTAAAATGGCCTTAGTTCCTTGCTCCTTGTATCTTTAAAAAGCACCTGAAAACTTTTTTATTCTTCACATGCTTCTAGAGGATCTACTGCTGGTTCCTCTTAGTGTATCTTTTCCTTCCTCTTTACAGTAATCTTTTTAAATAGTTTAAAATAGATTTTAGGTTATTTTATTGTATCTCTTATTGTATTTTATGGTATTTTGTGAAGCCCCCCCAAGTGCCATGGGGGGGCTATAAAAATGAAATAATTACTATAACTATTATTATTATTATAACCTCTGCTTACCCACCTGCAGGCACAGCACAGGATAGAGTATTTTTCAAGGTTAAAAGTAATGAGCAGGATGGGAAACACACAGCAATATATCTGAGTAGAGAGTGTACTGCTGAGTGACTGCCAATCATTCCTTTATAAATGTGGCAGTTGTTGGTATATGCAACATCCATAAGTTAATGCCTGCTGTATCAAGAATAGTAATTGACTATAGAGCCACCAGATGGCGATGCTAAGTTTATGTTTACATGGAAGGAAGATGGGGTTTTGCAGTTGAATTCCTTTGTGTAACCACTCCTTCTTCCCTTCTCTCTCATTGTCTCGGTCTCCATTTTGTCTTCTTATTAGCTAGATGTAACTAAGGATCTGTGCCTGGAAAGTCTTAAGTAAAGTTCTGTTTTTTAAACCTTCAGCTGCATTTGTCCTTACTGATTACGAATCAGTTATTACTCTGCAACAGGAGTAAGTCCCAAGAGGTGACTGCATAACTAAAGCAAACCTGGGCAAATGTTTCTCTGACTTTGACCACTCTGTTTTCAATCTAAAAATGATTGTCCAAAAAGGGAAGCTTTACAGCGCCTTTAGAAGATGGGCCAGGAAACTGAAATTCTTATCACTACTTAATACAAAAACAATGGCTAATCAGAGATGCTGTTTCCCGCTTTCTAATCCACTGCCTGTTTAACCTCTGTAGCCTTGTTACCGTTTAATATACTAATTGTTCAGGCTGGTAATCAAATCTTGTCATCTCCTTGCAATTCTTACTCCTTTCTTATTCGTGCCTGAAGAAGAGCTCAGTGTAGCTTGAGAGCTTGCTCCACAATACTTGGGACCAACACAGAAACTACACTCTAAAAGTGTAAAAAAACAAGACAGCAACCCCCTGGAGTCAGGGTTTGGTCCATGCAGCCCCACTCACATGTTTAACATGCAGAGCCCCAGTTTCAGGGGCTGATGCAGGGGATGCCCTTGGGGTGGTCAGAACCACCTCTTGTGAACTGGACCTGTGCCTGTCCTAGCTGGGAGATGTTGGGACTGTTGCTGAGGGGGGTGGTGAGGGGGGTGGTCAATGCCTCCCTTAGGGAGGGCAGAGTGCTGAGCCGCCTCAAAGAGGCAGTGGTGTGGTGTCTACTCAAAGAAACATAATCGGACATTGATTCCCTCATCAGCTATCAGCCCGTCTCTAACCTTCCCTTTTTAGGGAAGGTTATTGAATGGGTAGTGGCTCGGCAGCGGCTGGAGCATCTGGACCTCACAGTCTGGCTTTCGTTCAGGCTATGTCACTGAGACTGTACTCGTGACTTTGGTCGATGACCTCCACCGTGAATTAGATCAGGGTCATTCAATCCTGCCTATTCTATTAGATCTGTTGACTGCCTTTGATAACATTGACCATGAGATGTTGGTGACTCGCCTGTGGGACCAGGCCAGAGTGGGCAGAACTGTTCTTGAATGGTTCCGCTCATTCCTGACTGGGAGAACTCAGCGAGTGGTGCTCAGGGATCATTTTTCAACTCCCCAAGACCTCTTGTGTGGAGTCCCACATGGATCCATTCTGTCCTCTCTGTTATTCAACATGTACATACAGCTGCTGGGCGAGGTCATGAGGTGCTCTGAAGTTTGGTGTCATCAATATACTGACACCCAACTTTATCTCTCTTTTTCACCCAACCCAGACCCCGCAGTCTTGCTGCTTACTGCATGTCGGATGCAGGATTATTATTATTATTATTATTATTAACAAACATTTATATAGCACCAGCAGTGTACCTGGCACTTTACAAAGTAATAAAATAGACATGGTCCCTGCCCCTAGGGCTTACAATCTGAGAGACAGGAGCTGGGGCAGAGACTTAGGAAGGGGAACAGAGGGAGAGACAAGGGGTCTAACATTCATGAAGATGCGAGGTCTCAAGTGCACGTGCTTGGCTTGGTTACGATGAGAATGACAGCAGGCAGGTCCATGTGGCAAGGATAAGGGTAAACAGATCGTAAGTATAGGAATAGTGGCTCAGCAGGATAAAGAGTCCGACAGAGCAGAGCGAAAGAGGTGAGTTTAAGGAGAGCTTTGAAGGTATGAAGGGAGGGTGCAAGGCGGATGTGGACAGGGAGGGAGTTCCAGGCATGGGGGCAGCAAGTGAGAAGGGACGAAGGCGCTTAGGAGAGCAGGGAAGGCGTGGAAGGGTGAGAGAAGGGACAGAGGAGGAGCGAAGTGCACGGGCTGGAGTATGGAGGGTGATAAGTGCAGAGAGGTAGCGGGGAGCGAGGTTGTGAAGAGCTTTATAGGTGAAGACTAGGAGCTTGTGCAGGATTCGTTCAGGAAGGGGAAGCCAGTGAAGCGAAGAGAGGAGGGGCTGCACATGGTCGAAGCGACTGGCGAGGTAGATGACCCTGGCAGCAGAGTTTTGGACAGAAATGAGGGGAGAAAGGTGAGACCGGGGAAGGCCAGTGAGAAGGAGGTTACAGTAATCGAGGCAAGAGATGACCAGAGCATGAACAAGAGTTTTGGCAGACGAGACAGAGAGAAAAGGGCGAATCTTAGCAATGTTATGGAGGGAGAAGCGACAGGATTTGGCAACAAAGTCAATGTAGGGTTTAAAAGAAAGGGGTGAGTCAAAGATGAAGCCTAGGCTACGGGCTTGGGGGACAGGCAGGATGGTGACTCCATCAATAGTTATTGACAGTGAGGAAGGAGAGGAAGGATGAGGGGGGAAGATAAGGAGTTCAGTTTTAGCCTAGGATGTTCAACATTTCTCATCCTGCTAGATCTCTCGGACGCTTTTGACACCATGGACCATGGGCTGCTGTTGAAACAGCTGCGTGACCTGGGGGGTCTGGACGGGACTGTTCTTGAATGGTTCCGCTCATTCCTCTCGGGGAGAAGCCAGCAGGTGGTGCTGGGGGCTGAGACATCTTGCCCCCGTGTTTTATCCTGCGGTTGCAGGGTTCCATTCTGTCTCCATTATTATTTAATGTGTATATGCAGCCCTTGGGGGAGGTTGTGAGAGGATTTGGGGTGCGATGTCACCAATATGCTGATGATACTCAATTGTACCTCTCTTTTTCAACTGACCCAGACCCTGCCATCTCGCTGCTATCCCAGTGTTTGGAGGCCGTGGCAGTGTGGATGTGGCAGAGAAGACTGAAGCTCAACCCTGATAAGACGGAGGTGATGGTGGTGGGGAGAGCAAGTGAGGTGTCACCCCCCCTGGTTGGGGGGGTTCGCCCTCCTGTAGGTCGGAGGTTCAGAGTCTGGGGGTGATTCTGGATGCAGACCTCCGCCTGGAGCAGCAGGTGGAGGCAGTGGTGAAGGTTGCCTTCCACCAGTTGTATCTGGTGCGGAGGCTGCGTCCGTTCATCTCTGACCCGGACCTGGCCTCCCTCATCCATGCCTTCGTCACTGGACTACTGTAATACGCTCTACGTGGGACTGCCCTTGTTCCTGGTTCAGAGACTGCAGCTAGTGCAGAATGCGGCGGCCCGTCTACTATCGGGGACAGGCCGTCAGGAGCATATAACACCTGTGCTCTGGACTCTGCACTGGCTGCCGATAGCGTGCCAAGCCAGGTTCAAGGTATTGGTGCTAATATATAAGGCCCTTCATGGTCCGGGTCCCTCATACCTCAGGGACTGCCTCACCCTCCGCACCCCAGAGCAGCTCCTTTGGTCCGCCGAGGGTGCCTTCTTGGAGGTTCCCCATGTTAAGCGGGGGGCCACGATGGAGAAGGCATTCTTAGTGGCCGGGCCACACCTTTGGAATTCCCTCCCGGAGGAAGCTCACCTGGCCCCAAGCCTTTTGACATTTCGGTGAATTTGTAAGACCTGGCTGTTCACCCAGGCCTTTGGGGAGGGGGGGGAGGGGTTGGAGGGGTTTATCTTCCCCCACCCTTATTTATTTATTGTTTTTATCCTAGCTTATTGAAGTGCTTTTATGGATGGTTTGTATTCTGTTTTAAAATTGTTTTTATGATGAAGTTGTTAGCCGCCCCGAGCTGTTCGCAGGAGGGGTGGGATACAAATTGAACAAAATAAATAAAATGTCTGGCAGCTGTGGGGGACTGGATGAGGATGAGTCAATTGGGCTGGTGGTGGGGCAGCGCTATATGTTAGAGACAGCACTGAGTCAAGCAGGATTAAAGTTTTACAGGAAGTGAACTATATTCTGGAATCTCTATGGATAGAAATTCCATGTGTAAGGGAAGTGTATAGCAGAGGGGCCTATACTATTGACCCCCCTGACCAGGACAGTGAAACTGACTATGAAATACTAATGGAGATTATACAGGCTACCAAAGTCAGAAACACAATAATAATGGGTGAGTTTAATTACCCTAATATTGACTGAGTTAATGTCTCAGTTCGTGCTGCCTAGGTAAAATGCCTAGATGTCATAAATGGCTGCTTCTTGGAGTAGTGGTCCTGGAACCTATGAGAGGAGGAGCTTCTTTGGATCTAGTTCTAGGTGGAGCGCAGGACCTGGTGCAAGAGGCAATGGTGGTCAAGCCACTTGGCAGTAGTAATCATAATATAATCAAATGTGACATACTTATAGGAGAGAGAATGGCAAATAAAACTACCGCAGTAACATTTAACTTTAAAAGGGGGAACCATGGAAAAATGAGGAAACTAATTAGAGGGAAATTAAAAGGAGTCGTTGCAAGGATTAAATGTAAGCAACAGGTGCAGAGGCTATTTAAAAATGCCATTTTGGAAACCCAGATCAAATGTAATCCACAATTTAAAAAGATAACAAGAGGACCAAACATCTGCCAGTGTGGCTAAATGGTGAGGTGAAGGAGGCTATTTAGAGCCATTCCAAAAAGGTCCCCTTTGGAAAATAGAAAGCTAGTCTTAATGAGGAAAATAGGAAAGAGCATAAGCATTGCCAAATTATAAATAAAATGTTAATAAGGCAGGCCAAGAGGGAATGTGAAGAATTACTTGCTAAAGATGCAAAAACTAATCATACGTTTTCAAGTACATCAGAAGCAAGGAGCCTGCTAGAGAGTCAGTTTGACCAGGGGGCAAAAGGGGCATTCAGCGAGGATAAGGACATTGCAGAGAAGCAGAATGAATTCTTTGCTTCAGTCTTCACTACAGAGGATGTTGGGAAGATACCCACACCAGAACTATTCTTCATAGGTGATGAATCAGAAGAACTGCTTCAGATCAATGTGACGCTGGAAGAGGTTCTAGAGCAAATTGACAAACTAAATAGTAACAAATCACCAGGAGCAGATGCTATTCACCCCAGAGTTCTGAGGGAACTCATGTATGAAATTACAGACCTACTATTGGTAATTTGTAACTTATCGCTAAAATCTGCTACAGTCCCTGGAGGACTGGAGGGTAGCAAATGTAATGCCAATATTTAAAAAGGGCTCCAGTGATGATCCTGGAAACTATAGTGCCAAACAAGCCATTGAAAATGGTTGCTAAGAACAGAATTACTGGCATGTTGATAAACACAGCATAATGGGGAGGAGTCAACATGGATTTACCAAACATTGTGCTTCACGAATCTATTAGACTTTTTTGAGGGTGTAAACAGGATAAAGGTGAGCTAGTGTTAGGGAAGGGCCCAGGGCAAGGGAAAAGCCTCCCACCAAGGCTCACGCGGACCCCACTCCTTATGGGAATATGTGCCCTATAGCTTCATAATGAAGCAGGCAAAGATCGTTACCGGGCAGGGATCGAGCCCGCACCCCACAAGGGCTCCCACAGCGGCCACCACATGCACACAGGACCCAGGGAGTGAAGATAGAAGTGCAGACCCCCCCACATGTACTAGGGAAAGAGGGCAGTGGAAGGCGGGGGACTCGGAAGGGAGGGGTAAGCTCAAGGGAGGAAAGGGGAATCGGGAAACAGGGGCACTCACACTTCAGACACGTACACAACTCCAGTCACGCCCACACACACAAGAATACATTCACACCACCCACTACCCACGCACACACCCCACTCTTACCTTCACACACCAGTCACTTGTAATTCTCTCTCTCCATGAACTCTCTCTCTCTCAAACTCTCAGGGAGCCAGTCTAGAGCAGCAACGCTGATCACCGGCAAGGTAGCAAGCTTCCTGCTGCCTCTTTATGGCCGTCGACTCTCCCTGCTGCTCCTGCCGGTTGCCCGCCTCCAGACCTGTTAGACCCAACAGGGGGGTCCCCAACGCCGGCCCCATCGCCAACCCGTGTAAGTCCTTACAGCTAGTCAATATGGTGTATCTGGATTTTTAGGAAGCTATAATAAGGTCCCTCACAAGAGACTCTTGAGGAAATTAAATAGTCATGGGATAGGAGGCGGTGTCCTATCACCAGTAACTGGTTAAAGGATAGGAAACAAACGGTAGGGCTAAACAGTCAATTTTCTCAATGGAGAGGAGTAAATAGTGGAGTGCCCCAAGGATCTGTACTGGGACCAGTGTTGTTTAATACATTCATTAACTATCTAGAAAGGGGAGTTAAAAAGTGAGGTGACCAAATTTGCAGATGACATCAAGTTTTTCAAGGTAGGTAAAACCTGGGCAGACTGGGAAGAATTGCAGAGGAAACATGAGAGAGTAGGTGACTGGACAACTAAATGGCAGATGAAATTTAATGTTGGCAAGTGCAAAGTGATGCACATAAGGAAAAATAATCCTTCCAAACTATGGGTGTTGCCACATGAAATGGCTACTGCGTCTTGGGCAGCCTTACCCAACTCCAGGCAGCCTTGCCACGTGATGCAGTGTATTGATTGGCTGTTGGCCACCAGATGTCCCTCCCCTGCCACAGGTAGGGGCAAGCAGCTGGTTGCTATGTGTTATGTCCTTGGAAAAAGTCCTAGGACACAGCACAGAACAGCCTTAACCAGAATGGGTGAGGCTGCAGTGCCCAAAGCGTGGCACTTGTCTGCCCAGTCGTCACCTAACCGACCATGAGGCAAGGTTCACTGTGAGGCTTTGAGCTGTGACTGCTCACTCCAGTCCCTCACGGCTGGGTGGCAGGATAGCGGTTGGGTCGGGGGAGGGAGTCCGGGCAGGCTCCCTCTCATGTAGCCGGTGCCTTGGCCCACCCTGTGCCACGGCAGAAGTCTCAACAATGGCATGCCTGCCTGCCTGCCTGGCTTCTCTGGTAGGGCTAACCACCTTCTCTGCTCCCTACACTGGCCCCACAGCGTAGCTCATGTGGCTTCACCCTACATATGCACACTGCTGGATTATAAATTAGGGGTTATCACTCAGGCAAAGGATCTTAGAGTCATTGTGGACCATATATTGAAACCCTCAGCTCAATACGTGGCAGCAGTCAAAAAAACAAACTGAATGTTAGGGATTATTCAGAAAAGGATAGAGAATAAAACTGAAAATATCATAATGCCAGCATATAAATCTATGGTGCAACCACACCTTGAATATTGTGTGAAGTTCTGGTTGCCCAGTCTCAAAAAAGATATAGTAGAACTAGAAAAGGTACAGAAAAGAGCAACAAATATGATCAAGGATATGTAAAAGCTTCCGTACAAGGAGAGGCTGATAGACTAGGGCTCTTCAGCTTGGAGAAGAGATGACTGAGAGGGGATATGACAGAAGTTTATAAAATCATCATCCTTTCAAATAGTACGAGAACTATGGGACACTCCATGAGGAACAGATTTAAACAAACAAAAGAAAGTGTTTTCATTAGCTTATGGAATTTGTTGCCAGAGGATGTGGTCAAGCCCAGTAGTATAGCTGGGTTTTAAAAAGGATTGGATAAGTTCTGAGCGAGTGGCTAATGGCTATTAGCCATTAATCTCTGACTATCGGCAGCTGGGAGTGAATAAAAGGGAATAGATCACCCCATTAGGACCTGTTGGGTACTTCTCCCAAGCAACCAAGATTGGCCATGTCAGAGGCAGGATGCTGGGCTTGATGGACTATTGGTCTGATCCAGTATGGCATTTCTTACGTTCTTAAGATGCTTGACTGGATTCAAGAGGTTTAGGTTTGGAAAGTCTGGCCTTGATTTTAGGTGCTAAGCATTCAAAAATATACTCATGAGCTCTTTTGAAAATATGGCCTTCAGGATGCAGTTTCTTGTTTGCCTGCGCTGCCAAGCAGGAATAATAACTACAAATCAGAAACATATTGTCCTGTATTGCCACCAACGACTACCCAGTGGGTATTTTTAGACGTAACACTACCACAGTGGCCACGCTTACCCCAGCATGGCCACCCATGGTGGTGTCACCTTTGTTACCAACCACCAGATGTTTACCGTGGGCGGGAGCAACACTCCCCGGGCCATGGCAAGATTAACTCTGGGTTGTGGGCTCAGCTCCCTGTCATCTCACAACCCGGAGTTAGCCCTGCCATTCGTCTAGGGAAGTCATCCCCAGACCATGGTAGAGCAAGCCATCGCATATGATGGTCCGCTCTTCCTAACTCCAGTCAATGGCCGGAGCTTTTCAGGGGCAGGCGCAGGCGCAGCGTCTTCATAGGCTGCCGCACCCACCCATCAGGGAGGAGGCGTGGCCATGCTCAGCAGCACGGGGGACAGGGTCATGTGGATCACACCCACTCCCTTCCCCCTCCCCAACCCCAGCCGCCAGCACATTTATTCAGCAGTAGGGCCAGATCATGCCCGGGGTGAGGGCTCTCACTCCGAGCAGGATCAAAGCGTGGCAACGCCTAGCACCGTCTCATTTAAAAATACGCAACATGTAAGGTAACAGTGAATGCATATGCAAACTCTTTCTATATCTCAGTTTCCCGTCTGAGAAAAATGGGAAGCTATTATCCTCTGATAGAGGTATGTAATGAGAATAAATCTATTAAGATTTGTGCATTGCTTCAATAGGATGGTAAATCCACAGAAAATCCTATAAATAAATGCACTGCAAAAAGTTATGCTTTGAAATCACATTTAGTATCCCCTCAGTTCTAATCAGAGAATTTTATAATGAACAGTTCATCTTAACAT
This sequence comes from Sphenodon punctatus, assembly GCA_003113815.1. NCBI lineage: Eukaryota > Metazoa > Chordata > Lepidosauria > Sphenodontia > Sphenodontidae > Sphenodon > Sphenodon punctatus. Next base: position 1,099,988 of record QEPC01012741.1, read on the forward strand.
TTTTCAAAACACCCTTTGTGTGGTTTTTTCAAGGTTCCCTTGAGTTCCTGCCATTACATTCTTCCGCCTGTCCCCTGCTTTTGCTCTCTCATCTTTCAGTTATTTTGCCCTTCCCCCAGCTCCGTAGCTTTTATCACTCCACCTCTTCCTTGTGCCACCTTTCACATCGCTCTTCCGTTTTCATGCTTCTCCTCTTTTTGCCACTCTGGCTGTTGTCACTTTTGAAAAAGCCCTGCCTCGTGTCCCCTGGGCTGTGCTTTGAACAGCAAATCCCAGTGCTCTGCCAGGGTGACCTAGCAGCAGTATCAGAGCTTACCACAAAAACCACCAAACAACAGAAAGATGACTGGATTTGTGATTTTTCAAAGGGGTTTGGTGCAAGCCCTTGACAGTAATGCATCCTCAAAGTGTGCATGAAGTTGATACATCCTTTAGATTAAGCAATTCAGTAATATCTGCAGTAAGTATATTCTAAATGCGATGCAAAAGTTCTGGATTTGCTATAGTACCGAAACAGATATGTGGGACAGAGTATAATCCATGGATTCTGAGGCAACTGTCAATTTGAGCTCTTGAGGCTTACGGGGAAAATAGGAAGCAGAATAAGAGAATTGGTTCTGTCACAGAATGCTGCTAATCAATTCTGTTGCCAAATTTGCCATTGTCATCTGACACTTTAGCTCTGCCAGCTCTTGTAATTATCTCCCCTCTCCTTCTTCAGTGGCCTTTGCAAAGGATGAGTCTTTGCATTTTCAGATTATGTAATGCAGAAAATACCACACTATATGCTGTACAAATGTCATCATGAAGCATAAATGCTTCACAGATGTACTCTCTTCAATGAGAGGTGAAATGCAGCATTTGAATGTTTGTATGCCTGAGGTCTGTTGTTCCATGACATAACCCTCTCTCCTGCTTTCCCCCCTACAGAAGAGGATGAACAGAACATATAGAAAGGGGTCTCAAGGAGAGAGAACTTGGCATTCATACATCTACCACAGGCAGGTAGCACAATAATCTTTCACAAGGGTCTCCCATAATTATCTGAACTGCTCTTCACTAAGGAGCAACGATTTCAGAAATAACTGAACAAGGCCCTTGCCCTGATAGGTGCAATTGTCCTTCCTTTGGATAACCTGGTATTGTTACATTTAAAGACTCGATGAAACGTCTGCTGCACATCAGACGAAAGGGGTACGTACGTATTATTTTTTTAGTTCAGGTGAATACAGCTAAAATATGTCTCATCCCTCTGTTTTCTGCACACACACCTGCCCACTGCAACATAAGCATATGAGAGAAGTAGGAATGGCACATGACAAAACCAAAGCAGCATTTTTATTTTTTATTTTTGCACTGCGAGCAGATGATTCCCAGGAGACCCTTATGATTAGCTGCCTAAGTTAGGACATCTGCAGGATGTAAGAATAATAGAAGGAAACTGGGGCTTTGGCTACCACATTTATAATTAGCAATGGTAATGATCCTAGTGATGTCCCCCTGAAAGAACTTGAATATTCATGCTGAGGCTCTGTATTATGTTGTGCTACTTTCCATCACGATAGCCACTTGCACAGAGTCAAGCACACACTCACATCAGGAAGCCCAAATAAGTGTTCCACACACTTTGGGTTGGTAATTGTAAGGAAAGCTGCTATTTGCAGTAAGACAGGGAAGAACATCCACCCAAAGAGCTCACTTAACAATTTCCTAAGTAATAGTTATGCTTATATCCTCTTCTCACTGCAGTGAAAATTCAGATAGGGTGCCAATGGTACAGATCACTCTACAAATCACAGAGTGGCATATTGGAACATGATGTCTGAATCTTGCACTAAATTCCTTAAATATTTGAATAAATGGATTGGGGGCAGCAGTAATAGCATCCAGTACTGAACCACAACACCATCCCGTTTGATAGTGCTCTCATAGGTCAGAATTACAAGTGCTCTTCTTACGATGCATCTAATCACACACAGTTGTAACATTTGATTATATTTTCTATGACACATGATACTGTGTGGAATCTCATCCTGGCTTCTGAAGTCAGTAAACACATTGGTAGCCATTAGAGGAGCCTCTGTTACAAGGACAAGCCCAGCGCTGATGTGACCTTTGCTCCCCTATTTTCAAAGGAGCTTAAATGTAGCAAAGAAAACACTAGGGGTGTGCAATTTGTTTTGGTTGTATTAATTACTAAAACGTATGGACCCCCTTTTTAGGGAAGGTTATTGAACGGGCGGTTGGCCTTACAACTCCAAGGTCACCTAGACAGCATCGGTTTTCTTGACCTGTTTCAATCAGGGTTTCGACCTGGCTATGATACAGAGACAGCGTTGGTGGCTTTGGTGGACGATCTCCACCGGGAGATGGATGCAGGACACTCAACATTACTGCTCCTGCTAGATCTCTTGACCGCGTTTGATACAGTGGAACATGGGCTGCTGTTGAGACGGTTGTGTGACCTGGGGGGTCTGGATGGGACCGCCCTCGGCTGGTTCCAGTCATTCCTCTCGGGGATGACCCAGCGGGTTGTCCTGGGGGCAGAAACATCTAGCCCCCGGGCCCTGGACTGTGGCGTTCCGCAAGATTCAATCCTGTCTCCTTTATTGTTTAATGTATACATGCAGCCCTTGGGGGAGATCATGAGAGGATTTGGTGTGCGTTGCCACCAATATGCTGATGACACCCAGCTTTACCTCTCTTTTTCAGCTGACCCAGGCCCTGCCTTCTCCGTGCTATCCCAATGTTTGGAGGCCGTGGCGACTTGGTTGTGGCAGAGCAGACTGAAGCTCAATCCCGATAAGACTGAGGTGATGGTGGTAGGCCGATTGGGGGAGGTGTTGCCCCCTCTTGTGGAGGGGGTGCACCCCTCCGTGACCCAGCAGGTTCAGAGTCTGGGGGTGTTATTGGATGCAGACCTCCGCCTAGATCAGCAGGTGGATGTGGTGGCGAAGGTGGCTTTCCGCCAGCTGTATCTGGTGTGGAGGCTGCACCCGTACATCTCCAGAACCGACCTGGCCACCTTGATCCATGCCTTCATCACCTCAAGGCTGGACTACTGTAACGTGCTCTACGTGGGGTTTCCCTTGACGCTGGCCCGGAGGTTGCAGCTAGTGCAGAATGCGGCAGCCCGTCTCTTAACAGGGACGGGCCGATGAGAGCACATAATACCGGTGCTCCATGCACTGCACTGGCTGCCTGTAACGTACCATGCCAGATTCAAGGTGCTGATTTTGATCTATAAGGCCCTGCACGGTCATGGACCTGGATATCTCAGGGACCACCTCGCCCTCCATGACTCAGGACGGCCCCTTCGGTCCACCGGGGGCGCCTTCCTGGAGGTCCCCCGTGTGAAGCGGGGGGGCTACAATGGAGAGGGCATTCTCGGTGGCTGGGCCACGACTATGGAACTCCCTCCCAGAGGAAGCACGGCTGGCCCCGAGTCTGTTGGCCCTCCGTTGGGCCTGTAAGACATGGCTGTTCTCCCAAGCCTTCGGAGGCGGGGAGGGGAGGGTGGGTTAAATTGCTGTATGGAGGGTGCTTTAAATTTGTTAAATAATAATATTGGAATTTTTTAGATTTTAATGTGGTTTTATGTTGTTTTAGATGGTTTTTATATTTGTTGGAAACCACCCCAAGATGCCATCGGCATGAGGGGGCAGCATATAAGTGTAATAAAATAAATAAATAAATAACACTGATAAAATGGGTGTTACATTTTATTATACATGTTGCAGGGCACCCATAGAGCACACCTGCAGCCCTGAAACATGTATAATAAAAGGTAACGCCCATTTTATCTGCGTTAGAGTGTCTATGTGAAAAGGGCCTTTGTGTGCAACTTTTCAGCTGGAGTTCTTCCTTGTTCAGGTGGTTCTAGGTTCATTGTTATTACTCTTATCTGTTTTCTGTCATTTTTTCTCTCCCACTTGCACAGGCACGAATGTACAGTCTCTTTTTTGCCTGTATCTGGCCCAGATGCACAAGTTGTCCAAGATAGGATCCCTAAATTTCCTCAGGACATTGTTTTGGTGCTATTCATTTATCTTTATAAGTATATTTGAATACTCATGTCAGGATGAAAATTAAAAAGTGACATACCTTCTGATATTCTGGCCTTTTCAGTGATACCCTGTCAGCCATGACACTGTCTTCTCTGTTCATCCACGTTCCTCGCCCCCTTCTTACATTAGGAGCACACAAACACTACCACCACAGTGCTCTTAAGACCTATCAATTCACAGCAAGGCCTCTTAAGATATGCGTGACTGGTGCAGCCACACATGGACCCATAATAAGAGGGGGCCAGTCGGGAGAGTCTCCGTGTGCACTTCTCCACAGTTTTGCACAGGACTCTACAATTGCTAAGGATGTCTCTAATTTGAGGAGACAAAGGGTATTTTCAGATGTTACGAGATCACGCTCAACCACAGACAGTTCCCTGTGGTGGGGAATGGTCTCGTAACATCTGTTTGATCCCCGCCAGATGTTCACCACAGTGAACCACCAGCGGGGATCAAAATAACCACGCTTTCGAGGATGGTCCGGGGACCATCTCCGAAAGCGTGGTCAAAGTGATTCCCACCGGGGGTGAGCACCTCACGGGAATCACTTTGTGCCCCCAACAAACGTGACATTACCACGCTCAACCATGGTGGGATTCACCGTGGTTGAGCATGGTAATGTCTCATCTGGCCCCTGACCACAGCCCGGAATTGGCAGCCATGGTCACCGCTGATTCCTGGCCATGGTCAATACCCTGGGGGGCGCCGCAGCCACATTGGTCACTGCGCCCGCTCGTCTCTCAGAGGGCGGGAAGCCTCAGAAGCGTGGGGGGCAGGGCTGTGCGGCCGCACGTTGCGCTGCACAGCCTCGCCCCCTCCCCGATTCCGTGGCGGAATTTGCCGGCTCATCTGTTGACGGGCCGGTCTGATTCCGCCGGGCAATCATTTGGGTGATTCCATGACAGGGCCAATAGGGCCCCCGTCACGTCTGAAATCATCCAAAGTCAAAGGTTCCATCCTTATTCTGCTGCCACCAGAGGGCCTTGTTTTCATAAGTGTAAAACGTGTCTTTTCTAAATCCCTCTATTTGGCTAAAGTGGGTGTATTATTATTACTATTTCAGCTGATAGCTCAAAAGCTTGTACACATTCACCAGCAGAAGATGTTCCAATAAAAAGTATCATCTTGCCTACTTTATTTTTCCCCTTTCTGCTCCTCAGGACCAACATGGCAGTCACATTCTAAATAGCTGTGGGACAGTTTAATTAAAAAGCCCACTTACAATTATTATTATTTTTTTGCTTTGCACCATTAAACATTGACTAGACTTGGTAAATATTAAAGCAGCAAAAGTTACATATCCTAGCAAACCCCCTTTTGAAATCGTGATACATTAGTGGAAGGAAAACATGGGTGAGGGGCAAGGGACAGAGGATAATTTGTTATGGGAGAAAAAGTATAAAACTGGCCATTTCCCCCATCATTTTATAATCCACAATGAAGTTTAACCTTGTTCAAATTAAAAATATTTTCTGAAAAAGGAAACATTTTTATCTTGCTGTTTGCTCAAGACTTTCCTTCAATTCTAAAATAAACAGCATTTAATGTTATGTACCCTTTAAAATTTGGATTCTGTTCATAGGCACAGATTAGCAAATACAAATACTATTGGGCTCATGAATACTGATGTAGTGACACTGAAAGACCTAGATCAAGAGCAGCTTCAATAAGTTCTCTATTGCATGAAAGCTAATTAAATGTAAACTAATTGGGATGGGGAACTTTTTTTCCATTTAGATTAAATGACATTTGCACAGAAGAGGAGAAAACAATCCAGAATTAACATGGGATTGGGCACAATCCCATAGTCAGACTCTGGCAAAAGGTGGAGCCAAAAAGTCCAGAGTGAGACTAATAATCTCTGTGTATCACATGTCGGCAGCCAATAAAGCTGACATCAATCGGTTATGCACTAAAATGCCTCCTGTGCAACTTAAAGGCAGCCTTGTTCATGTGTCTAGATGTCTTGTGTCAAACTCCTTTGTCTTAGAAAATTTATTAATTGCTTCTTAGCAGAGGTTGGGCAAGTGGGGGCAAAAGTTTGGCTGGGGGGTACAATCCTGCTCCCCTACCCCATCTGGCTGCACCCCGTTCCCCTGCACAGGCAGCACTAGGCAGAGGAAGAAAGAAACTGTGTTTTGCCCACAACCATCAGAGAGAAAGGCAATGCTTAGTCCATCAGATACAGCTGAAACAACGGTCTGAGAGTCATATCTTCCTCAGCCAAGTGCAGGCTTGAAGGCCAGCAGGGAGGAAAAGGAAAAGGAGTGGCATCCTGTCTGCACACATTTCCCCTCAAAAGAAAGCCCAGCTGGCAAACCCAGGAAAGATGCTTTCCCATGATAGGTCTAGTGTTTATTGTTTCATACAATGTGGTTAGGATTTTAGAAGGCACCCTATGCATCGGAATGTATTGTTTAAAAGGTTAATACATGGATTTGGGATGATAAATGAGTCTGTGGAAAAGGACTTGAGCTAACTCTCAGCGTGTCATTCCATGTTCAATAGCATAACTCAGTTAAATGTTTAAATGCACTTTGTATGGAAAGGCAAAGTGTGTGTGTGTGTGTGTGTGTGTGTGTGTGAGAGAGAGAGAGAGAGAGAGAGAGAGAGAGAGATTACTCTAGTTAGGCAATAATACTGTCTAATTATACACAATTGTAATGACTGCAAAAAACATGGTGTTTGACTGGAATCTCTCTTGGTATCAAATGGTAAGTGTATAGCAACAGACAAAAATAGAGCCCTACTGGCACAATTGCTTTGAGGAGCAGTGTTCTTACTGGTAATTAAAATCGGTTGAGGCAGGAAAAGCAAGAAAATACATGACATCCAACACAGACGTTTTCATTTTGTAAAACCCCAGACACTTATCTACACATATGCTACTCACACAGTCATCTCCTCTCTTCAGCCCTAGAAGCAATGTCTGTTTGCACGTGGTATTGGATAAAGGCCATTTCAGTGCTGGAAGTGGTGACTTACTGGAGCAGAAATATCATCAAGGGGCATCCCCTTAGGAAACAGCCTTACAGTGATCTAGGTTAGTGGGTGACATAGGAATGCTCAGAGCCCAATGCAATTTATTTCCCCATATTGTACCACTTTGGCTAGTGACCTGTAGGCTTCATGGCTGCACTTCACGGAGATAAGCAAGTGTTTATGCTTTCATTCAGTTTCTTGCTCTTTGCATTGGCACAATTGGAGATAGAGAGAATGCAGGAGGAAAGGTCATATTGTCATGACTGGTCTGGTACCTCACTGAACCAGGACCACTTGCTACAAACGCACCACTTTGCAGAGCAAGTTCACTTCTTAGGGCCTAGGAAAGAACACTACCGGATGGGATTGGGACATATAGGTGGGACAAAGAGGTGCTAAAGTATCCTGCATTCTGCAGAACTCCCCAAATCTGACAGTAATTTTAACAGCTGCCCAGACGTCCTCCAGGAAAGCTAGTGCAAACTCCTGCATTAATAAGCTAGCAGAGGAGACAGAGCAGATTAGAATGAAGGGTTCTGGCCATAATAGCGATGACTTTTAGCTACCCAAATACACTACTGTAGTTGTATCAACCTTGCAAACTATTATTTAGCTTCAATCAGTAGAGTCCTTCACTAGAGGCTAGATTAAAAGCAGTAACCAGTCGTAGCTCTTGTAGTAAAACCTTGTAAGGAAGGTGTTTCATAGGTCAAGAGTTCAAATCCGGTGCTTGTTTTCTGATGGGCTATGGGTGTGATTGTCTACCATTTTAATTGATTTATTTAAACTTAATATCCCGCTCCTCTTGCCTCTGGTGACCCGGAGCGGCTCACACCATAAAAATAAATACAAATATAAAATACAACAAAAACATTTTTAAATCAATAATATAAATCTTAAGCTAAAATAACACTGGCCTGCAACAAAAATTTAGCCCACCCTAAACCAATTCCCCCAGCAAAGAAATAGCAGGGCCTGGGTCTAATGAAAAAGACAAATACAGCTGGGTATCATTCGCATACTGAGTAAGTTTGTTTTTTAAAACAGCAGCAAAAACTTCCACCCAGTCTCAGTGTTAGGCAATAGCCCATTGTCTGGGCCATTGGGCTATGGAAAAATCCACACAGAATCTCATTTTTCAGAGAATCCACACAGGAGGAGAGCTGGCTGGAGAATGGCAAATGATTTACTGTCAGAGGAAAGGCTATGTATGTGGTACTTTGGGGAGTTGGGGGTAGTGTTGTGCTAGAACTTTGAAACAAAGGCTGGAATGCCAACAGTTCAAGCCTGGCTTAGGAGACAGTTTACTATATGCTTTTTTTAAATGTTGGGTTTTTTAGTTGATCCTCAAAATTGGGCAATGAGCTATTTGCATACATTTACACAAATCAATATGTGCAAGTGAATCATTCCAAAGGACCTTGTCCTTCATTGACCTTCTTTTCAGGATGTAGGGGCTGAGAGATATTATAAGGAACCACGCTTTGAACCAGAATTCCCAAGGGTGCTGGTGCAGTTTCTCCTCCAGTAGTGTCACCTCTGTTTATACAAAAGCCACCCAACAGGAACAGAAAGTCAGGTGAAGCAACACCTAGGTTTGCAAAGGCAACTTGAGGGGGTGGAGGGATGGATATGGGATGGAACATGCCCTCAAATTTTCAGAAGCCCCACAGAACCCCTGCACATCCCCCACTCGTATTCCCTCCCCGACTATCGACAGTTACCTGTCACTTATGTAGGCTTGTTCTAGTGATGACTCATCTTTGCAGCCTATGTGTTCCTGATCCTGCTTGCCTTGCCACAACATCTTTACCTACCCCCTTTTGATCCCTTCTTCCCTCTGAACTGATCCCTCAGCTACATCTCTTGCTGTAAACCTGTTCTCTGATTGCCCCTTTGGTTTATCACTCTGCCTCAGCCTGATCTCCAGTTTGACCCTTTGCCATGTATGTGACTACAGGTAAAAACAGCCATGGTCTGGGCCCAATTTGGCCCGGGATCTGGAGGGACATGTAAACACGCACTGCCAGATGTTGGCCCACAATTGACCCAGGTTGCGTTGGTGGCTAGCCCAGGCTGTCATCTCCAGACAATCTCCAAGGTTAAGGCCCGCCTGTCTAGGCCACAGCGGGCCAAAGTGGGCTAGCATATCTGTGTTGCTGTGGAATACCCAGCCAGAGTCAGGGGCCACCATGGCCAGCAGCAATGGCTGTGCCTCATTGGTCACCATGGCTGCCCATCATGACAGGGGGTGCAGTGCTGGGAGCACAGCACAGGCAGGGCTGGCCGCCTGCACATTTGTTGTGCTTCCGGCTGGACCCAGGCTGTGTGACCAGAAGGTCGGCTCCCAGGCCCTGCATGAACATTCGTTTAGTGCCCCAGTCTGACTTGTGTGCCATGTCGCCCAGGATTTTCCACCCCAGGGCAGCCCGGAATGCCAGCCGCACATCTGTTTTTACCCTATGGCCATTTTCACACGGATGCCACCCACCCATCTCCACCCATTAGATGGGTGGGTGAGCGTCCATGTGAATGGGGCCAGGTGCGTGTGCATGATCCCACAACCCACAGCAGCTGGGAAGGAGCCTGGATGCTCTGTGGGTGGAGATGGGTGTTGAACTCCCAGCCGTCCGTGTGAACAGGTAAGCACACCCACACACGGGAAGGGTCCGCCAAAACCAGCGAGAGATGGCTAGAGAGGCACCGCAGGAGCCTGCAAGCAGATACACCCACCGGGAGATATGCTGAACGCCCGGCTGGGAGCCCTTAAAGAGAAGCAAGCAATGACATGGGTGCGCCTGCTCCCAACATGTCTGGAAGAAAAGCCTCAGACAAGACTAAGGGATCCAGCCTTATGCCATGCACAGCAAGGGGCAGGGTAAGCTGAGGGACCCCAGGCCACCCAGGGGAAGGGGCCCAGGCCACCGGCACTGGGGAGGGGGTGACAGGATGCCCACTGACAGGTCTCCCTTTCCAACACGGGAGAAGGCGCAACGCAGCACCAGCTGCACCTCCACCACCAGCCCCAGCAACACAGCCCAGGGAGGAGGGGACCTCTGACAGTGCAGTAAGACAGGGGAACCCCCACCCACACAGAGGAGGGAGGAGGGCACAGACCAGCCCCGAGCAGACCACTTACAGCTCCACTGCCCCCTGCCCAACAGGAGAGCACCCACACCCTGGAGCACAGCACCACCGGGGACATGGCCGAGGAGGGCCTCTGTCAGGTAAAACTGCAGGAACCCCTGAGGGGGAGGGGGAGAACAAGGAACACCCCACAGGGGTACAGCAGGACAACAGCTCACCCAGATGCATTTCCCCCAATGGGAGAGCACCTGCTCCACTGCCACCACAGCCATCAGGTGGGCCCTAGGCAGTCAGGTTGGATGCCCTCCACAGGTGGATCCCAAAAGGGGAACCCCTGGACCAGCCAGGAGACACTGGTCTTCATACCCCTGTGGGGGGCTGAAATGGTCCAGGGAGACCTGGTGCGCTGCTTCAAGATGAAACATGTCTATGAAGCCATTGCCCAGGAAATGCAGTGCCTTGGGTACAATAGGGATGGGCCATAATACATGCAGCAGGCAAAGGACCTGAGTTCAGGATACAAACATATCCACGACAGTAATCTCAAGTCCGGCCATGCCATGCGCACACACGAGTTTGCTGAGGAGCTGGGTCAATTCCTTTGTGTGGACAGGGAGATCGTGGCCTCCCACATACATGGCTCAGCCTGGCCTTCACCAGGGGCAGAAAAAGGTCAAAGACAAACACACACCCCTCCGCTCAAACCCCCTGAGCAGGGGGAGCCCACTGCCCCTGGTGACGCCAGCCAGGAAGTGGGAGCAGATACCCTAATCCTAGAGGCGGAAGAGGCAACCCTGGAAGTCACCACCGGTAACATCATCCTCCTCATGCACCCTCAAAACCCACAGGGTCAGATCCCACAGGGACAGGGGGCGCACGGAGAGTGGGATGTCCCCCAGGAGGAGGAAGACAATGACCCAGGTAAGAGAATGACCGCAAGGAATTGGGGGGGGGGGGAGGGTACGGCCTAGGACAGCCCAGGCCCCAGCAGGAAAGCAAGGGTGAACTGACAGACTACCATTGCCCCCACAGCTCAAGGGGGCCTGGGGGTGGAGGAAGAGGAAGTGGTGGCCTAGGAGGAGGATGTGGAGGATCCGGACGCCACCCAACAGCTCCGTAACCAGGACACTGATGGTAGGGGCAGCCAGTGTGAGTGGCAGCAAGAGAAGCCCCGGCTGGGAGAAAGGAAATCCCCGCCCCATGGACTATTGATGAGGACTTCTGAGTGGAGGTTTGGGGCCACCAGATTAGCGGAACTGCAGCGGGTGTGAGAGAGCTGGAACTCTGCAGCACCTGGGTATGATTTGAGTTTTGAGCCCGCCCAACTATAAGAGTCCCGGGGAGCAAGAGTGCGCCACGGGCACACGTGGCCTTAGGTGCCGGCTGGGTTTGGTGGTGCCCCTGCTTGATTTTTGTATTTTTTGTATTGTATAGTGGGTGGTATTTTCTTGTTCGAGGGGTTGGTTGATCCCCTCCCACAGGAGCGTTGGGAATTGCACAATATTATCAAAGTATCTTTGAGGAACTTGTACTGGAGGTTTTGTTTGACCCAGTTGTGCTGTGGGGAGGGGAGGTTTTCTGTGGTTCACTGTTAGGCATAATTGTGGCACTTAGTCCACGATACTTGGCTTACTATTTTGTCAACTAGAGATGACAAGGAAAAGGAAGAACCCAGGCCCAATGGCTGCTGTGGATCAGCTTCAACCTAAACAACAGAAGTGAAATTAATTTCTACTTCCTGGTTCTAGAACCGCGATTGGAGGACCAGCCCAGGGGTCTATGCCTAATACTAATTTATGCAATTCAGTCCTCAAAGAGGGTATCATTGCCCTAGATTCAGATATCCTCCCACCCGGGGTCCCCTTGTCCTCTGAAGGAAATAGTTCTTCACAGGGGCGTTCTGCGCAGGTTCTTTCCCAGTCTCTCAACCCTTCTCCGGATTTATATGAAATTCTTGGTAATCAATGCTTCTTAATTGGAGACTTGATGAAAAAATTAGTAGCCCAACTAGGTGAGATAACTAGGTGAGGGCTTCCCTTTTCCTCTCCCAGGTGCCTGGTTCTACGAAACCTGCCGCTGAAGGGTTGGAGGCTGTGGGACCCCTCAGTAGGGTCTCCAGGGATTTGAATACTCCTAGCCTCCAACCCCCGACTAATGTTTCTTCTCAGTTATTATTATTATTATTATAAACATTTGTATAGCGCCAGCCATGTACCTGGCGCTGTACAGAACATAGAAATAGACGCGATCCCTGCCTGTGGCTTACAATCTAAATGACAAAGAGGGGGAGACAGGGAGAGGGGACAGTGGGAGAGACAAGGGAGAAAACAAACAAGCATTCAGGCGGCTGCGAAGCCTCAGGTGCATGTGCTTGGCTTGGTTACAGTCAGGTTGGTTGCAGCAGTCTTCAGAGGAGGACAGACAGAAGTATATGGGGAACGACTAGCAGGCATTGGGAAAGGCGACGAGGAAGAAGTGGGTCGGGGGATGCGGAGCAGCTGGGTTTGCAGGGCTTGGATAGGGGGAAGGGAGGGGGGGCTTGCAGGGAATGGGTCTTGCACCGACCTCACACCAGCCACAATGGGATGTGGAGTGTCTGGGTGTGCAGGGATCGGATGAGGGGTGGTGGAGGGGAAGGGGGACTTGCAGGGAATGGGTAAGGGGGGATGAGGGGGAGGAGGGGGAATAGGCACGGGTGAGAATAAGGGCTGACCGGTTGGACAAAGGCTGTTGGAGGAGGGAGAGGGAGGACCAGGGGAGCCAGCGGCAGGGTGGGAAGGAGAGAAGAAAGGGGTGAGGGAGCGAGGGAAATATGGGGAGGCATCCTAGGTGGCAACAGTCACTGCAGCAGATCAGGCCAGTGGGTGTCGCAGGAGCGATTGTGCAGTGTCCGGCGGTGATGGAAGAGGGGATCGGAAGAAGTTGTGTGGCGTGGATGTCGTCAGGGGTGGTGGTTCCTCGCAGACCTCGCACCAGTCTCACAATGGTCACAAAATGGCCAGCGCCCTTTTGTTGCCGCCCTTCGGGCGCCGCCCACAGGCAGCCACCCGCTGGGGCAGCCCTCTGAGGTAAAGCAGGCTGGCAGGTTTCCTTAGGAGTGCAGGAGGGGGAGGGGCTGCAGAGCTGGTCAGCTGCAGCCTCTTACCTGGAGCAAGCAGGAAAGCAAACTGAAGTCAAGCACATATGGGTCTGGGGGGAGGAGCAGAGGCAGGTAGGGAGGCAGTTGCAGGCGGACTCCTCTGCAGTTAGTTACCTTTAAGATCCAACCCTTACCAGATGGCCGTTTCCCTTTGTGGAATTCTAGAATGGCTATTAGAGCCCATTTACCCTTTATAATATCAACTCAGATTCCTTTATGGCTCATCAGACAGTTTGTGATTTTGCCTGCTCCCCACAGCTTGCAAAGGGTTGTTGTCCATTTTCGTCCTATCCCGTTGGTTGAGAGAATCTTAAACCAGTCAGCTTTATTTCAATCTTGGGGTATTCTCACAGGGGAACTGTTGATTGATTCCTCTGGGCCTTCACTATTATTGAAGAGGCTCTCTGAGGATTCTACAGGTGTATTAGAGACTGTTGATAAGAGCCCTAGTGCTTCCCTTGGTCAGTGTACTATCCCTTTCAAGCATAGTGCTAATGTTTTGCCCATAACTACGAGACTTCAAACTTTAGCGTCTGGGAAAGGCGTGAAGGAGGTCCCCTCCCTATTAGACACTATTATACCACCAGTTTGAGGGGGGTGGGGATTGGGTCCGCCTTTGATTAACTAGCTTGATGATGATAGTCCAGTGACAACTGTACCTTTATCTCTTTCCCCGATCAATGGGGTGCTACATATTCTACCTTTGTTCCCTGTATCTGATGTGAATAGGGATCTAACTGCCCAGGTAAAGGAAGTCTCTCTAATGGAGTGTGATGCTACTGTTCTTCCCAATTTGTCCCAGACAATGGCTGACCCTCTCCTTGGAGCTCCTGTAGTTCATTTAGTTGATCTACCCTCTGTTTTGGATAAGCGAGATTGATCCTTAATGTGTCATGGCTCTTTTCCGTTCTCGGTATGTTCTTGGACTATGGCAGACAAGACTGACTGCCACAATTCTGCAACTGCAAACCCCTGAGGGGATTCCACCTACCTGCAGTGTCTTGGACCATCTTGCAGCTGCTGAAGGGGACCCACTGTTGCTGCTTTTGCTACCTGGCTGTCCTGATGCTCCATTCGCTCCCCCAGAGACCTGGGGTCGGGGGGAACAGTACTGTGAGCTTGGGGGGTGGGGAGAAGCACAGAGGCCGGTCGTGTGGCCTCGCCTAGCCCGTCCCCTACCTAGAAGCAGATGGGGCTATTTAGCCCAGCTGCCAGCGGCGGCGCCGCAGGCTGCGAGCCGCCGTCAAAGGGCGTGGCACTTGGGGACACTTTGGGGCCGCAGGGGACTCGAGGGGTTTTGGTGGGTAGGGGTTCTGTAAGTTTGGGCTAGGAAGGAAGGGTGGGGGGTGTAGGAGGGGTGATTAGAGGGGCGTGATGGGTTTTTAGCACCAGCCCCTGGTGGCAGCAGGGGCGGTTGTGGGGAGGATTGTTGGGGTGGTAGGGAGGGTGCCCGCTCCTTGTGAGAGAGGGAAGTTGGGCGGGGGGGGGATGTCCTGCATCGGCCCCTGGTGGAAG